>JAOPUD010000117.1:9776960-9788144 GCA_027122715.1 Trisopterus minutus
TTGAATCAAACAAATAGCTGTTTTTTTTGCTCCAAAAAGCTTGACTTAGTTTCCAAAACTTTCCATCAGATTTGCGCAGTAGCCAGGCGACCGTCGGAATCTCAGCACTTGCTCATCCAATGGCGAGCAAGTGCTGAGATTCCGATTGGCCAAGAGAAAAATCAATTATAAATAATAATGTTAATGTTTCGCAATTCTGGCCTGCATGCCCCCACCCAAAAGAGAACTCTCCGGTCCTACGCGTTTTCCCAAGAAAACGGCGATTGACATGTTAGCAGGTTTGATTGATTAGTTGAAATAGAACCTGATCCTATTTCATGGTGGAGGTGACCCTGGTGTTGTAACTGTACTCATGAAGGTAGGACTTATTTACTGAACCTTATGCTAGGAGCGGGGAATGACTCAATACACGCACACACAATGCATATTCTCAAAGATTTTATTTTAACGTAACAGCACAAACTGGCACCACTTCAGGTTAAATGGCCTCTTTTCTTCGTCTTCTTACTTCTTTTGTACAGTTGAACTTTCTGTACATACAATAACAAAGCAAAAAAAAAAAAGTCTTCAAATATGAAATAATGGACTATTAGTATATTTCCAAAATAACAAAATAAGGAAGGGAAGGAGGGGAGGTGAAGCCCGGAACACTAGACTCACTGACTCCGTTTCCAAGGAGATTGAATTCCTCACGGGTAAAGCATCAGATTGCCTTAAGTCCACACCTCACCGTGGACGTGGAAACCAACGACCGATTGATTCACGTTTCGGGAGTACAGGACCGAGGGAGAGCTCTTGGAGCGACCACACGGCCAAGACAAAGAGGTCTTTAAGAGATGGTTGAGCGCCCACAAACCGCACAGGCGACCCACCGCATTAAGGACCAATGGGGGCTTTAGTACCGTAGCTTATTACGTATGAGAACCAGAGTGTGAGGCAAAGCCACAGCATAGAGTATTGATTAGCTGGAACTCGTGCTAAAAATCACAGATCTTTGAAGAAAACAGTGAAAATACCCCCATTCCAGAAACCCCCTTACGATCGCAGGGACTGAAGTGTTTGTCTGAGATTACTTTGCAACAGCATTACATTACCCCTTTATTGCAAAACCAAAGTTAAACTTCTGCCGGAGCAGACGGCACCCTCAAAACAAGCATTTTGAACGGATTTACTCTGATGCCATACAAACACTTGGCATATGGTTATCCTCAATGACTCGACATTTGCCATCCGTTTCTGTTCTCCTTTCACCGAGTGTTGGAGCACACCGACATTAGGAGTCATGCGTGTGCCATAGATGCAAGAGTAATTGGGTTACAAAAGGTACTTTGGGTTGATTTACTAAACTGACTGCCCCCCTTAACCCAGTAAAAGACTGTGCTGTGGAAGACATACAGTGCTAATGCATGACGTTTTCCCTGGTTTAACGAGTGTTTCGTATAAAGAGACAAGAAAGACTACAGAGAAGTACGCACAAAAACACACCAAGCAGGAGAAAGACCCCGTCAGAAAAATAAATAAAACCAACTTCCACAAATGATGGGAGCCGGTGCCTCAAGAGATTTTAAACCAATCAAACGCAGACCTCTTGAGATCCCAGCCAATCAACAGAGTACTGCACCATCGCCATAATCACACACCGATCTTTGTTCCACCCCACTGGGTTTGCTCGCAATGGTGTTGGGGGTTGTGGGGGGTGGGGTGCGGGGTTACGGTTCAACTGATAGCGGTTGGAGATCAGACAACCGAGCCCTTCTCATTCAGCGATCCACGCGGGAGGTTCAGTTGAACCGACGGCCCGCCAACGCATTGAGGGGCCACACAACTGACGCTTGGAGCCAAGTTCTGGCTGCGGCTCCCGCAATCATGGTGCCTTTGCCTCCGCGGCTCCCCCTAGCGCAGGCCACATTAAGCCCTTGAGATTGCCTTGGTTTGGATGGATAAGACGCTGAGCAGAGCCCGCGGGGATGGGGAACAGCGACGCAAACCGTGGTGGTAATCAGACGCCGGGAAAAGGGCAGAGAACGAGTCGGAGTAAGATTTGAAAAATAAGAGAAGGAGAAAGGTTGTGTTCTTCCACAGGGGGGAAAACAAAAAGTCTCATTAGCAAATCCTAAATCACTGAGGGAATAATTTAACACATGAACTTGGGGTGGCCCTGCTGTGTTTCTTCTCTTTTTGCTAAAATAGGCCCAAATCAGTAGTGCAGCGGAATTTGAACGGCCCATAAAACGCACGGGTCTGGTGACAAGAGGGCGCCATGGAGTCACTATGTATCATCTATCAGCCTCGAGGACAATCCCTTTTCATCTTTCAACACGTACGTTTGGACTTCCTTATAAACAACTTGGACCCCCNNNGTCCCCCCCCCCCCCCCCCCCCCCCCCCCGGCCACTGCACCTCCTAGCTGCGTGGAACTCGTTGGCAAAGGAGGAAAAAGTCAAATAAAAAAATTGAAACAAATGAAAGCTTTAAAATGTAAAATAAAATGTCCTTCACTGCCGCCGTTGCCTTTTTGATTTGTTTTTCAACCCCAAAACCCACCACAGGAAGCCAGAGGGTCTAACGTCTGCTCCTCATATGGTGGATTTCAGAGTTCATCAGCGCGTGCGTCTCCGCTGCCGGGAGCGGGGTCGGCGTGGTGGGAGGGGGGATTTTGGCGTTGCTAGGCGGTTCCTGCCGCTGCTGGGGGAGGGGTTGCCGTGGGGATGGTGGCGTTGAGACCCTTGCCACGGTGTCGCTGGCCGCCTCTTCTCCGACCGCTGCCGGTCTTGGGCTGAGGATGGGAAGAAGCGATTAGCGATGTCATTAGTCATTAGCGATGTAACAGACATTTACCTTTAGTCATTGACGATGTAACTGACATTTACCTTCAGTCATTAACGATGTAACAAATATTTACCTTTAGGACATTTACATTTAGTCATTGAGGAAGTAACAAACATTTATCTTTAGGACATTAATGATATTATAAACATGAAACTTTAGTAACTTGATGTAACATGCAGTTCTCATGCAACGGAATAATTCACTTTTTGTAATTTATGATGGGACAGAAACGCTAACACTTTTTATTTGCGCTTTTTTATCTAAAGTGACTTCCATGCGAGGCTGAGGACAATCAAAGTGTACGATTAAGACTGGAGTAGCTACAAAAAAGTCTTAAAATCACAATTAAAAGTGGGTTATTAATGAAGAAGAACAGTAGAATAAGGGTCTCAATGGTTTCTCCCACTGAAAAGGCAATGTGGGAAGCAGCAGAAAATAAAGAGATGTGTTGCAGAGATTCACAAAAGCAAGTAAAATAAATGATATATATATATTATGCATGCATATAAAAATATATATCTGCACTTTCCATTACCTTGGTCTCAGTGTTGCCATCTTTACAATGCACCTCCTTCTCCCCCTCTGCCCCAGTCTAACGCAGCGTGTGGGGATGGAGGAGGGAGGAGAGCGGAGGTGAGGGGGGAGCGGAGGGAGAAGAGAGGAGGCGAAGAGGGAGAAGAGAAGAGGTGAGGGGGGAAAAGAGAGAAGGGAGAAGAGGAGGGAGAAGAGAGGAGGTGAGGGGGGAAAAGAGAGAAGGGAGAAGAGAGGAGGGAGAAGAGAGGAGGAGAGGAGGGAGAAGAAAGGAGGCGAGGGGGGAGAAGAGAGGAGGTGAGGGGGGAGAGGAGAGGAGGGAGAAAGGACCGTTGGAACAGAAAGGTATGTGATGGGAATTACGTGAATGGTATTCAAAATAATAATTAAATAATGATAAGTGAATGAATGAATCAAGGGTGTTTGGACCAGGGATCATACCAGGGAGAGAATGAATATTATTTGATTAGGGCAGATGGAGGGTGTGGGGAAGCACAGGAGAGAGATAGGAGTTAGCAAGAGTAAGCAATTGTTAGCTATAAGTGATAGATTGCGGTTAGCCAGAGTAAGCCATCTCTTGGCCAGAATGGCAATTGGCCATAATGGCCAAGAGAATGTTTTCGTCCTGTATTACCGTTGGAAAGCAGTCCCTGACGTCTGTGAAATGACCTAAGTAAACTGAACCCACTGAGGTGAGTTTCTGTTTGTAGTCATGCATTGTGGAACTGAAACCACAGCTTTCCATCAACAACAAACCAGTCAAATCCCGAAGCCTACCTGCGAGGAGGAGGGGCTTCCTGGTCTTGCCACGGTCCCGGTCTCATCTGGTGTTCCTGTGCCCTCCTTCTTCTTCAGGGCAAGCATCTTGGCCTGCTGGGCCCGGGCCGCTTGCGTGTTCACCGCCTGGAGCAGCTGAAACGAAACAGTCAATCAGAATTCAGAGTGAGCAACGGAACAGCGACTTGAGGGCTGAGTTGAGGGTGGGCAACCGAACGGCCAAGTTGAGGTAGGGAACCAGAACAGCCAATCCGAGAGTTGAGGGTGGGCAACAGAACAGGCTGTCAGAGTTGAGGGTGGGCAACGGGATGGCCAATCAGAGTTGAGGTTGGGCAACGGAACGGCCAATCAGAGTTGAGGATGGGCAAGGTTCATCCGATTAGATTTACAATCACCATGTCACCATGAGTCGGATTTACAGCCCCGTACTTATTTGTGAACTCTAAACCAAATAATATTGTTGCCATACATTCCAACGGGTACGACAATAGTAAAGGTGAAAGGGGGTTACCTTGGTGACGGTGCCCACAGCCTTGGTGCGGCCCTCCCTGAACACCAGCCGCTGGTCACAGTGCATGTACTCGGGGGTCTTGATGAAGCGGAAGTGGACCGTGGCCTTGTCGCCGGTACGCAGACAGTCCCTGTTCATAGTCAGGATGGTGGCAGTCTGCCTGATGCTCCCACAATGCACTGGGGCACACAGACACACAAACGGACACACACGTAAGTCAGTCACACATCTATTTCTCGACACCAATGTTGAAGCAGTAACATTCATACACCTTTTTGAATAAAATAATGATGAATGTGTTTAATTGGCATGGTTAAGATAAGCGAATTGGTCAAATGAGTACTATGAAGACAGATAAAAATGTAACTTAAGAATAAATTCTGAAAAAATAAATATATACAGTATATTATTCAAGTATGCGTGAGGGGTGGCCTATATAAATAAAATGGACCCACCCATGGCCTGGTAGCGGGGGGAGATGGTGGTGGGGTGGTGCAGCACCAGGATCTCAGCCTCAAACTCCCAGGTGGCCTGGGGGGTCAGCTTAGGGGAGATCATCACCATGCCCTTCCTTATTGACGAGCGCTTGATCTGAGAGAGACAGAGACAGAAAGAGAGCGACACACACACACAGACAGAGAGAGACAGAGACAAAGAGAGACAGCGACAGAGACAGAGAGCGATACGGAGAGAGAGACGCAGACACAGATACAATTGAGAATATACAATTAAATCCCTTGTTGTCCCTTGCCTTTGTCTCCCTCTACCTGCCCTACTCGCTATTACACACTGCCAATGCCAATGCACAATGCCTTTATAGCAGCGGTCCCAAACCTTGGGGTCAGGACCTGGTACCGGGTTGCGAAGAAAGAATAAATAACTTTGAATTATTTACAGGTTATTAACTACCATACAGCTGGGAGACATTCTGTCCGATAGTCCTACGATACAGCTGGGACACATTCTGTCCGAGAGTCCTAGGATACAGCTAGGACACATTCTGTGCGATAGTCCTAGGATACAGCTGGGACACATTCTGTGCGATAGTCCTACGATACAGCTGGGACACATTAGGACGGCTCCCGGGTGGCGTCTGACCTTCTTAAGGGCGAAGGAGGCGGTCTGTCCAGCGCGGACCTCGCGGACCGGCATGCGCTTCCGGTGGATGGACTTGACGGCTATGGGGATGAAGGTGCCCAGGGGGTCAGGGCCCAGCAGCAGGGTGTCGTTGAGGCGGATCAGGCCCCGTAACGTGGTGCCCGACACCACCGTGCCCACACCCTGAAACAGAGGGGGGGGAAAGAGAAAGAGAAAGAGAAAGAGAGAATGAGAATACACAAATAAAGATACAGAGAGAGAAAAAAAAAATCTTTTCCGGCTTCGAGCTCTGCCACTTTGCTACTTCTCCTCCTCCATCTCTGGAGGCCACTGTCACGGAAACGTCCACGGGGGCCAGTGGGTCAGTACACACGTCTAGCTAAAGTGCACATTGTGATAGATCAGCCACTCAGGTTTACAGCATGCTAGAGCATCATTAACAGGTCCACGCAAAACCCTGCTGTTTTATAGTCATACAAATATTTAACCACCATAAAGGTGCCCCTCACTTACTCGCTGCCCAGGAAAGGCCTCAATAATAATATAGGTGTTTTCTTGCGTGTCTGTGTGCGTGTTCAGCAAGAGGAATTTTACATGCATCAAGTATCAAATCGGCTGTGTAGCTACAGGGATCTCTGTTAATTGCTGCATCTCTGCAGTAACGAGTAGAAATGTCATTTTGAAGGGGGTGGGTGGACTAACGGGTGACTCAGCTAATCAGGTGGAACGTAACATAATATTCCCGCTTTCCAAGTAGACGCTTTTACAGTGGGTGAACAATGAAGACATGTGTAGGTAATGCAATAATGTCAATCCATCCAAGGGCTTGAACCACCACAGATCAGGAACTCTACCTTCACAAATTTACTTTGACACTCGCTGACCCACTTCCTGATCTGCGCGCAATTAATGAATGGGTCCAAGACACATAATGGATGGAGGGAAGGAGTCGGTCTGTGCTGTCCTACCGGTACAGAGTACGTATGAATATACAGGTGTATGCGTGTGTGTGCGTGTGTGAGGTATCCTACCGGTACAGAGTAGGTGTCGTCTATCTGGAACTCGGCGGGCTCATCGTCGCTGTAGGCTGTCCTACATGACAGCAGGTTGAGGAACATCTTGAGCAGCTCCATGTTTTCCCCGGTCACGTTGGAGATCTGGAAGATGGGACACATCCTGCACACAGGAGGAAGAGGAGGAGGAGGAGAGTATGAATGCATTTATTTCTCTACTTTGTAACCCTAAATAACCCTAAATCTTTGGCACATGTATTCATTGTTATTCTTGAACTGTTTTTGCAGTTTCCCTTGCCATTGTGGTATTGCACAAAAAGCATGATGATCGATTGATCTAATCTTTTTTCTCTCTCTCAAGTCGTCCTTCTTCCCCTACATATTAATCCTTCCACTTTTTCTCCCTCCTCCTCCTCCTCTCCCCCACTCCTACCTTTCCTCTCTCTCTCTCTCCTCTCATCCCGTCTCCCCTCCCTTGATCTCTGTGTGCAGCGTATGCATCGTCTCTCTGGATACGATGCACAGCAACGTATCCAACTTGCATTTGAAGAGTGGTGTAAATGTGCAAGGCTAGAAAAAGAACCTCAACACTCAGTTTCACCCGCCATTATTGTTGACAAACAACGCATATGTCATATGTCCCATAAAACGCTGCTGCTGTTGTATAACATGTCATGTGTCTGATGCCAGTGTCATGCTATGTAAAAGCAAACACGGTGGTGCCATATTGCGCCTTTGTTTAGTTCTGTGTGAAGACGCAAAGCCAGGATACTGCCTAGTCTTCTTTAGGGCGATATTGCGGGATCTCTGTGTAGAAGGGGCTTTGCTCTCTCCCTCACCTTTCAGAGCTGAAGTTGGATGCGGTGACGATGACGTCGTCTTTGTTCTGGACCAGGACGGGGATTTTCCTGCAGCCCGGTGACTTCAGTAGTCTCTGTAATAGCTTTAGCGTCTCTGGAAGAAACCAAACAAACAACAGACCAACATTAAAAAAACCACAAGTATGCACAAGGGAAACGCCTGTAGTCAGGGAGGAGAGGAGAGCCATTATACTACAACAACATTGTTGAGCTTTGTGCTAAACTTTTTCTTATGGCATGCCAGGCTCGCATAGCTCATATTTTTCCAATTGTCTGCAGCTACAGTACATCACCGAGGCGTGCGTCAGCAGGTGGTCAGGAATCGATATACCGGTACGTTCCTGTGTTTGACTAATCATCAAACCTGTTTGAAAAGGCTGACACCAGCCCCACCCTAGTGTGAATGTGAAGGTGTGGGTGTACCTTGGAGAATGTTGGCGGGGCACATGTCTATCTTGGTGACCACTACGAACACCGGCACGTTGAGGGCCAGCGCCAGGCCCAGGTGCTCCTTGGTCATCCCCACAATGCCTGCATTACTGCCCACCTGGGGGAGGGCGACAGAGAGAGGGCCAGGGTTCAAGTATTGTTTACCTTCACACCGATCCTCTCCGAACCAACCTATTTTTGACTGCGAGAATAATAAGGTAAATAATTAAACAATAATTAAAAAGGTAAACAATAATTCCTTTATATATATATATATATAATACATATATATATACGCTACAACTTTGCCAGTCCGAAATAGAAAACAATGGGAGACAATGTAGTTACGTCTTGGAACATCCTGAACTATTTAACCTGAGATTCTGGCAATTGCGTCAGCCCCGCCTAGTGCCTGGACAGACAAACGGCCTCCAATGCCCAACACAGCTCTAGAGCCGACAGGGGGTACGGACGGGATGGAAATGCACACAAACAAGGCCGGGTCTCACCATAAGCATGCAGAAGTCGGGCATGTGTCCGGTCATGCCGAACACGGTGGTCTTGAGGTACTTTTCGTGGCCCGCCAGGTCGATGAAGGTGATCACCTTGGAGGACCTCTCGCAGATCTTGGTCCAGTCCAGACTTCCCCCGTGACTGTCAGGTTTGTTCACCACCTGGAACCAACCAGAAATATTAATTCACAGTCGATGATTCCTGCGTGTGCGCGTGTGCGTGTGCCCATCTTCTCCTCTGGTATTTTCTACTCTGCTTAGTTGTGTGTTCAACTGCCCTGACTGTCCATCCTATCCTCCCTCTGGCATCGTCTACTCTGCCTGGTTCTGTGTTCAAAACCCCTACCTGTCCTGCTTATCTGCTACTGGGATGTCTTCTACTCGGCATGGTTCTGTTTTTTAACACACCTGCCTGTCCTGCATGTTTTCTACTCTGGTTTCTTTTACTCAGCGTGGCTGTGTGTTCAACCCCCCCTATCTGACCCTCATGTCTTGTGCCCTTGGTTGGGCTGCGTCCGAGAGCCCTACCTGTCCCTCCTGGTCGAAGCCCAGGATGTCGTTGCCCACGCTGCTGGTCCTGCCGCTCTCCATCTCGTGTTTGTGCCTGAAGAGCTTCTGCCGCGCAAAGCCACGGCCGTTGTCCAGCTCCCCGTGGGTCAGCACCCCCAGCAGGGTGCTCTTACCCGCGTCCACGTTGCCCACCACCGCCACCCTGACGGCGGGAAACGAGAGACACAGAATGAGAGACAGTGGCAGAGGTACGGACAAAGTCACAGAGGGAAAGGGGCGAGAGAGAGAGATATGGACGAGAGGGCATTCACACACAGAGACAGACACAGAGACGCAAGATAAGACAACAGCGAGAAAACAATGTTGACAATCGCATATATCTGTTGCCTTGGCAACCACAACAGTTAGCGTTTGTGGGCGGACCAGCCAGTGATTGAGCGTACCTGACTTCCAGGAAGTCCAGCTCGCCGACGCGCCGCCGTATGAGGTAGTCGCGGATCCTTCCGCCGGCCTCAGTGCGCTCCCGCAGGAAGATGAGGTCGGCCTCTATCTGCTCGCACAGCGACTTCACCGTAGCTGCCGAGGCATCCATGTCCTTCTCATCCAGACCGTAGTCACCCCCGTCTGGGAGGGAGGCGGGGGAGGAGATAAGAGGAGGCGAGAGAGAGAGGACTTATGAGGGCTGTGGCATATCATGCATGTCTAGTCCCAACACACCTAGTGGTGATCGATGCGTCACATAAACTTAAATTTAAAAAAATTGTACTGTACTTAATCACAGTTGTGCTTGCGAAGGGCTTCACAGGCCTACATTTTAGCCCACCCCAACCCCTCTAAAAGGCATGAAGGAAAAACTCCCCCAAACCGAGAGGGAAGAAACCTTGATAATGAACCCAGAAGAGGAAGCCTCCTTCCAGGGACGGATAACGAGCGCTTTAGGTGCCAAATGGGCAGACATAATGGTAGCATAAAAAGCCAAAGCAAAGGTCAGTAAGACGTTGTTCGAAAATAATATGATGTGATAGATGTGAAGTGGTTGTGTGTGCACTTGTTGGCCATCAAACTGTCATGCTTGACATTTCGTCTGTGTGTGTGGCGGGGTTCCTTTGCAGGTGTATTAGGACGGCTACCCCGTCTGCCCGTCCCCAGAAGTCTGCAACTTGGGCGTCATTCTGGACTCCATCCCCTCATTCCAGTCCCACATTAAACCCACCACTGAATCTGCTTTCTACCCATTCAACCCATCACCAAACATTGGCCATCACTTTCAGACTCAGTGGCAGAGGCCCTAACCCATGCCTCCATCACCGTAACTGCAACACAATAGTCCTGTCTGGGGTTCCGCACAGAGCCCAGGAGAGGCTCCAGTAAATTATGAAAAAAACTCTTGTACTAATGAAGGAGGATATTATCAAAAGAGGCTGAGCGACTGAGTGAATTATTTATCATTCAAGCCATTATCCAGAGACTTCCAGTTATGGGTATATTTAGCTCAAATCCTTGGGCCTCCTGCTCAAGGATGACTACTTACTACTTACTTCCCTGAACAGTCATGCGTGTGGTCTATGTCATGTGTGTATGCACTGGCTTCTCGTTTCCCCTTCAGAGATTAATAACGTTTATTTTATATTGGTTGCAAATATTGAGTGCATGGTGGAACAACTGCCCAGTCACCTACCAGTGGTTTCCTGTTGCCAGTGTGAGAGCATGAGGTCAGCAGCACTAGTGTGTGCCAGGGGTGATGACATTTGGGCTCGTCTATCCAATCAGGCCAGCAATGACAGTACAAAACCAGGTCAGCATGCAAAGTCTGCTATTGAGCACATTTTCTTAAAATCATTTTATTGGCGCGGATCGTTACCATGGGGATAACTCATTCCACCTCCTTGCTAGAACTACCAACCCAAAACACATTTGATTTCAGCTGAAACAAGAGGGTCACTTAAACATAAAACAACTCATATCTATTAAATATAAGTTAATGTATAATGTAATGTATGCGCATTTAGCACCTACAAGACCTGTCCCTAGATGTAGAGAGAATAATTCCTTCTAAATGCTCTTCCCACTCATTTCCAGACTAAATGATGCGAGGGGGGGGGGGGGGGGGGGGG
>JAOPUD010000117.1:9831253-9840108 GCA_027122715.1 Trisopterus minutus
AGATGGTGTGTTGTCTGAGCTGGGACATGGAATCTAATCATTGCTACCATCTTCACAATCGCTACTACCATCATCATCATCATCATCATCGTCGTCTTCGTCATCAACGCTGGAGGAATGGAACAAGGATCGAGGAGGAGGAGGAGGAGCAGGTTGCTTGTGTAAAGCTAGCTAGCTTTATTAGCATGGTACTAGAATGACATTTACAAAACAAACAAGGAGAGAAAACACATGCATTGAAGAAGAAATCAAAAGGCGGCAAGAGGGGGAAAGAAGGGTTAACACATTCCACCAGCCCGAAGTCACATGACGTTCCACCACATCACCATTCCAAATGACCTCAGAGCTCCCGGGGATGAATTTAAAAACCACATCCATCTTTATAAATATACTCTTCCGTAGCCACATTGCCTACCTCACCGTGGGTCTACCGTACCATATTGCATATCTCAAACAAGGAGGGGAGGAGGAGGGGGGGGGGAAGTCGACCGCCATTTGCCGATGCCAGCTTTCTTCTCTAAATCAATGCAAACAGAAGCTAAGGAGAGGACAAAGCAGGACGAAACGATAAAACAGGAGGGCAAGAGACCCCCCCCCTCCCACTCTCTCTCTCCATCTATCTGCTTCCAAAAGGTTAATGAAATCAAAATGTGGGAGCATACTGGGCTTTGTTGGTGTGGTGTTGTGCAGTGAGTGTGTGTATGCGTGGGTGCGTGCGCGTGTGTGTTCTCCCGCTTTTGTGTGAAAATGATTTTCAGTGTGTGCTACTCTTCACCTGAGTTCCACCTCCAGTGGATTTATAAATAACTGCCTCCAGTAAAAGTATTAATCACCATCTCTTGTATGTCGGGGTTTCATTAAAACTTAAAACAGGGAGGAAACATAGCAGAGTGACACATGACAGTTGGCCCTCGGTGGCTGCCATACCGCGGTTGCTGCCAATTGATTAAGCTATCTGCATGTAGATGAAACAACTATCTATTCTGTATATCAGCTGTCCCTCTCCGATACCGACCGTCTCTCTCTCGCTCTCTCTCTCTCTCTCTCTCTCTCTCTCTCTCTCTACACTACGGCCCACATCATCAAGTACAACAGTCTTCATTCGTCTTTCTGACGGTTGTATTTGTCTTCTTTTAGGTTTCTGTATAGTCCTCGTATTCATATTATATATATGTATAGTCAATAGTTCCATCACTAGCAGATATCAGGTGTACACAATTCAAATGATTTCCTTCCATTGCCTAAGGAATGGGGATACCTACAGATGTGCTGGAACGTAATCTCCATCAGAAACCAGGTGGACTAAAAACGGAACTACTTTCACAGAGGGAGTCGTGCCAGGGTCATACTGGGGTCATGGCACTCATGCAGACCTGTTAGCTGTTCCTGTTTTAGCCCTTTCCCGGCAGAGCCGAAGGAGTGATGGTGTGGCGTTGCTCTGCTCCTTCACACTCACCAGTTTCCTCTACCTCCTCCTCCATTGTATCTTCTTCTTCGCCTACCTCATTTTCCATCTCCTCCNNNCGCACCCCCCCCCCCCTCACCTGTGACGGCTATTTTCAGACTAGCCAATACTTTTTTTTGCCCTCCTGCTCTCCTCTTCTTCTCCTCATTTTCATGACTACATCGTCATGACTACATCAACACAACTCCAACACTCTTGTCAAGCACAACGTTAGAACACATCAAGTGGAACGATGGTTTTTCCCGCCCCTGTGGAATCAGCTAAACAGGTAGAAAAAATATTTAGATGTCGATGCTACGGTTGGTGACGGTTCTTACAAAAAGCAAATCAAAAACCCTAAACATCTGTACAAAGTTAATTTGTTATTCAAAAAGGATCCCCAGATGAATATTCAACTGCCTTGGACAAAGTTGTGTTTTTGCGAGGGTGAGACTGAGTGATGCGTCATGCTAGCCCTGTTTCAAAGAGAAACATTCATTTTGACTTGTATCTAGCTAGCTAGGCTCCAACACAACACTAGTGCTGCTAAATTCTCTTCCAGCGTCAGTCCTTCCAGCTAGGGTCTTCACTAGGCTAACGCAGCGCTACTCCGGTCTTCTGCGATAAAGACGAGAAGTTCAAACAGCCAACCGACCTTGCGCAATCGCGCGAGGTGTCAGCGCGAGAGCACGCGGCCTACCCCGCGCCATTCGGGATGAGCAACAGGAACAGGAAGTGTGTCAGCAGTGGCAGGACCTCACGGCTCACAACTAGTTCATAGTCTCTCGCCCTGCCAACCGCCCTCCCTTGAATAGCAAATGGAGGGAGATAGTTGTGAGTTGGAAGAGGAAAAGAGCGGGAGAGAGAGGTATTTCATCTGTTTTTTCTGGGGCTTGTGTTCGCTATTTGGCTGCCGCTGCCTCTGTCCACCATGCTAAAGCCGCCGTCTTGCTCCCCCCGGCACTGTTCCCAGGGGTTGGACAAGTAGCCATGGGCATCGATGCCGTAACACTGGTGGCCATCTTGGCTCCTCGCGGACAGGTTGGCCTGATTGAGGGAGCCGGTGCTGTTACACTTCTTCACCACAGGGGGCTCCAGAGAGACCGGCGAGAGCAGTGACGTCAGCGAAAGGCTGCTCAGCACGTCCGAGAGGTGCTCGCTGTTGAACGCCTGGCTGCCGGCCCCGCCCCGCCCAGACCCCGTGCCCGCCTCCTCGTCCGAGGGATCCATGGAGTCCTGGCGGAGACCCCCGGGGCTGATGCTGCCCCCGCAGCTGCTCTGGCTCCTCTGGTGCCCCCTGGTGGCCTGGAGGGTCAGCGCAGTGCTGCGACCCCGCAGTGCGGCCGAGCCCTGGGGCCGGGCGGTGTGTGGGGGTGTACCGGTGTAGGAGAGGGGCTGGCTGGGGGGCAGAGGGCAGAGTAGAGGCCGCTGGAGGCCTTGGTCTCCTGCCAGGGAGACGCCGAAGCCCAGGGCCTCGTCCAGGGGGGTCTGCAGGCTGCCGTCGGAGCTGGCCGTGGCCAGGGAGGAGTGAGAGGTGTGCTGTTGAGACCAGGAGGAGGAGGAGGAGGAGGAGACATGCAACAGTTAGAAGGTATAGGAGGGCTCGGAGGGCAACCTTTATGCCATCAACAGAAAATAAATATGAGCTCCTGGAAAAAGAGGTAATTCAAACAGAAGCATTAAAACAGAGCTGCAATGAGGAGATTAGAAAGTGGATAGACAACTAAGAGTGAAGTGTGGAGTTGAGTTTGCAGAGCCAAGACTTTGCTCAGTGAGTCACAGCAAGGCTCGACCTCATCCTGACCAAGCTTGATGCCACGCAGAACGAACACGACGGAAACGTTTTGCGGTAAACATTGCGGAAAAAACCGAAGGCAAAACAATATCTTCCAAAAGGAGTGAGCGGGGAACCGAACAGAAGAAACAAACATACTGAGATCGAAATGAGGAGATTAAAGGGATAAATAAGCTGGATATCTGAGGTGTGGACCAGAGCCGCCTGGGCCAATTAGCTCAGTGCTACAGAGCATTCATCTGCCAGCTGAGGACCACACTCAGATAGAGAGACATAGGGAGAGAGACAGAGAGAAAGAGAGACAGAGAGAGAGCGAGAGAATATTATAATAGAAAAGAAAAACAGGCTTTGCACAATGCGTCCCCATGGTAACACGGAAAAAACGACAGAACAAAGGGCTATTTAAGTGCGCTTGTGTTTGTCTCAGAAGTCAACCGAGAGCGTGGCGCAAACATGTTGAGAGTCTTCTTGAATGCAGCAGGAAATTAGCCAAGCTCACTGTGTTTGTTTTGGTGTCTGCCAGCACCCTCAGACACATCAATGGTGTGGCTCTGACTTATGAACATATGTGTTACATGATAACTCTCCTTTATAGTTTGATGTGAGAAGATTATGTGAAGAGGATCCAATATATGTCCACTGAGTCGCTTACTGACCAGATAGAAGAATTTGAAATGAACATGGTTGTCCAGGTCAATTGAGGTTGAAGGCCGTAATAGACCAAATGGGGCCGGACAAAAAACAAGCCTTCACCAAGTTGACCAAGCTTTCCCTGTGGGTAGATTGGAAATAATCTTTTTTAAACCGCTTTTGCTATATGCACATTGGTCTGAGTTTCCGTTCATTTCAGTGAATACATGTTTCCTCTTCCAAAACCCTCGAAAAATAACTCTTGTTCTGTATTAACTTTACTTCTCTTTGAAAGGGACATTGTTCAAGTCGAAGTTAGCAGCTAGCACTTTCTCAGCCTTCTGAATAATTAGGGGCTTAGTTTCCTAGTGTTGCATCAAAGGGCACCCACGTTATATTGGGAATTACAACAAGCAAAATGTAATCAATTTAATATACCTGTTTTTTCTCTCTCTTGAAGGCCCACTCTGAGTATGGTGTTCTTTTAAACATTTTGTTTTAATCATATCCTAGCATTTTGCCCCCAGGGCTGGACTGAACCCCTCCACAGGCTGGGGCCACCAGCCTGTACTCTGATTATTCACTATGTGAATGTGTACTTAACTATTGCATTCAGGGGGCCTGGGGCTCGTCACCTGAGGGAAACAAACCTTTTGACCTGCTTGCACATCAGCCAGTGCAGAAATGTAACACACATGCCTCAGTGTTTTGGAACAGGAAGTGAATTATCTACAGAAATTTACAATCAACCACATTACAATCAATCAACTCCCCCTCCCTTCCTTTCCCCTCGCTTCGTCCCTCCCTTCCTCCCTCCCTCCCCTCCCTTTCCCCCCTCCATCCGTCCTCCCACCTGGGAACAGAGGTCCCTGCTGAGGACTGCCGGGGAGCGGAGGGAGGCCCAGGAGGCGGGGGAGGCCAGCCTCGACGGGTCTCTCCTGCACGGGTCGGCGTCTAGTGGCGGGCTGCCTGGCGGGGCCACGTGGGCCGGGTGGAAGAAGTCCACCGGGAGGGTGAAGGCGGGCGAGGCTGAGCCCTCCTCCCCCTCCTCCTTCTCCCTGCCTCCTCTGGCACCGCCTGCTCCCGGGTCGCCTGCTGGAACACACAAGGTGCATCAACCAACAGGCGGTGAATTCACTTCCTGTGAGCATCAGCCCGTTGTGCGCAAACAGGAAGTAGGAGGACGTCTCCCCTTTAGGGTCCAACGTTTTCATAGGCTGTGTCCTTCATGGACAGGACAGCAGAGACGGACAGGAGGTGGATTTGGAGTAGGGAGGGATTGAACCAGGGGTCGCTACAAGCTGTATCCCCTACATGATTAGCATAGTGGGTGGAGCCACGTTGCCAGTGTCTCGTCTTTTAAAATGCAGGCGGTGATCTCACGCCCGCCCCACACACACACACCCACACCCCCCCCGCCGCTCTGAAGTTGAAGTTTCAAGTAGGAGAGCGCTCCGGTGGTTCCACGCGGTGCAAGTCGGCTACTTTGGGACAAAGTGCTGAGTGCGCCATAACGGGTCATTCATCAACGTCGAGCAGGGATCCGTCACCCCCCTTACCCCCCACCCCCACCCCCCCACCACCACATGTCGCCCATCTATCACGGTGGTAATTGATTAGGGAGTCATTCAGCGTCGAGACGACCTCCACGGCTTTTGATCCTCGTATCTCCCCGCCCTGCTGCCGCCGCCGCCGCCACCGCCGGCCGCTCAGGTGGATCTTCCCCCTCACGTGAGCGCGATACCGATCAAGGTCACGGCAAAGTCGGGACGCAATCAACCGACGCCGCTCAAATGCCAGCGGAGAGGACGCCGATAACGGATAATGAGGAGTGCGGATGTAAGGGGTTTTATTAATGCGACGTGCAGATTATACGAACCGTACGGAAATATGCAAACGCAACGGCAGGGGTTTCGGTAATGGGAAGAAAGGCTGTTCTGCTCTGGTGGAATCAGAGTTAAATGCATTCCAAAGGGGGTTCCACTACAGTGTGTGTGGCGTGAGACTCTCAGGTTCTTAGAGAACCTCACGGGTCTGGGATGGGATGAATCAGCGTTCAGCCATTCAATATCGGATATCCTTTTCACAGATTAAGAATCCAACGGCTTTTTCAAAATAATTCATGAACTTTAAGAAGGGATATACCACCAGGTTTATTATGTGGATGGCCAAATAGGTAGATCAATCTTAAAGCCTAACCAGTGGACTGTGCCAACCAGCTGATCTACCCATCATACAACTGGGTGTATGATGGGATTGGATGTCCCTACATGGTACATTAGGAAAGGGCTTGTCAACAACCGAAAGCATAACCGTGTCACAGAAGCAAAATTAAAATCTTGAATATCCACATCCAAAACTGTTGAGAGTTTAGAGTCGCCTTTGAAGTAACCAAAAATGTTAGCTCTTAACCAAGCTCTGTTAAATGAATAATCATGTCTCAAACACTGTTATAAAACATCTATTGGTGGTGTGCAATGCACCCCGGGTCCCATTTGACCATTAGTTAGGTAGTACTTCACTTTGCCTGGGCTAAACTCGATTTCTGTTTAAGCTCTGTAAGTCTCTTTAGTATTTAATGTTACAATTGGATTTAATAGGAGACTGAATCACTGTAGCAATAACCATAAGGACCAGATATTAGTTTCATTCCCATATGACCACAACTCAGGGGTTCTGCCTCAGAATCACTGCATATACAATTTGGGCCATGTTCCCATGGCGACAAATCAGTAATTTAGTACACACACATTCTTGCCAGGCAGGCAGCCACATACATCTAGAGTGTACATCGGCCTGGCAGGCTTGGTGCGAGGATATGATCTCTGTTCCAACAGCTTAGAGGAGGCAGAGGAGGCGGCCTGGTAGTGTCTGTTGGGTCTGATTGGGTCTGTCCGGAGGGAGGGGAGCCCAGATATGGCCCATGGTATCTAGGTTTCGACACGCGGTCCCGGAACAGTCAGACGATCTATTGGACATCCCTTTTTCTCTTTGAACCTAAACGTGCTAGCCTCAGCGAAAGCTGTGTACAGAAAAAAAAAACAATTTTTTCTGTCCCTTTCAGAGATTTTTTTCCTCCAACTGATTCTCCTACCTTGCGTTTCTGTGGGGCCAGCGTTGGTGTGCGGTGCTGCACCTGAGCGTCCCAGCAAGGTGGGGGCGGAGCAGGGCAGGAGCCCTTCCTCCTGCCGCCACCGGAGACCCTTCTCCCCCTCACTGCTGTCCGGGCTGACGGGGTCAGACCCTCCCTGGCACCCCACCTGGCGCTGTTCCTCTGGGCTGGGACAGGAGCTACCGCCCCTCTGGGACTGGTGGTGACAGGGAGGGAGGGAGAGAGAGAGAGAGAGAGAGAGAGAGAGAGAGCGAGAGAGAGATTTGTTTAGTTGAGTTTAGATCGATTCACTTTATTGATCAAGGGGAAACTAACCTGCCGCCACACAACAGAGAAATAAACGTGGGCCAACAGATCCACGGCGTCAATAGCCCAGGACTGTGGGTTCCAGCCACCCCAGGGAACGTTGAACAACAGCATTAATGACCACAGAGGTTTGAGCGTCTTTTAGACCGCCGCAACCTCACAGAGCAGCAGCAAGGCACCAGTGGGCATCGTTTGCAGTCTTTAAACAAGCTTCAAGAGCAGATAACTCCCAGTGTCCTCATTTCTGAGGTCAACACGAGTGCACACAAGTTACTTTGGTGCTAGAAAAAGCGAACTCACCTGCCTTATCTGAGCAGTTGTGGCTCGGCAGTTACCTGGTTGGCGTAAACAGATTGGCTACCGCACTGCCCAAGGTAATGGAAAGGCATATTGACTTGGTAAAAACCACCAAACCGACTGTTGGATAATTTATACACATCTGACAGCTGACGTACGCATCTGACAGCTTCTTCTGTGTAGTGCATAAGAATGACCAAAGACAGAACATTTCTGAACAAAGTCTGCATTCATCGATAAAGAGACTATCGAGGTGAATACAGCACCAGGAGAAGTGCATATGTTCCGGAGTGAGTGGGGGAGAGAGCGAGAGACAAAAATCAACACTTTTCCTCCCAGAACAAAATGTAATTCAGATCTTACTCTGAGAAGAGGCAAATGTGATTAAATTTGCGACTCAACATGTCACTGCACGCCACGAATTAAGATAAACCGAGTCTCGTTCTCATTGTTCTGGCTTCATGATTGATTGCTTAATGAACTTGTGAAGAGAAAAAGAGAAAAGAGGGATACATGGGCAAGTATGTCATGGCTTTAACTATAGATATAGAGGGGAATCTAAGGGGTACGATGCTGTAGTGTTGTGTATACGACTCCCGCCTAAAGGGTTCTGGGTTTGAACCCAGAACTACCCTGTAGGCATCCATGAGCAGGGATGCCCTGACCCCCTTCCTGGCCTTTATTGACCTCTATCTGAATTCACTCTAAGTCACCTAGGATAAAGGTATCTGCTAAATAAATTACAGTAAGTAGATACTAAAACCTTATATTACATCCTTTCACAAAACCTTATATTAACAAACACAAGTGTGATGTCATGGGGAATTGTACACAATCGATAAATCGATAAATATCACAAAATGCTGGAATTCAAAAGACCTTTCTAAACAGAGTAAACAGAGGTGCATTACATCGATGTACAAGGGAATACAAAGTATGGTATCCGACTAAAACTAGTTCCTCTTCTCGCTGATGTTTCAAACCTCAAATTTTTAACAGTTAAAGGGCACGTCTTTTCATCGTAATTAATTCCGATTTTAGAACTGGATATCACGATAGGTTGTTGACAATGCAACACCATTAAAAGATGGTAAATGTTGATTGGCCAATGGGGTTCCAATGCTAATATTGGTGGCATTAAAACAGATTGAACGAACGAGAGAAGTGTGGGGATGGGAATTGAGATGATCCGGATGAGAAGACACACACACACACACACACACACACACACACACACACACACACACACACACACACACACACACACACAC
>JAOPUD010000117.1:10279012-10291309 GCA_027122715.1 Trisopterus minutus
TGTGTGTGTGTGTGTGTGTGTGTGTGTGTGTGTGTGTGTGTGCGTGTGTGTGTGTGTGTGTGTGTGTGTGTGTGTGTATGTGTGTGTGTGGGGGTGTGGGTGTGGGTGTGGGTGCTTGTGTGAGATATGTGTCCGGTCAGCTCACTTCATGGACAGGAAGTTTATATTGTATAAAATAGCATAAAAAATTAATGTTTGATTAAAAAGAGTAGGAGAAGGTGGCCTCACATAATAGGATTACTGCACTGTAGATAGACAGCAGGGGGAAATAAAAAAATGATCAAATCATGCCTCTCTCTCACTCCATACTTACTAACTCTCTACAGATCAATGCTTTCAATGTGTGGTGTCTATGGACGTTTTACAGCTGTATGTGTAATATTATAGCTATAGGTCATTCACATTAAAAGAGATGAATGAATACATGAATAGAAGATTGAATACATTAATTTATGAATTAACTCCTTAATACAGATGTTTGAACACAGTAATACAGTGAATGAACACAGCAATGGATGAGTGAAGACATTCAAATATGGATGACCATGAATAGATGAATGAACATTAATCGTAAGTAACATAGTAATAGGTTAATTGTAGATGAATGACAACAGTAATGGAGGAAAGAGTACATTAATAGATTAATGAACAATAAAAATCACAGAGATGCATTCAAGAGCTTGAGTTAACAAAGAAGATGACACATTAAATGATGAGGAGAAAGCGAAACAAAAAACTGTTTTAAGATGCTGTTTAATAATATTGAGTTTAATATAGGCTATCAGTTCCTGCGTATTCTGGAAGGAGTGGACATTCAAAGTTTGCCCTTGTGTGCTACTACCAAGTGTGAGGAAACTCACAGTTGTGAATAAGGTTATAACAAATGTAATAAATGACAATAGCTAATTATAATTTCAAATTGTCAATGGAAACGTGTACTGTACTAAAATCATTCTTTGAAGTTTCATTGTTTTGAATAATGTGAATGTGAAAAAAACATGCTTTTCTTTTTTAGTTTCCTAAACCTAACCCCTAAAAACTGTTTGAACGCCTAAAATGCCTGAAGTAAATAAAGCATTAAATAAAATATCTGCGTGAACCTCGTTGCCTCAATAATAAAAAAGTGTGTTTCAGACAGCATGACTACGATTCTGGTCTAAGATATTCTACGGTAGTCAAGCATTTTATGATCAGGACAAATATCGATCACATAATTTTTGAATACACATTTTGTTAAAACGCTTGTATAAAGTTAGGCTACACTCAACTGCTTTGACTTAAACCTGCACTTTGTTCTGTTTTTTTTTTTTCATTTGCAGCATGAAGAGGTTTTAACATTTTAAAAGGATTTCTGTTCTACCTTTAGATTAGGTTGATTGATTATTGGATGGGTATTTTTTTAAATGGAGAAAATAGCTTCAGTGTAAAAGTTACATAGGGATGCTTTTATACAGCTATTGTTACTTCACACGCGTATTTTAGTCCTACTTAAGTCCTTTTTTTTATACAAACAAAAAAGAAAGTCACATTAAGAATTTTTAAAGCAGACATTTAAAGTTGACTGTACTGTACATTTAGCAGAGTTCACCGGGTTCACTATCGCGCTCTTAATGTTGTCCTTAAATCAGGGTCACGTGGACCCGCCCATGTGACGCCATATCCGCTTCCACTAGAATTACAACAAGCGCTGCCCGTGAACTCAGATGCCCTCGCCCGAACAGAGCTGCACTAGTTGTTTTTTTTCTTCCACGCCTGATACAGTTGTACCGTTTTATCACCAGGTCAGTGCCTCTCATTGTCTCTTTCTCTTCTAGTGGCGACCCACGCCTTCACGTGTCGACACCAGAGACGCGCAACTACAACTTCTTCAGGCAACACACACGCACTCAAAATACCAACAACATTTACTGGCTGCTCCCCGCCCTCTCGCCCTCTCCTTCTCCCTATCTCTCTCTCTCCCTATCTCTCTCTCTCTCTCTCCCTTGGTGGAATAACACTGGAGACACCAGGCAGGCATCAGTTAGCAGAGAGAGGTTATTCTTTTGAACGTTCGTACGATGTCTCCAAATCGAAAACTTGGTGGCTTCAATGTCAGGGAACTAGCATAAAATATGTCAACAGTTACCCCGCAGTAGTCGGGTTTGTTTTATCCACGACATACCGAAACTAAGACACGTGTTAGTTTTGTTTTGACCCATTTTCCCCATGTAGCTGATGGAAGGCTTGCCGTAAGGCTGTTGCAAAGCGAACTTCCTCCATGGAGTAAAGTATGTGCCACCTGGCAGTGCGCTACCCCCGCTACTACCTCTGTGTATAACAGCATCTGGACTGGCCGAGGCGGACATTTTACACTTGACCAGTGGAGCCAGAGAGCGCCTGCATGTCTCTCCCAGGACGACGACCTCGGCTTCTCCATAATATCGTAAAGCTTTTAGCTGTCCTCTCACTCGGGGGCTGCATTCTCCACCGCATTCGTCGCTCCTCTGACAACTGAATCCAACTTTGTTTACGCACTGGAGCGAACGCAACGGTCGGCCGCTGGACGTCAGATCTCCATCTCTAAACGTGTGGAGTTGCTTTTAGGACTGCGCAGTAGCAGCACCTGTGGGTACAAAGGGGACGGGGACAAAGTGTTTACCCACTTCATGGCGTCTCCCTCTCAAGTGTTGTGCTTGTTTAAATCCATGGGAAGCGGTGTGTCTGCGGCTGCCCAGTGTGTTCTGTGAGAGGTGGGAGACGCTACCAAACCTTGCTCTCTGGCGGTGTGCGGTATTAACTATTAATATTGGACATCCGGTGGCAGCGCCAGCTGCGCCCCAATTTTTTTTGTCTTCGCATCGGAGCTCTGGGATTGTTTGGACCTGATACCACGGATCGCGG
This sequence comes from Trisopterus minutus, assembly GCA_027122715.1. NCBI lineage: Eukaryota > Metazoa > Chordata > Actinopteri > Gadiformes > Gadidae > Trisopterus > Trisopterus minutus. Next base: position 10,281,893 of record JAOPUD010000117.1, read on the forward strand.
GAGTACATGGTATGGAGGCAATTAAACATTTGTGCTAACATTTGGGCAATGTTTTGAGACGTAGGACGAACCCGTGTCGTGCCTATTCTCGCCCGCGTGTGCCATGCGGGTCGCGCGGCCATGGTACCGTTTATCTCTCCGGTTCTTTAGATCAGGCGGTCCGCGCTGTACAGCTGTGTACACAGGACCGCTTTTAGCCTGGTAGTTGTCTATTTATTTATTTGAAAAACAAAAAAAACTAATAATAGAATAGTTTAGGGACGACTTTTGGACATGACTAGGATCGGAACGTAAATATGTGATAGAGAAGCTTGTTACTTTGTCTGCCAGCTGCAAGGACACGGAGAGGACAGTGTGTAGCCTATTCCTTTCTTCCAGATCAGCCAATATGTGCAAACGCGGCGCCAGATGCACTCTGTTTTTTAGACGGAAAGGGTCATTCTACAAAACGATGCTTTGTGCAACCTCTATAAGATCTCAATTCTGGAAATTGGCTTCCCAGACAGCCCACCATCCACCCCGCCACCCTCCAGCCCCCCTTCGGTCGGTTAGCCACGCGCGACCACTCCACGCTGCTCCACTCATTGCGTGCTGCCAACCGAGTCCATTATGGTTGTCCGATGTACGGACTCCCAGTACTGGACATCTGATTGTTTTTGTCGAAATGTGTTTCAAATAATGATACTTCTGTAGTAAAGTAACAGTGGAGCGTATATTTTCAAAGGTCCCAACGTTTATGTCCTAGCCCTGCTGCAAGCATCCCTTCAAAGGCTGTTTCCAAATAAGCATCAATACTCCAGTGTGTTTCTTACGACGTGTTTAAAGGCTGGTTACGGGTCCGTCGTCACTGTTCGGATCAGGGCTTCTGGTATAGTAGGCTCGTCCTATAGAACCACTATAGAGAGCTTTAGGGTGAGGAGGTTGGAAGACTCTTTTGTTCAGCTCACACAATGCCCGTTTCTATTTCCCCACTCTGTCTGCTATTTAAACACGCAGAGGCAGCGGACAGTTTGTACCCAAACTAACCCCTGAACAAATTTGAGTTCCTGTGTTGGGTTTTTGGGTTTCTGTTTGAATGTGTTCTACTCAGTGCATGACACATTTCTGTGTATATATGTATACATAAGTTGGTTTACTTTACACAGTGCACAGCCATATCCACAAATACTTGTCTACCATACCCACAGGACATACTTCAGGGTTGTTAGCATGCTATTCACTGGTCTCAACCCACAGCTGTGTGGACATGCGCTCCCCAGAAGGACAGGTGTGTTTACAGTGGCTTCAGCCAGGCATATGGGGAGGTTACAACAAGCTAATGACCCTGAGTGCTATAGCAACTTTGGCCTTCATGGGAGACGTGTGACGGTGGTTTTTGTTGTTCTACTCGATGAGCCGCAGTTAACCTTTGGGCCGAGGTTATGTCACATCAACTCCACACACAACAGCTCCCTTGTAAAAGCGGCTGTTGCTCCGACGTGTCTCTATAGGTCTCTTCATGTGCAAATCCCCAATGGGTGTCATTGCAACTCCTCGTCATGTTTAAGAGTATGAATATTGTTCAGATTTACAGTATATAGGAGCTAAACAAAACAACTTAATGTCAAGGCTTTGCCATGTTCTGTTTTATTCCGGCTACGTCTAGAAGTGAGTCCATTTTGTGGGGTGGGTTTTGAAGGCGACAGTGTCTGGGTCCCAGGGGGGAATGCATCGCAGATGGTACAGCAAAGTAGAACCAGGAAGCTTTTGTTTCCACGCCACGCCCCTCTGAAATATCCTTCTGTGGTGTTGCTCGACACGGTTTCTGACTCAAGGCCAACAGGCCGGTGTGAATGTTTACATCGCGTTACGGTCACCAAATGGGCCTTTACAGCGGCGACAACACACCAAGTAGATGCCGGCGAATGTTTACGTCTGCATGGCAGCGGGCGTTCTTGTGTGCCAAGGCCCCGCATGCCTAGACACTGCCCTCCCTTGCCATCTCTCACTTCCTCATTCCTATTGGCCAGCGTGCGGTCACACAGGCGCAGACACAAACATGTCACAGCATTGTTCTCCCAAACGACCAGACCCTGCACGTGTTCACTCTTTGGCCTCCTCTGCTTCTCGTGGGTCTGGTCTGAGTGCTCTGGTGATCCTCTGCTTGCATTGGGTTTCATCAGCAGCACCGTCGTACGCAGGCTTGCAGTTTATTTACGCTAGTCTCTGATCTGCCCCGCCTCTCTTCTGCTCCCGCTGTCCTCTCTCTCAACTCTGGTTTACCCCTTTTCTGCACCGCTCGTCTCTCTTCCCAACCGTCCTTCCCTTTTCTTTAATAACACAGACGAATGGACTAACAGACAATGTCTTTGTGCGTTTATGAAGAGATGGTGGGAAATAATTCACTTTAGGCTGTCTGCTAAAAGACTTAGGGTACATCTTATCATGTTTGTTTACCTGTTGTCTAATGTCATGCAACACATTTTTAAAGGACAAAGGTGCTTTATTTAGCATAACATACATTAACATTTGCTAGAGACACCTTTTGTATCGCGTTTTACTGAAGTCACAATCTTTTGACCTCATCCTCCTCCCTCTTCACAAGCGGTCCACTCTTTTCTCTTCCTCATCTCTCTTCGCCTCAAGTCGCTTTGGATGAAAGTGTCTGCTAAAGGCCCTAAATGTAGATGTAACTCTCTCTCATCTTCTACTCTATCCTCTCCCTCATGATCCTCCCTCCTCTATTGCTCCTCCTCCTCAGGTTAAAGGGAGCTGACTGGTAGGCCATGGGCAGAGGGCGTTGAACACCCTCACACTGTTGCACTACGATTGGCTCAAACCCCCCTGACCAGCTTGCTACATCCTCCTTCCACCGTACGTACCACACGCATACTCACACTGTCTAGCCAGTTTTGTTGATTTTTTAATGAATAATAAACTAAAAATGCGTTCCCGCCCCAGCAGAACAGTGCACAGCGTTGGCTCCGTGAACCCACCCTGACACATCACCCCGCCTCCACCTCCTCGCCCCTGGCATGCCTCAGGTAGGACACTTAACCCTAAAGAGGTCAACACGCGATGAGTGTCTGGGGACACATGAGGCGTACAGCTAGCCAGCAAACGGCAGTTTGACGCTTTAACTCAAAAAAAACATGCAAAGGTGTGTTTAGAAATGAACCGAAAAAAGCCATTGCAGATTAGAGTCTGTTGCTTTAACAACCTCAAACAATGCTGTATCTGTTTGAGGTCGTCAACCAGGGTGAAAGTTGAAATGGTTTTAACTTTGAGTGTCAAGGTGGAGAATCAACACACACACACACATACATACACACATGCACAGAGAGAGAGCGATTGGGGAGGGAGAGACTTATAATTATAGCCTGGTTTTATGGGTAATTATGTCACAGCTTCTGTGACCCAAGCTGAATTATGCGTGTGTATCTCCTCCCCCAAGCCGGGCATGAACGGGCTGGAGCCGGCGTTTGGTGAGGCCTACAGCAACCACCGGGGCCTGCTGAGCCCCTACCCCCCTGCCATGTCTCCACAGGGGGGCCGGACGGAGTACAACCAGGTGGGTCACGCTGAGGTGTTAGCCGCCCAACTGTTCCATCACTACATGACGGCTAAATAGTATCACTTGTAATTGATTTTACCCAAGGCTAAATTTAATAATGTGTTAATATTGGGTTTTTTGGCAACAGATAATTAAAAAAAACTGTCTTTTACGGAATATGTTGTCAATTCGTCAACCATTCTGCATGTTCTGGCTATTACTCCCCTGTTTATCCAGAGTGTGCTGCTGATGCTGGGCTCCCCAGCGATGCCACGGAAACGGCCCTTTGAGTTGCTCAGCGACCTTGTGGACGACGGGGGCTTCGGCGAGGACCTGCACCCGGAGCACTGGGACGTGTCAGAGCTGGACGAGATGGCCCGCTACGCCAAACCAGGCCTGGGAGTGGACGGGGGTTTGGCCGGCACGGAGGAGGAGGCGGTGCTCCTGGGCCGCTGGGGGCGGAGCTCGGAGGAGGAGGAGGAGGAGGAGAGGAGGAGGAGGAGGAAGGGGATCGACGGTGAGACCCACGCCACTGAGACGAGCGCCGCTGGGGATCACTGGGGCGACGGGGGCCGATGCGCTGTGGAGAGGAAGCTGTACCCTGGAGGAGGAAGGGAGGTGGAGGAGAGGGTTTCTAACGTGGAGGTGTACCAGGTGGAGCAGCAGCAGCAGCAGCAGCAAGAAGAAGAAGAAGAACAAGAACAACAACAACATGAGGAGGAAGAAAGAGGGGGAGGTGGAGGAGGAGAGGGGACAGAGGAGCAGGAGGTTTCTGCCTCTTTGGGAGCTCCAGGACTGGAGCTCTGCAGCGAGGAGCACAACTACTCCCTGACCCAGGGAGAAGAGCTGGTGGCTGGGCTTGAGGAGGATGCCCAGGTTCCGCCCTACCAGACCCCACTCAGATCCCCACAACAACAACACCAGCAGGAGGAGGTGGGGCAGGACATGAGTCAACCCAGACTGGGGGGGGAAGAGGAGGAGCAGCAGCAGGAGGAGGATTATGAGGAGGAGGAGGAGGAGGAGGAGGAAGAAGAAGAAGAAGAGGAGGAGGAGGAGGATGAGGAGGAAGGGGCAGAGGAAACAGCTGTGGAGGCGGAGGATTCCAGCTCTTCTGAGTCAGAGTGTGGTGAGTAGGATTTATATCTGCTTTGTCTACAAAACATGGTACATCTGCTGGTTTTTAACTTCAAACGATGGTTGACCTTATCCCCCTTATAAGTATTATGAGTATTAGGGTAGTAAGTAAAGATTTTTTCCCATGTCAATATTCCCATATTCCCATGTCAATTAATCCAGCGATTCTCTTATTTGATTCATCATTTTAATAAATTGGCTATGTATATATATATATATATTATTGGCAACTGCCCATGCCAAATTTGCAGATCTCAAAGTCTTAAATTGGCTTGCTTTGTGTGATGCACAGCCAAGAGCAGCTAAATAATTCATGCTGTACTGCTGAGAACAACAGATCTATAAGATCAGCGATGTGTACGTGGATGTTTGTGATATCCTCCCACAACAAGAACGCTCTGGTAGCATGAATTGAAGTAATGAGGACACCACGCTACAATAGAGAATGGGTCGTCTCTATACGGGCTACCATTCCACATGCTGAACTTCAGAGAGAATGTTTCATCAGATGTTTCTAGACAAGCATCCCAGAGGCACTGATATACATTCCATGTCAACCGCACAGCATATAATTAAACTATAGGCCTGGAGAATGTTTTCAGTTATATTCTCACCATATGGGCCCTACACCCGTGTGGTGATGAATTATGGGACTTTTGTGGTGGCATTTGCTTTACTTTGGACAGTAGTAGGCATTGAAGGATGACATGGGTGGCATTGGATGTCTTGGATTTAGATGTATGGCAGCATATTACTGCCAAAATGGCAAGCAGAAATGACCCAGTACTAACGAATCCATACACAAAAAATATTACTGCGAGTACCTTTACTGCACTCACATACAGTATTTCTCTGATTGCATGGGCAATAACATGAGGAGGAAAAAATTATTAATTAAGCGTGCAAATAAAGTGAAACTGCATGCAACTTACGCCCCCGTGTGCACAAATGCTGTCTTTGCATTCGTGCTCGTAAAGTGTTTTCCTGCTTGCTCTGAAAATTGTTTTAACTTTTGAGGTAGTTATCTCTTTGGCACTAAGAAGTCAGAGCCAGCTCTGGCCAGTGTATCCTTGAATGTGATTTACATCAACGGTTACATCGATGCCTCTTGGCGTCTCCAAATATGCTTGAGAGCACAATAAAGCACAGCCTTACAACTCAGACAGCTTGCAGTTGTTAACAAAACGTATAACTATGCATGTCATGAATAAATGCAGGATCTGAAGGTGCAGTGAACCATAGCACACCTTGAACATTAGCATTACTTAAGTATATAGAATATCATCAGACCAGGCAATATAAATGTTAAAAAGGCTGATAATATTGCCTCGCAGTAGATAGTGTAACAATTATCTAGTGCAACGACAATCGTATAACAAAGTCTAATATATCAGTGCTGTATTTGTATATCTGTATTTAAGTGCAATAGTTATTTGTTAGGAGTAACTAATGACATTTTGGGATACAATGCCATGGCTGGCTCCCCCCAACAAAGTCCCAAAAGATGATCACCACGCCAGCAGAAAAAATATCCCAGCGAGCAGGAAAAAGCCTTGCGAGCATGAGTTGTATGCGCACATTAAGATTTTTTTTTCTTGAGACTTCTGGCATTGACTGCGGTTACATGGTTGGACCCGATCAACTTATCATGAATTAAGCCATATAACGGTGTTGCCACTCGACGGGGGAGCTGTCACATGTCTAAGTATACATACTGTACTTCGGATCAGATTCGAATAATGGTCAGAGACCTGGCTGACTCCGCTATGCTAGGTGGCGCTGTAGCCCTTTCAACAAGTGGTACTACAGCCACTTCCGGTTTACGGCTATGTAAAACCAACAACAAACGATCTGGCGGCATACAAAGAAAGATGGCGTATGAGGCAACAGTAGCGTACATTTTGTGCATTTTTCACTGTATACAAATGCATATGAGGGAACAAATGGAGCTTTTTGCTGCGGCGATAGAACAAGAAATGAGCAGTCTCCTGGGTCTCATCGTCCGTCCAGAAGTGCGTTGCTGTTTTCGTTGAAGCCATGGTTTGACCTTTCCAGCAACAACACTACTATTTATTATGTTGTCGCTTTCCACTTCCGGGTGAAATCCCCAGCCGAAATTCTCGAGCATGCGTAGGACGCAAACTCCTTTCAATACGATACGATCGAGTACACATGCAGGTAGATAGCCGACTATGACCGGCTCAAGTCCAGCTATCTTATCGACTTCGCTAATCCGGTCCTGAGACGATTCTTTTGGCGAAGCAGATCGAATAAACCTGATTACATGAATCCAATCTTTATTCGATATGTTCATTACACGATTATGCTCCAGCATGTGAACACGGTCAGTGATATCCCATCATAGTGATGGAGTTTGTCAGTTGTTCTAGGACGAGATGGATGGTGTTAATTGTTAGAGTTGGGTGGTGTTAAAGAAATAATACACTTAGCAATACACTTACTATTCCTTTTAGGGTTTATACTTGTTACATGGTGCAGTAAGTAATACAATTAATTAAATTCATGAAATGACATGCTTTATTACTTATTTGAAAGATAGCGAGACATTTGGCAAGGGGGTTGCGGTTGCAAAAGTAAACGCTGTTTAGGAGGGCGCTGCTTTTAAACGCCATTGACTCAAGACAACCGGTTAAAGACACAACTTCAACAGGTAGCCCTGGTAGCGCAGAAGCAAAGCCCAGCTGGCCTGGGTGAACACTGTGTGAGCCAAACAGAGTCATGCTAAGCCAGCACATGTGTGTGCACTGCAACCTTGCCTCTGGCTATGGAGATGGATAGATTAAAAGGCTTACCTGATGTAACAAACGTGTGTTGAATTGGGCGTGACCAAAGATGAATTTCATTTTCTATTTTATTGTCATAGCTATGATGACTTAAGCCGGAGTACGGTACTTTGTGTGGTGTTGTGAAGGGAACATGCTGAATGGTTTTTGCCTAGGCCACATATTTGGATCGAGCTTGGGGGTAAAGACAGTGTATTATATCCCTGGTTATGATTCAGTATGTGGCGTGTGATTATGTTATTGTCAAAGATCAAGCTAAATAATTATGAGTGTACTTTTGAACTGTATATCAATTCTTGGTTTGTAACGGTTTGTAACCGAAAGAGTGCAAGAGACTGATTGGAGGGTTGATGCAACACACCCGCCTTCTGTATATTGAAAGTGAATTGCAGGGGAGATTACAGGTGAGCTGGCAGCCCTGCTCCAGAATGGGAAAAAAAATAATCATAATGGTATTTGGATCTCATTTAGGCATCTTAGAACCATCTTAGAATACCTCAGAGCCCTAGTCTGAACTGGACCACCCGCAGAGACTTGATCTGATGTATTTTATTCATTTGGATATTAAACTGACTTTCAGTAGAAAAAAATGTCTAGCAAATGAGGGGGTTGTCACCCTATTGGTTTATGTTGTTTCTCTAAAATACACTAGTGAACCTGACTGTATGGGTTTGAGATTTGAAGATCTAATTTGACCGTGAAAAGGTTTACCTCCCGACAGAGTTGTGTGGCATCTCAGCAGCTGTAGCTCGGGTTTCTACGATGGAGAGACTCCATTGTGGTCCTCCATTGTGAGGCCAGCATGTGCAACGGTCTTATCGGCAGTAGCCCAAGGTGTTTCTGGAGTGAACCGAAATGAAAGAGCAGGCACTATAGCGAAAGAGAGACAGTAGCTTGGATTTACCAATGACATTTATGGAAATCCCCTAAAGCAAAGTTCCCAACCGCAAGCTGGTATCAGGCCGTGGCGTTGTAAATGTAAATCAACTGGATGAATTGGTTGGGATGATTCCCAGTTTAGATTGTAAATGTAAATCAACTGGATGAATTGGTTGGTATGACTTCAGGTTTAGATTGTAAATGTAAGGTTGTTCTGATTCCACTAGTACCCTAGCACCCCCTTGGAAAATATTGAACCCTCCACATTCAAGATAAATGGAGGTCAAGCACTATCGGAATGGCCGCAGTACTCCACTGTCCAGCAGCCAGGCCAGCAGCTCTGCTCTCCAGTGAAGTGGTTCCCACCCAGGGGTACGGATACCTAGGCCCTAGGGTGCAGCCCTCTTTGCAATGTTTCACACACTGCAGGCTGTCCAAAAATATCAAATGGATATAATTTTAGAATCCTCAGACAGGCAGTGACATTAGGCCTACTTGTGAAATGTGTTGAAACAGCAAAATGAATAGCAATACAAATAAATATTGGGTTTGATAAATTGGTTGATGAATACAAATGTATATTAAGCTGGGCTCGTGCTCTTGTCGAACATGGCCTGCTATAATAGCCAAGACATACCTGAAGCATTACTTAGAAGCATTACTTTACATTCATCATGGTCTCGGCCTCCCGGTTATATGATGCTTCATGCGCCCGTGGTTCGGTGCACAGCCAGGTCCAGGCATGGCCTCAACAGACGCAGTCTGCATGTTGCGTAACCCTGGGAGGAGCTTGGCGGAGCCGGACTGGCGTCTCCAGAGGGCGACTGCCGGTGGCGTCAGATGAACTCTGGGTGTCCTCCTTTAATGTCTTCACTCTTTTTATGCCTTGGTATCAGCCAGAAGCAGTAGAAGTTGGTCTGTGGTTGGTAATGAAAGGAAATGTCTGTGTGCCTGTGTGATTTATCTTGTAGTGTGTGCGCCTGTGTGATTTCTCCTGTAGTGTGTGTGTGTGTGTGTGTGTGTGTGTGTGTGTGTGTGTGTGTGTGTGTGTGTGTGTGTGTGTGTGTG
>JAOPUD010000117.1:10300467-10311809 GCA_027122715.1 Trisopterus minutus
GGGGCGGGGGGGGGGGGGGGGGGGGGGGGGGGGGGGGGGCTTTAAAGGAGAAACAAACCCTACACCCATTTAGAGATTGGTTTGCATTGACTCCCTCTCTAGGTCACGCGCATGCAATGGCATCCATAACCTGGGATTGCAGGACGAGTGTCGATGAGTCACGGCCGTCGGTGGCTCACTGCTGACTCGAAAGGGACGTTTACAGGGGCGCCGCAAGCCCTGCCCGGCCATGGAAAGAAACAACAATACCTGAAAAAGGGGGAGTCGGGGGTTTGGTTCTCCTTTTTTTTTTTTAATAAGGGAGTGGGCGGGGCCTATACGAGGCCCTTCCCTCTAAAGGAAGCCAGTGTTGCCAAGCGACACGTGCTGGCTGGCGTCCTACGTACCGATGCCCTGTTCTATTATCCACCCGGAGCTCCACCCCAGCGCTAGGGGAGTGGAATGCGCAGTCCTAGCACTTGGCGTACTTTCCTGTTTTTTTTTAATAAGCCAAAGCGCTTGGTGCACGAGTTGGAAGACGCCTAGCAGGCCATACTGCGTCACAGTAATCATGTTAAAACGTTGACACCAAGTGATGAAATCATGTGGTCAGTTCTGTCAGATTTCTATGACCAAAAAGAAATGACCGGCGACTAGGAAAGTGGGTAATTCACCGAGTGGGCCCTGACTGTGGATAATGGAACGGGGTATGGTTGATTGATGTAAATCAACTCCTGGAGGAGTGAGCGATTCCTCTACCAGTGCAGACCTGAGACTGTTGAAGTTTCTCATCCCTCAAACTCCCAAACAAAAGGAGCACCGTGTAAGGTTCCCATTAACGTGCTTGCACAAGTTAACATTCTCAAAATCTAACTTTATATAATTAGCAGACTGTCGTGTCCAGTTTTAACTGTGGACACGTCAATAAAAAGTTCACAAAGTACAAAAAAGTAGCTGTGTGCACATCCCACCTTCTGGCCAGATGCAGGACAAACAAAGTAATATAGAATGAAAGAAATTTAATGTCCACAGCAATGCTTAAGCTCCCATATTAATTTAATAAAGAATTCACAGCAACGTTTCAACCCTATTGGGTTTTCTTCAGGCAGAAGAAGACCCAATAAGGTTGAAACGTTGCTGTGAATTTTTTGTGCTGCGGACATTACATTTCTTTCATGTCAATAAAAAGACCCAAATACCTGCTTATTTAAGGTAGAAAGTCTCAATCGTACACAGTGCCCCTTGCAAATCCAACAAACTGACTAGAATGCACCTTACTGCACCAAAGTGACCAAAGAGTATTGAATTGGACAACAGAAAATGTCCATCTCGGATTCTAATAGTAATGATGGTAGGTAGAGGGTCGATAATTCAATGATTATTGGCTGTTCTCCTATACACCCTGAATGGTGGCTGGATAATAAGGGTTCACCCTAATGCACTATGACCCCCGTTGAGGTGTCCAAACCAGCAGGACTGGGATGCAGCCTCTATCCTGGGATGGCCCGCCCAGCCTGTCTGGCTCTCTGCCCCGCCTTTGGCTGTGGTTTTGGGGTTCCCCCAGAAAGTGTCCATTTTTATTTGATTTTATTTTTTTTCCCCGAGCCACCTCCACAACCCCCTGGCTCTAATATGTAGCAGACCCAACTAGAGGAGATGTGTCCAGGGGTCAGGGAGTGGAAGTCCTGCCCATGTCGTTGGCTCCGCCTCTCATCTGAGCGGAGTGCGGTGGGACTCTTCACTGGTTAAACCTTGCAACTTGTTGCTGGATCGTTAGCCTCAATACTCGGGAGAACTTCCACCTTTTGACCCTGGAAATTCAACCTCTGAGCATACAATCCTAAATTTCCAATGACAAATGGGCATACTAACGAATAAGTGTGTTCCAGAAGCTATAAAAGTAAATGTTTGTTAATTTGATAAATCTTTGTGTGGGATCGATTTCCGGCAAAGCCGCGGCCTATCCAGTGGGTGTCCTGCTCCTAGAGTTGTTCTGAAAAAACTGCCTTTACTTTGGTTGTCTCTTGCTCAATTCAGACCATGTTGTCCGAGGTCTCTAAACTTTGTTGGACATAAATGACAAGGACCCTTACCCATTGCACTGTGGCAAGATCACCCGAGCACCTTTGTTTCCTTTTTAAGAGGGCTTTGAACCTTTTTATAAATCTGAATTTATCAAGAGGCATGTTTGTGTTTCAATCGTTTTATTGTAAACTGGTGGTGAGATGTGTATCGTATGGTGCTACCGTACCTGCTAGGGGGAGGTTTAGCCGTGCTATATGCCTCAAATAAGTTATGCTGGATGGTCTTTTACATGGCCATAGTTCCCACGGTCAATCTGTTTTGCATAACGTGGTTGTTTTCGGAAGGAGGTAGAAACCATAGCAACGTGTCATTATGCCGGATCATAAACCCCTCATTTAAAATGTCACCGTCACACCCACAGCCCCAGGTTCAACCTGACCTAACCTGACCTCGTTTGACTTGAGATTAGACTGGGAAAATAAAATCCATCCCACTCATGCCTAAAATTTCCCCCTACCTTTCTAGAAGGTGAATACTTAACAGACCCCGAACTATAGACCAGAGAAAAACCCAGAGCTGGACCCTGAGTGCTTGTAGGGTTAGGTGATACCCCCGTTTTCTTGTGGGTTTGTATCTGACCTGGACTCCTGTCTGGGCGGTGATCCAAAGCCATTGTCCCATGGCGGCTACAACTTTAAAGGAAATGTCCTCAGCTGGGGGTGGAGGGGCTAAGTACCCCAACCACCCGCTTCCTCCGCCCACCTCTCAGGAGGGCTCTCAGGAGGGCCACACTGAGAGCTACAGACGCATTCGTTTTTAGGGGGAGGGACTCTGTCTCTGATTTCACCCTTTCATGCGCGGGCCCGACCCTCAGATGAACGTGGCGGCCGGGTGAAGTGGTGGGTAAGCAGAGCTCCCTGGCGCTGTTCAGGAACCTGATGCCCCCACCAGATGGGAACCCCCCTCCTCCACCTCCTCCTCCTCCACCTCCTCCTCCATGCTCATGTAAACAATTTCTTAATACCGCGACAAATATCTGCAGAGTTGTTTCAAATCGACAGTTTTGCTGTCTTGGTCTCGGTGCATGAAAACCCTTCATGTATATGAGGTCGGCAAAGATTTGTTCGGTTGTTTTTCTTTCTTTCGTTCTTTTTCTTTTGTTCCATGTTGGATCTGCTACTGTTGGAGTTTCTCCCCTAGTGGGGCTTCTTTTGGAAACGGCAGCAGAAGCCACAGGACCCCTCTGTCAGCAAACAACCGACCATAATGACAGACACCAGCCTTCTACTGTGCTAATCAAATGAGAATGCCTGCCAAAAACCAGATGGACCATTTTGAATACTTGGGCAAAGGATGTGATTTTTGTTTTTGGTTTTGGGTTCACAGAGTTTTCCATGTTGGCTTTAGACGGGTGTCCTGTAACACAACAGCCCATCTGCTCATTTCATCACTTTAAAGCCCTTCGCTAGGGATATTCTCAACTGCAATCATGTTATTTCCATGCCACTGTATTTTTAAACTGGTTGACAGACGGGTAACCTGGTATCTGTAAAGACAACCTTGTCTGTCACATGACGTGACATGTCAACTTGACCAGGGCATTTTGAGTGCACTAACAACAAAGCAGGTCGGTTGTTTTTGGTCTGTGCTCACATTCCAACAACATAGCACGCCTTCCCAGGTGTCTGTTCATATAGCCATGGAACAGGAGGTTCAACTCAACTCCTACTTCTAAGTACTGTGAGTCAACTCTTAGCATTTACTGGATGCTAGCTTAGCCTTCCTGGGTTTTTTTGTGGCCTTAACCCATGATGGAGACGAGGCTAGATTTTGAGCCTGAATACGATGTTTGATATTTACTGTGTAGATGATAGGAATTGGATCAAAATGGCTTTGAAGCCATTACTTAAAGGCCCAGTCGAGACATCGGGCACCGTAGCGATTCAAAGGGTTTTCATCCCGGATCTGTTCCAGGGATGCCCGAGGGACCAGTAAATGCCTCCCATACTTGATGTCCGTCTTCTGGGAGAAGGAGTGGGAGAGAGGGAGGGAGGAGAAACCTCTGGAACGTTTCAACGTTCTTAACTTATGGCAGTGATGTGGGGAAAATTGAGAAATCCCTTTGGTGCCAAATGCACACTAGCAAGAGGTTGTGTTCAAGTGTGCTGTGGCTGCTCATGAGGGCGGTCCCAAACGCAAGGCAGTACCGCCTACAAAAATGTCCATTCTACATCCCATGTATAGTATTTAGTGTGAACGGCAGATTTTCTGAACTGATAAGATGACAATCCCAGATAGGAAAATCCAGTGGACTTTCATTATGAAAGTGAAGGTGTGAAGGCAAGAGTCTTTTGCCAGTCGAAAGGTCACCCCGGGGCCGCGGTCTTGCTGAGAGGCCCAGGGCGCTGGGGCAGTTTGAGTGCGGGCTGTAAGACGAGCTGACTTAGATGACTCTGACCTCGGAGTGGCCGTCTTTGTGTCGCGCCTCCTCGATTCGCTCCGTCTCGCCTGTATTGTCCTGATAGAGGGGCAGAGGGCTATTGTTTCACGTGCACATACTCCAGCCTCCACATCACCTCCTCACCAAAAGCTTAGGAGGGGGCCAGGAGGTAGGCGGGCGGGCGGGGCGGTGGAGTTTGTGTGCACAGGTTGTGCCCCACTTAAGGGGTGCACCCTCAGGATGTCACCTCACTGGAGGCGGGGGGGGGGGGTAGAGCAGAGCAGCTCCTGGCTGCAGGGCTGCTGCTAGTGGTGGTGGTAGTGGTGGTGGTGTTGACAGCCAGTTAGAAGGCCCTCCTGGCTCACAGCCAAAGTCGCCTGCGCCTTGTATAGCGCCTCGCCAGGCAGGTCGTGAGGGGGCTACTTGGACAGGAAGTGAGCGTGGTGGGGAGTGTGAGCAGGTGGGGGGGCAGAAACCATTAGGATTCCATTAAGGAATGAATGCGTAATGTATCCGTCAGGGGGTAACAAAAAAAACCAACGTACACAATCTCATCCTGAGCTGGCTTGCGTGTCGGTAAGCACAGGGCTTGGTGGACTGCCGAGCGAATGTACAGACACATTCCACAATTCCATGTTATATACTGTACAGCAAACCCTATATCAATCCTTTTCGTCTTATCTCTGCACTAGACTTTGACTTCTTCTGTCACCTGCAGTCAAAGCACTACTGTGACCCCTCCCTCCCCCCCCCCCAGGTGTTAACACATGGCTATGTACAAGCCCTTTATCAGTATGTCACGTTAAGAACTAGAGAATCCAATCATTAACACGTTGTCGTGTACGTTGTTAGAACGTACCTTAGAAGATAAAAACAAACTATTAAAAAAAAAGATGCTACAAGAAGTGCCGTACAAATAGAATCATATTTTTGTTTTTGTTTTGTGTGAGTGTACTGTACTCCTGTATAATGTATATTTTAATATTTATATGCAGCTGTTGTATTATTAAAGTATATTTTTAAAATAGGTTTCTGTACTCTATTTTTTTACTCAACAACCAGGTCACATGACTCTGAAGACATCACTGGAATACACAGTCTCTATTGAAATTGAGAATCCTTTCGCCAGCCTATCCAGTGGACAATGCAAACTGGTAGGCTGATCTTTCCATCTTTTATCTGGGTAGACACTCCCATCAGTGATGTCACGATAGGGTAGGTTGTGTAATAGCTAATCAGCATCAGACATTGTGTTAGAATAGGACCCCTGTTGTGGAAAAAGTAGCTGGTTCAGTTTGTCATCAAAATGTTGCATTGATCATCTTTGAAGTTAGGAATGAGGAAGCAAGTGAGCTTTGTCTTCTATATACCTCAACATTGTTATGATGTAACACCCATTTGAATCGGTCCACTTGTGCCCTCTATAGTGCACTATTTAGGATGTCCCCATTTTGTCGTGTGTACAAATCTGGTCACCTATAAAGTGCACTTAATACTCAGAATGCAATTTGCTATGCTATTTCTGGGGGGGGGGGGGGGGGGGGGGACAAGTGAGCAAAATCAAACACAGCCAGGGTATCGGCTTGTATAAGTGTGGTCTTCCACCGCACGTGGTCGCTTTATTATTCCATAGACCTTATGTAAAGCTGGTTCCCTTGTAGGTCAGAACTGGCAGCGGTTTCATGTGACCCTGGCGAATGCTGAACGACTCCCCCTGCTGGTGTAAGTGTTCTGGTGGTGTGTTTGGTTCAACCCGCGCCAACCCAGCCACACTTCAGCATGTCGGGGGTTAAAGGTCCCATGACATGCCACCAGGTGTGCCAGGTGTGGTGTGATTGTTACAAGCCGTTTTGGAAATCAGTCCGTTACCACATCACAGGTGTGCGTGTCCACCTAGATGTCTGACGGATATACGAGCAACGTTTGCTACAGTCCACTGGATAGGCTGATAAGACTGATCTATCCAGCACACATCTAGGTGGACACGCCCACTTCCTGCCCCATATGATGTCATATGGGACAGGAAGCCAAAACGGCTTCTGACGGCTAATCACACCACACCTGGTGGCATGTCATGGGACCTTTAAATGGCCCTCATCCACTCTTCTCTACCCCACTTAAACCAGTTGAAAAATAGAAAATAAACTGGATCAAAGAAAGAAAAACCCCCAAAAAGATTTTTGATGTATTTATGAAAAAGCAAGGATTTATTTTATTTTCTTTCACATGAAATTACGCAATATTGCATCATTCAGAGAAGGACAAAAATCAAGTCATTTCCATTGTATTAGTCTTTAAGATTGCACAATGCCCAGCTCTGTTCAGACATCCCTTAACTACTTGGTCAGGACTTGTCATGCTGTCCAATAGGAGCTGCAAGATTGTCGCTTTTAAAACATCAAAATGCCCCACCGGAATCTAGAGAGGAGTCGAGACAGACACACGCCTTCTTCAGACCACCTTCAGGCCCGTCAGTAGTCTCGCATTACTTGTTCTATGAGTGGTTGAAGATATGAGGCGTCTGAGTCGCAGGAGTGACCACTGGTTATCACATGAACCAAAGATGGGAGGAAAAAAAATGAAAAGGGCAGTTTGTTGAAGGTATGGAGCACGGGAGTGACAGGTGACCTCCAGGGTACACCTCACTCCCAGCGCTTTGAACCAACGACCCAAACGACTTCAGTCGTTTGTCTTTGCACCCAATGGAGCCATTGAGCTTCCAGTCCTCCAGTTCAAGCGCCCCCCCCCCCCCCCGCTCCATCAGAGAACCAGCGTTGAAAACAGACATCTACAACAGTGGTACAATTCTTGAGTTTTTCCACGCCTCCGCAATCGGTCCTGGAATGTATGTTTCTTTACAGTACACAAATGGTTTGCCTTAACATGGGGGTCATTTTGGCTCCATTCCAAATACTTAGCAGGATAACTTAATTTGGTGCGATGCACTCCTGCCTGTTGGTATTTGAATCATACATGGACTTAATGGAGGGTTTCCTGTGTTGGCGATTAACCCTTAGCCTACACCAGACACCCTCCCTGGGTCTCTGATTTGATCAGAATTGTGGTAGCATTGAGTAGCAAGCTTACGATTAAGGAATGGCTCAATGAAACTTGTTTTCTGATACCTTTCACACAGTGTTGGCAGTGTGAAATCAAGCTATTTGGAAATGAGGAAATAAGTTTCAATGAAGCCAGAGCGGAGTGGAGGGGAGGGGAGGGGGGCGGCTGGTCTTTGCAAGTCACCATTTGTCCTTCATTAGCAAACCAACACGATCAGTCTATTTATATAACAGTATGGAGCCTTAAAGGGACACTGCAGGATACACGCTATTGGACTGACGCCAAGTGGCTAGAATATGTCGGAACATACTCCCTGTTTGGCCAACCAACCGAGTGGGAACATAAAATCAAACCGATCCGGCCTGAAATTGCTTTGACGTTTTCATATGTTTACAAGATCTCAGAGGTCTCTTTGAAATGTGTTAGCAAGAACTGATCCACAGCCCGCTTTGGTATTTGATGTGTACAGTTTGAGGTAAACTCTTCTGCGTATAAATACTAAATTAAACAGGCACGTAAGAATTAGAAATAATTACAAAAAGAAACATAAAAAAACCCACAAAAAAAGGACAATACTACATGTAAATGAAATGAACCTCCAATATTTGAATTTGGCTCAGTGAGGTCTTCAAAGCTGCGATGAGAAGCCATTCTGGCTAGCGTTTTGCACTAGCGGGCGTTCTCAATAAACCCACAGGTTTATAAGAAATACTTAATCGTCTAGACACCAGATGAAACGGGGTGTCGGTCAGTGAGTGCATCTGGTTCTCACTTCCTGTCATTGGTGGCGACAGAGAGACCGCTTAAAATCATTAAAATCATTGCATGGGGGAGGTTGAGATGTGTAAAGCAAAGCACCGCTGTATCCCTATCTTTCCTATCAGGCCAGCAAGGCGGTCCAACAGGGTCCCTCGCTCTCCTTTCACCCAGGGTCTCTCTCCCACCAGTCCAACAGGGTCTCTGTCCATCGTCCCTCTCTCTCCTTTCACCCAGGGTCTCTCTCCCACAAGTCCAACAGGACATCGTCCCTCTCTCTCCTTTCACCCAGGGTCCCTCTCCCGCCAGTCCAACAGGGTCTCTGTCCATCGTCCCCTCTCTCTCTTGCTCCTCTTTCACCCAGGGTCTCTCTCCCATCAGGCCAGCAGGGCCTCCCCCTCCTCCACCCAGAGCAGGTCCAGGACCTCGGACTGCCTCTGCTCTCTCTGGTGGATCCTCCGCAGGCGCAGGATGTACAGCAGGATGGCCAGCAGCACCACCAGCACGCAGACGGAGAACAGGTGGTGGTTGTAGAGGAAGGAGGAGCGCAGCCAGCTGGGGTGGCTCTGCCGGAACGCCTCCTGCTGCAGGTCCCTGGGGAGGAGGAGACGAGGGGACACTCAGAACATGGCCTTCTCATTGATTGGATCCCCGAGGCGGGTGGGGATATACTCTGTTCAGGTCGGCAACACCCGAGGTTGCTGTTTAGTAGTATTACTTTTTGTTTTTTTCGAGACTCAGAATGAGACTTTTGACAAGCAGACTTAGGGTAAATAACTTTCTCATGTCAAATATCTTATAGCAAAGACCTCATCATGTTACGGTGACGGCGGGTAATAGTTTCACAAGGTAAAAGTAGTGGGGGAGTGGTTATCTGGATATGCTCATCCAAACGACCATTGAACAAAAGACGCGGGGTAACTTCGTCTTTGTGGACTATGACTAAAAGCCTGCTGGTTCTTGGAAGCCCCATTCCCATTCCCCTGGTCCGAGGCTCACCTGAGTGGAAGGAAGCGGGTCTTGAAGAGAATGGCTCCCAGGGTCCACTGGACCTCCTTGTCGTAGACCAGCTGGGCGGTCTTCAGGCTGGGGTAGTCCTTGGGGAAGCGGAAGCCCGAATGCAGCACCTCGTACATCCAGGCCGACTTGAAGCACTGGTACCTGGGACAATGTCGGGGGTGTTGGGGGGTCAGCTGGAGCTCATGTCACCTTTCCACTTGATGTCACCTTGAGTCATAGAATCTACGAACATTGAGAATGGTGTCTTACTTTAGTCTATCCATTTGGTCAAAAGGTTAAAGGTCTGAAAGTGCGTCTTACTTGAGTCTGCTGAACTGTAGCAAGTAAGTAAGATCTCTAGGTATGGCCCTAGTGTTAACCTGTATCTGTTGTATAGTAGCAGGTATGTACGGTCTCTAGGTAGGGTCCCAGTGAATAACCGGTATCTGTTGTATAGTAGCAGGTATGCACAGTCTCTAGGTATGGCCCGAGTGTCTAACCGGTATCTGTTGTTTAGTAGCAGGTATGCACAGTCTTTAGGTAGGGTCCTAATGTCTTACTTGAGTCTGGTAACGTCGGCCTGCTGGGAGAAAAGCTTGCTGTCCAGCCGTTGTTTCAGGGTCGACCACTTTGTGCCGCAGTAATCCTGGAGAGGAACCAAAGCACATGACTAGTGAAACAGCTGTCACTGTTCCCACGAAGGAGAAAAACTCAGTCACAAAGTCACAAAAAACTGTTGAAAATCCTAATAGCTTGGGGGCGTGGCTGCTCACCGTAGCAGCCCGGGCGTACTTGAGGCTGTCGTACAGTCCTCCTATCCTCAACACGTCCTCCATGCAGTAGTAGAACTCAGAGAAACCGTAGAACTCGCTGTTACTGAAGTCAATGGGAGCCTGGGGGGATGGAAACAATAACATCAAACATCCCAGATATTAACCAAGGCCCAGAAACGGCCCAGATATTAACCCCAGCCCAGAAACATCCCAGATATTAACCCACGTCAAGAAAGTGCCCAGAGGTAAACAAGGTTGGTTAATGTACTATTTCTAACAACTGAATATATAATCCAATATACTGTATCTCTAGATTGGCGTTTAGTGTCATCATTGTGTGCAGAAGGGATTTGGCTTGGAGTTCTGCAATACTAACCAGCGCTGTGATTATGAGCCTACCTGTGAGGTTGTGTCGCTGAAAGGCATCCCTCCACGGCGATAACCCAGCAAGAAGCAGCTAATAATATCATTGTCACAACGGCGCATCACAGGTAGCCTAATTAATCTGTGTTTTTGTAGACAAACCACAATCATGGTGTGTTGTTACTGGAACTCGTTTTGAATAAGCGGCTATTCAGAACACATTAATAATCTTTCGAAAATAATTAGAAAAGTATCCTCCTCACTTGAACAGAAACTAGTCTACTGTAAATCTATCAATGGAAGTGGTTTACGGAGAGCAAATGCTTATCTAGCAAACTCCCCTTCTGGGCGCACAATGATGAATTCGGAATTAAACAACTAGTCTGGATCGGGGTAAACTGGGCATACGCACTACGCAGATCCACAGACATCTCAGCGTATCCCTTTCATCTTCCTTATCCTCTGTTTTGCATGTTTCTGTAACCATCATGTCTACCCATTTGACACCTATTGTACCCCTAGCTGTCCGTGGAAGGATGGATCCCTCTTCTGTGTTCCCTCTCAGGGTTTCTCTCCTCTGGGCTTTGTTTAGTTTGTTGTTGTTGTTGTTGTTGTCCTTCAGAAGTACGGGGTAAGCTCCTTGAGACCGGAGCTAGGGTTCCACTCTCATGGTGCTAGTTGACATTGAACGTGGCTATTACCTGGTAGACTCCCCGCGGGGACATGGTCCCGTTGTGGAGGCCCAGGAAGGGGTGCACGGCGTTCTGGCAGCGGCTCCAGTCCCCCTGGCCCCGCAGGTGCAGGGTGTGGCCGTCGCGCGCCACCGTGTCGGACAGACCCAGCGGCAGGCAGGGGTCCAAGGAGGGGTTGTCCTGGCTCAGGCCAGTCTTGGACCCCAGCAGCCTGGGTAAGACACGGGGGGGGGGGGGGGGGGGAGGGGGAAAGCC
>JAOPUD010000117.1:10445845-10456017 GCA_027122715.1 Trisopterus minutus
GTGTGTGTGTGTGTGTGTGTGTGTGTGTGTGTGTGTGTGTGTGTGTGTGTGTGTGTGTGTGTGTGTGTCGGTGCATGGTTCAGTGTGTGTGTCGGTGCCTTCCTGCGTATGTGTTTGTATGTGTTTGTGTTGGTTGTGGCAGAGGGATTTCTTTCCCATAGGTATAGCTACACTTTGGAGATTACCCAGCCCATGATGCTGAGAATGATATAGTGTTTAAGGAAATGGCAAGTGTGAAATCGTGCGTGTGTGTGTGAGTATCTTTGTGTGTGTGTGTGTGTGTGTGTGTGTGTGTGTGTGTATGATTTTTATGTTTGTGCCTGTACGTGATTCTTGGTATCTATCTAATCAAATTTTTTCATATAAAAATATATTATATATTAACAAACTTAATTATATGACTAATGACACAGCCATCATCATCATCTCTAATGTGTGGTCAGATGGCGTCCTGGACCTCTCCACCAAGAAACATCACAGCATCCTCAAAACCTCTCCTGGTCCCTGCTCTTCGCCCACCGTCAAGGGGTAAGACATCGCCATCTGTCAGTCTACCTACTGTTTCTGTCTGTCCGTCTGTCTGTCCGTCCACCTACTGTATCTGTCTGTCTGTCTGTCTGTCCGTCTACCTACTGTATCTGTCTGTCTTCCTACTGAATATATCTGTCTGTCTGTCTGTCAGTCTACTTTCTGTTTCTGTCTGTCTCCCTGCAGTATCTGTCCGTCTGTCTACCTACTCCTACTGTATCTGTTTGTATGTCTAACTACTGTATCTGTCTGTCTGTCTGTCTGTCTGTCTGTCTGTCTGTCTGTCTGTCTGTCTGTCTGTCTGTCTGCCTGTGTGTGGGTGGGTCTGTGTCCGTGTCATCGGGTTCTGTCATCCCCCTTCAGCTACTCAGCATCAATACCTCTCCCTCTCCCCTCCCCCGCTCTCTGATCAATTACCTCATCGCTTTCATCATCCCCCACATAGCCAAGGCTTTCCCTGCAATTGGAGAGAAATTGGTTTATCTATTTATATATCATAAATACACATTCATATGTACACACATACAAATATACGTACATAGCCTGCTTCCTCGCCCCAGGAGCGATGTTGTGCAGGGGTGAAGACCGGTCTTCGCTTGTTTGTTTTTTATCCATTTTCATTTTCAAGCTTATATCGACAGAGATCTGCAGTGTGGAGCGGTCATTTATTGATAATGTCATCGCATGCCTTCAAGTGATTCTTGACTTGCGGAACCAGAAGAGGAAATTCAAAATCTGCAGTAAACGGAACAGTCCGAAGAATACCAGTAAACGCATCCATAGGTTAGCTAGAAGTGTATCGATCAGAACCCAGTGGATAAATGTAACTCATATCAACCTGTCCTCCAGATCTATGCCGTCAGGTTAGCTGCACTGAGATATTGAAATAAGTACGAGTAGAGATTGCTACTTCCTATTATTGACTGAAGCTGCTCAAATGGTTCATAGCCCAATCTGAAATATGATGAGGTCATCAGTCAGACATGGTTTGGAGTCTAGTATTGTCTTGGAGATGTTTAGGCATGAGGTTAGACATGGTTTACACAATAAATTCAGATATAAGGGTAGAGATTGTGCAATTGAGAAATTAGGTGAGAGATGGCTAAATGTTGATATTAGATTAGATATGGTTAATTGTAGGTATTAGATTATATCAGAGATAGAATTAGAGATAAAATTTGAGATATGAAGTAAAATATGGTCAAGTTTACGTATTAGGTTAGAGATGGTTAAGTGTAGGTATGAAGTTACAGATGGCTAAATTTAGGTATTAGGTTACAGATGATTAAGTTTAGATAATATGTAGTAGAGACGGTTACAATTAGATATTAGGTGAGAGAGGGTTAAGTATAAATATTAGGTTACAGATTGTTCATTTGAGTTATGAGGTAAGGGAAGGCTCAGTTTAGGTATAAGGTTAGAGATGGTAATGTTAAGGTATTAAGTAAGACAGGGTTAAGTGTTAGGACAGAGATGGGTTGATGGTAGCTATAGAGCTAGAGATTGATAGTGGTGTAAGGTGTTTGAGGTTCAGTTTAAGGTATGCTCTGCAGCATGTCTTATTTGGTAACCTTGGTTACGTCTGCCTGCCATCTGAAGGCCCTTCACCCAGTGGTCTCTATAGGAGCCCCTCAGTGAGAGAGAGAGAGAGAGAGAGTGAGAGACAGCATGAGAGAGAGAGAGAGAGAGAGAGAGCAGTGGAGATTGAGAGTGTGTGTGTGTGTGTGTGTGCGTGCGTGCGTGCGTGCGTGCGTGCGTGCGTGCGTGCGTGCGTGCGTGCGTGCGTGCGTGCGTGTGCGCGCGTGTGTGTGCGCGCGCGTGTGTGTAAATTGCGGTGGTGCTAGTGGTATCGAAGGATGAGGTGTGGTGGTGTTGGTGATCATGTTAGTGGGTGTATGTGTGTATTATTGGAGTATGTATTCGTCCAGCTTCCCTGGATTATAACTGATATCTCCTCCCATAGATTAGAACTGATACGGCCATACAGCTGTTGAAAGCTCTATAGAAGTATAATCTTTGCCTTTAGTCAGTGGTGTCTCACAGCAGAGCTGCACAGCGCCCTGTGTACGCGGTCGGCTGCTGGCTAAGTGTAGGCTTGCCCTGAGTGCAGACTCACAGGTCCCTTGAGAGACCTGCATTGTTTTCCACCAAGTCTGAGACCTCCCCCTGTGTTAATCCCTTTTTAACCCCCTGCGAGGGATTCCCTGCAATGCACACTATGTCCAAGCAGCCCAGCGCAGGAAGCCTACCGAGGGGGCTGAAAGCATGTAGCATAGGCACTCAGATGTCTGTCTACCTACTGTTTCCATCTGTCTGTCGGTCTCTCTGTCCATCTGTCTATCTCGCTTTCTGTATTTATATGTGTATATATATGTCTGTTTATTTATATATCTCTCCATCTATCCCTCTTTCTCTTTCTTTCTATCTGTCTCTCTTGCTCTGTGGCTCTCTCTCTCTCTCTCTGTTTCCCTCTGTCTGTCTTTCAGTCTATTTCTATGTATATTTCTCTCTCTCTCTCTCTCTCTCTCTCTCTATCTCTCTCTCTCTGTCTGTCTTTCTGTCCGATTGTCCATCTGTCCATACACCCCCGGCCAAATGTTGGAACAAAAAAAAGCAATTTCTGAACCTGGACCTATGGAACCCGTTTTTATAAGCGAGTTGCTGCTGTTGCTATAGTTACAGAACATAGGGGATTAATGGCAGCTCAGGCTTTGCGTTGAGGGAATACTTTTTCAGTTCACCCACATGACCTCTCAAAAAACAAGCGTCGCTCTGTACGGCGCGGAACATTTCAAATAATTAACACGCCGCCGAAGGAGCCAGGCAAGCAGCTCTCATCTGTACATCCTGACGAAGACACCTGCTCAGTTAGGGGTTGGATGTGACGCAGATGCGGATATTTCACCTGTAATTAGAATGTGTTGATTAAGGTGTGTGAGATGTGACAGTTTTATCCAGCCGTAATTGAGACACAAAGTAAAGTATTTGTTGTGAGTGACTCTTTGGAGTCCAAGGCAATTAATGTGGTGTCATCAGAATGAGAGACAGCCTCATGGTTTGTTTTCTGGTCCCCGTTACTTTAAGTCATTGTCTTGTGGGTGGTGAAATTTTTCGAACGCGTTTCATCTCATCTGCGTGCGTCTGTTGGCCAAGGCGAAATAACACCAGCCTCCTATTTAGCGCAAGCATCGTTAGTGAGAGAGCCGTCGCACAGTTTGAAGTAGCTTGACCTCTGTCAAAAGCATTAGTCCCTCCACTAGCACTACGGGTTATTAATAGACTCCGCAAGGAAGCCCGCAGCAGGGGTACAAGGCGGGAGGAGGTGAACCGAAATTAATTGTTGGTTCCATGAAGTGAGAGCAACTTTTGGTGCTTAAGTGTGTGCCATTTGAAACGTGTTGATTTAGTCTCCAGTTTTCATGCGAGCAGTAATCTTTAGTTTAATGAGCTCCAAGAGAAACATAGGTTACCTTAATATTCTTCCATTTGCCTTAGTCGTCTAATTAAACAGAAATAAATTAAATAAATAGCTTTCTTTTGCCGACTGAGTGCGCCAACAAAAAGCTGTTGTGACAATTCTTACTTTATCGGTGAACTCCGTAATTGTGACACAAAACAGAACGAGAACAATTTCATGTTTTTCTCAACGCTAGTATTCGAGAGACGGGGGTTTCCGTTGCTAATGCTGTGTCTCTCCTCCTGCACCCATAGGAGATCCATCGGACTAGACCGATCCTCCAGGGACCTGGACGAGGAGGACTGCCCGCTGCCAAGGAGTTTGCAGGACGGGCGGAGGGACATCTCCGTCAGCTCTACCTCCCTCAAGCCACCCCTGGCCCGCTCGCTGGTCATCAAGGAAGAGCTCCGCAGCCAGAAGCACCGCCTCCTCAGCCAACCCGCCGCACTCTCATTGGCCAATCTGGAGTCGGTCGGTTTGCTCAACCACGGGCAACCCCACTCACTCCTCAGCCGGGAGAGCTCGGGGTCCCCGTGGGGGGGGAAAGCCCGCCTGGACAACCTGCTGAAGCTGAAGCAGGCCAGCGGCTCTCTCTGCGGGGCCCTCAGCGACCTCAAGGAGCTGCCTCTGTTCCTGGAGAACCACCACCACAACCACCATGGCCCCTTCTCCTCCAAGAGCTCCGCGCACCAACACCACCACGGCCACCTGCAGATCTCCAAAGCCTACCACCACCACAACCACGACAGCAAGCGAGAGCAGGGCCACTCCCCCCCCGTGGACCTGAAGATCCCTCAGGTCCGGGGCGTCGACCTCTCCTGGGAGAGCCACGCCTCCGACCTCTACGGCTACGGGCCCATGGGGCTGGGGGGCAGCAGCCTTGCCGAGAACGCGCTCAGCCGCAAGCTGAGGGCCATTCTTCCCAAGCAGAACCGCAGAGGAGGCCTGGGGGGGTTGCTGGAGGGGGCGTCCGACTACTGGAGCTCCTCCGAGCTGGACCACCCCAGCTCCGGACCGGCCTACTCCAACTGCGACCTGGAGGGGGACTCGGTGTCGAAGCAGCCCAGGAAGAAGAGGGGCCGGTATCGGCAGTACAACAGCGAGATCCTGGAGGAGGCCATCGGCGTGGTGATGACGGGGAAGATGAGCGTGTCCAAGGCACAGAACATCTACGGCATCCCACACAGCACCTTGGAGTACAAGGTGAAGGAGCGCATGGGCACCCTGAAGAACCCCCCAAAGAAGAAGCTGAAGCTGATGATGAGGATGGAAGGAGGCCCAGACTCCGCCGCCGAGTCCGAGAACACGCCCACCACCACGCCCCGTGACGATGAGCCGGCGCTGGCGGCCGCCGAGCTGACCGACGACTAGGCCGGGAGGGAGGAGCCTGACGAGTATTTAGTGAAACCAAGTGACGGAGCAGCGAGACAAGAAAAAATGTTATAAACCTCAAAAACAAAGTGACTGAAGTAATTTGCAAAACAAATGGGGCTTTATTTGTGCCAATTTACTTTGCAGTATCTGGGTGAGCACAAATGCAGGGATAAGAGATGAGGAGGATTCTGGAGTAATACTAAACTAATCATCTGGCTTTTTAAACATGTCACTTGAACAAGACTATACAAGCGTTTGTTCAGCTTTTAGATCCAGGAGCTCAACAAATGCAAATGGAGACGAGTCATGAGACAATTAATGACATTTTTGTAAGCATGCTGATAATCCCTTCCCCAAAAACAACCCCCCCCCCTTTCTGAACTTGTTAGACTGGTCCAACACTGCTTTTAAATGCAGTTTGGTCTATGGAACATTCCAAGAAAATGAGGCAGGGAGGTTGAAAATTTTACCCTTTTAAACAGACTGATAAATTAAGACCTCCCCTCTCTATTGGAAGACTTGTTAAGTGGTAAGTGATTTGTCGATTATTTTTAAAGACAACTGTAAAGGTTTAATCATGCAATTTAAATTTCTCACAAGGGTTTTAAATCAAAACCCACTCTCTAATTGCCAGATAGCCATTACGCTTTAACTGCAATCCTTTTTTTTCCTCCTTACATATTCTGCTATTTTCTATGTGGACGAAAGCAACATTAACCCATCCTTTTGAAGGAAAAGACACAAAGTCATTCAGGGATGCATGTTTGTGAGTTTCGTAGATACTACTGACTTTTAGCATAGACTTCTTTTCCTCTGTCTTTATTTTTAACTCATTATTTGCTTTCTTTTGCACTACACTTTGGGTCTGGCGCTTACAGACTAGGTTACCTCGGCATTTTGCCCTAGCATCATGCACTTATTATGGTCTGTCTCCGTACCCCTGTACCAAGTTAAAGATACCGCAAGTCACCTGCAGAAGTTGATACAGAATTAGGGCCAAGATACTCCTCGGTGTCTCCTCAAGGCATGAATTTAAGATTTAATCTGATTCTGGATCAGCTATTTTTAAGGTTGACTGCTTCCTCATGTACCTCTGACAGTGTCACACCTCTTGACCCGGTGCCCCTGAGATTGGTCTCTTAGTGAGGAGCGGATTCAGCTCATCCCTGGATGATTGGATGAAGCTAGCTGGTGAGCTAGCTCTGGGATTCACAGGACCAGAATGTGAAACCCTGCTGCTATCAAGCTGATTATCTACCTTTCAAGGC
Source organism: Trisopterus minutus (assembly GCA_027122715.1). Classification (NCBI taxonomy): domain Eukaryota; kingdom Metazoa; phylum Chordata; class Actinopteri; order Gadiformes; family Gadidae; genus Trisopterus; species Trisopterus minutus. The sequence goes on from JAOPUD010000117.1 coordinate 10,452,473, forward strand.
TTAAGCTAGCTGTAGCGGACAGCTTTCAGCCAACCCTAGCTAAATGGCTAAAGCTAATAGATCCCCCTAACCTCTTTTTCTGGTACATTTGACCAAATCCCACCTTTTGAGTAGTTTAGGAGTTCAAGACAAGTTTCAGGACCTCAAGGTTTTAGGGCAATTCATCTCAATAATGAGTGACGTTCATTTGGTGTTATTCTTAGCATGTATTTAAGATACTACTAGCCATTATAATCCTCATGCTACTCCGAATTTATTTTCAACTCAGGATAACTGAGGCAGACAACGTGGGTTAAGAACGACAACATCTCCTGCAGGACCTATAAGTGAGAGGCAGGAGAAGAGGCGTGTCATTCATGTTAGCTTAGAGGGGTATTGAGGACCACGGGATATTGGTGAGATTTAGCTATAGGGCGGACAATAACGGCGGCAAATCATTAAGGACACACTTGAGTTGGGCTCGAAGTTTGAGCCGATGAACTTCTGAAATAGCACCTTTCTGAAACTTGACAAAGAGACAGAGAGAAGGTTAGATGTCTGAGGTTATGCATGGTTCTTTGTTTTGGTTGTGGTCTTGATGAATGGTGAGTTAGCAGGAGGGCAGAAAAAGACTTAGAAAGCGGCATCTCTGACACTTTTTCCTCCATGTCACAAAGCCACAGGGTGGCACCTTGAACTAGTTTAATCAGTCTGGTTATCTAGTCCTCTGCCCTGCCCTCTCCAAAGCACCAGGGGTTGACAGGAAACCATTATCACATTTCAGGAAGTGAGAAAAAACCTTTTAAAAAAGAAAAATACACTTTTCTAGGAGTAAAAAACTGCAATTAGAAGAAAAGCTTTTATTTGCGTCAATCGGCTTTTAGCGTACTCTTGGCCTGTGGTAATGTTGCTCTTGGCCCCTGACACTGCCTAGTGCTCACCCAGCCCGCCAGGTTGAAAACATGACAATTGTCCTTTTTTTTTTGTTTTGTTTTATTTTAGTTGTATTCATTTCGGATCAGATGAAATGATCTCTTGAACTGTATTGTGTATTTTATTTATTCGATTTTGATTGTCTGATTGTTATTCTGTTCATGCTTTTCAAATGGCATGCACCCGTCTAGTTTTGGCTGAGATTTGGGTACACGGTAGTGATTTAAAGAAATCAAATGATTGAATCTATACCTCGCTGAAACAAATCAATTAATCAGAATACGATGACTAATCATTTGTAGCCCTTGATAAACACAATCTTCACTGAACTCTCTCTGTTGCTTGCCGGGATCCTTGCGAGCAGGTTTCCTTGGCGACGGCAGAGAGCAGCATGCGGCAAAACCTCATGCATGCAATGCGTCCAACACTTCGTCAATGCAGAGCATTTGAAGTGTCTAAAAGAGATTTAGGTGCGTGGGAGTAGGGATGGTGGTCCATTCTAGCGTCAAAGACAATGCTCATAGCAAAAATGTAAATCCTGTTGTTGACAGAAAAGTAATTCAACCCTTTGATTTAAAAAACTCAACGCCAGATGGCTTCACACTACGATTTGGACATAAGATCCATCAATGTTTCCATGTACAATTCTTAATACAATTGGCACTTATGCTGTGACCCATTGCACAGACAAATTCCCTACAAGAGCACTTAAGTTGACCTCCCCTGTGAGGGGTATTTCTGAAAGGCCAAACTTTCTTCTTATTGCCACGAATAACCGTTAATTGGAATTAATTAATTAGAAAACGGATTTATCGTAATAATTATATATTAGAATAGATTAAGCAAGCTCTATGCTGCAGCCGGATCTACTGAGGTGCATGCCATTGAAAATGTATTTGTCCTATTCCACGTTTTGGTTTTCATATTGATTGTTCAGCTATGGATCGTTGATCTATGGGTTGTTCTTATTGTTCTTTGGTTAACGAATCTCCCTGTCCAAAGCAGTTCTCTTTCTACCTGAGTCTCACCTCATTCTCTTGACAAACAAAAACCTCATTCTCAATGATATTCTAGAAAGAAAGCAGTAAACATCTATTTATACATTTATTTATACACTCACACACAGACACACATATACGTATATGTAATATATGGATACCCATATAAACCTCATCCTATGAATGTAACGCACAGGTGAACAGCCCGACCTCATACCGCCGAGCTTGACTCAAAGTTACGGCCCAGTTAGCTGATTTTAGACCGTTTTCCTCATTGCATTTCCTTTTCCAATCCTGCGTTGTATTTCTGATGCGGCCACGCACCAGTAGCCTTCAGTACTGTAAACGACTCAGGAACGAGCCAGGAGTAGGGGCAGCAATACCTTTTTAGTTTGAACACAGACCTAACTACCTGCACTAGATGGACTGGAACAGACATCTGTGCTATACACCCACTTGGCTGAACGTGACCAAGCGTTATACCTCAATCTCGGAAACAAAAAACTTTTTTCTTTCCGTGCCTCAAACTAGGGTCCCTCGCAGGTAAACCTGGCGACGGGACAGCCGATACTCTGGGAAATATGTAATACGCTCCTTCTTTTGTTGCTTGTTCATTTCATCACGTTTTTGCTTGGCTTTGTTCACCTCTTTCCTGAGACCAGGAGAGATGCCTCATTAATACATCCAAAGCCGTTTTAGGTAATTCTTTCTTTCTTTCTTTCTTTTTATATGAGTGGCAGATTTAATAGAAAAAAAGATAATACAAACAGCAGGGATTTAGCAACGCTTGTGCTGTCTGTGCAGTCTCTCACACACAGAGACTTTGTTTCCCGTTTCCCAAACAGATACAGAGTTCCTTCCTCTGGTTTCAGCCTGAGGTCGGAGCAGAGGAATTAGGTTGGACACACCCATGGAGAGAACAGGGTTCCTATTAGGTTTATCTATGATGTCCTTTTCTCTTCTGTTTTTGGTTGGTAATGGGAAACTCCAGTTAGAAACCTGAGAGACGTGTGTGTGTGTGTGTGTGTGTGTGTGTGTGTGTGTGTGTGTGCTACTTATATACACGCACACACACACAATCTCCAAGCATAGACCCAGAAGGGAGATGAGGGACAGGTGGAGAAGTTAACCCATTTATTTTTTGGTGTATTTTTGTTTTATTTTTGAATCTACTGTCTTATCAATGTCTTTCGAAAAAAAAGTTGTTTTAACAATGCATTCCAAACGGAATAACTATTCCCTCCACACAAATGTAACTTTCTCAGATGTTAACTGACAGACCTCTATACATATGAAAATATCTATTTATTTCACTGTTCTGTGTCTTCACGTATGCCAATCCGATGGTTTTGTTCATTTGTATATTTTTTGGGATATTTCATTTTTTTTTGCTTCTGTTCTGGCGTGTGAGAGATTGTCCAAAAAAACACATGGTAAAAAGAAAAAACGAAGAAGAAGAAGGAAGGCAAAAAATGCAACGACTGAAACCTCACTTTCTGGCCAAGAAGGGCAGGCCATCTCCCCCTCACGGGTGGCCTGCCACATGCAGCAGGAACCCTCGGACCACGTGTACACGTTTGTGTATATTTCTATGAACGACATGGTGGAGCACTTCCCTCCTGGGGGGAGGGCTGG
>JAOPUD010000117.1:10619759-10631349 GCA_027122715.1 Trisopterus minutus
TCTCTCTCTCTCTCTCTCTCTCTCTCTCTCTCTCTCTCACTCACTCACTCACTCACTCACTCACTCACTCACTCACTTCCTCAATCAGAATTATCATTATGTCTCTAAAGAATCGGTACGTGTGTGTGTGTGTGTGTGTGTGTGTGTGTGTGTGTGTGTGTGTGTGTGTGTGTGTGTGTGTGTGTACAGGTGTGGCCAGAGAATCGTCCTACTCCAATCTTCTCTCACACCTGCGGGGGCACACTGATCCATAAGAACTGGGTGCTCACTGCAGCCCATTGCTTCATAAAGTAAGTCTTCCGTCCACATGTACACTCCATGGGGAACACATCGCTTATATAGCTTTAATTAGTTTCCCTTCAAAACCAAAACATAGAGACAGCTCAGCCGGGATGTGGGGATACATTTACATACTGTGTTGTTATTCCAAAGGGTGCTGACCCATTATAATGTGTGGTTCATTTTGCGGTGTGTGTTTCTGCTAAGCCAGAATCACTCATGAAGACCATTTGCCTCATCTGGAGAGCCAGCTGTTAGGGTCATGCCAGGGTTATGCTGGCACCCTTTGGTTTGATTCAAGACTGACCCTGGCTTTGACGTCTATGCCCTCTACCCCAATTTATATTCATGTTTAAACCACTATCATGAGGCGAGCCAGAGAAGACACCAAGCTTGAGATTGGAATTTCCACTATTTGATCCCCATAATGCAATTTCAAGATCATGTTCCATAATAAATGTCCACCTCAGGCACACACTCACACACACATTATTAGGGGTGGTTCAACCTACTAGTCCACTAAGCCGGTGGTAATTTGTGTTTGGTTTGATGCCCTCCAGTCATGTCATCTGCTTTTTTTGTTCCACCCACTTCCCTGTCTGTCTTCAATGTCCCACGTATCAAGGCACAACACTAACCACGTATGCAGACCTCCTTAGTGGACTAGTGGGTGGAACCACCACTAATAATCTGATAGATTTATCAGAAAAGATGTGTTTTATGGCAAATACTGTTTACAATCATCTGTAAATACTGGAAATACTCTTTATGATGTATTATAACATTTACAGTAAAAAGTAGACCATACTGTTTTGCCATATCGGTAAACACAGTCTTCCCTTTCCGCGGCGTGTAACTCTGGAGGTTGGGTTGCGGGTTGGCTGGTAACCGCAAGGTTGCTAATTCGATTGTGTCGATGTGTCCCTGAGCAAGGCACCTAACCCTAACCGCTCCCGACGAGCTGGCTGTCGCCTTGCATGGCTGACGCCACCGTCGGTGTGTGACTGTGAGCATGAATGGGTGAACGTCAGGCAACATTGTAAAGCGCTTTGGGTGGCCTCTGGTTACAAAAAAAGGGAGACATCTTCAGTGGAGGTATACCTTGCCCCGATTAATAATCCATCAACACCATTCATTATGGTTGCCACCCTTTGGTAGCTATGCGGATGAGCTGCAGCGCTGGCGCATGTGTCTGGGCAAACACAACCTGACCTACGAGGAGCCCAGCGAGCACTGCTTCCAGGTGTCCGGGATCTTCCGGCACGAGGGCTTCAAGTACCCCACGGTGCCCACGGTGGAGTACGACATTGCCCTGGTGCGGCTGAGCGGCGTGGTGGAGGAGAGCCCCCAGGTGTCGTACGCCTGCCTGCCCAGCCCGGACGAGGTCCTGACGAAGGGGAAGCTCTGTTACGCCACGGGCTGGGGAGACGAAACCGGTGGGGCTCCATTTTGAGGAGGCTTGTGGAAATGTGTATGTGTGTGTGTAATGTGTATGTGTGTGTGTGTGTGTGTGTGTGTGTGTGTGTGTGTGCGTGCGTGTGCGGGTGCGTGTGCATGCATGTGCGTGCGTGTGTGCTTGTGTGTGCTCTTAAGAACTCTGTATACTGCCGATTCTGACTTGGTCAAGGTCGTCTGTATGATACATGCGATACTCGTACAATACCGGTACCGTGCTTGTGCTTTAATCATGCAGTACTCATACAGTACATGTACACTACTCATACAGTACACATACAGCACACATACACACATACACACATACAGTACACATACAATACACATACAGCACACATAAAGCCCACATACAGTAAATATACTGGGCACGTACAGTTACACAGATACAGATACAGTACACACACAGTATACACATACATAGCATTCTTTTGTTGGAAAGCTTCCTTTCCTTCTGAAGTGAATGTACACCACCCATACATGCCCTCTGCTGGCTCTGCCCAGCAACTACATGGATCCACAGTTCCCTATGAATGTGACGCCAACACTCCCATCCTAAAACAAATTATAATGGTAAACATTTTGGTTTCAAAACAGGAAATGACAAGTCAGCTGCACAGATACATGTTATATCAAAGCAATAATAATAATAATAAAAAAAAGACGAAACCTAGCTTGAGCATACAAGGACACAAATAAACACAATTAAATAGCCAGTGAACGAAAGCAAAGCACGGAAGGAAAAAAAAAACACGTTTCGTTTTTTTCACCTCAACCAAATGAGCGACCTTTCTGTGCGTTTCCATGGGAACCAGGCAACTCCATGAGCCCCAAGGTGGCGGAGGCTCTGAACCAGGTGGCCCTACCCGTGGTGCCCTATGCCACCTGCAAGAGGATGGACTACTGGTGGTTCCAGGTGAAGAGCTCCATGATCTGCTGTGGGTACACCCTTCCTGACGAACTCAAGTCCGTCTGCCAGGTGAGACACACACCCAGGCAGGCCTCCCCAAGAGGAAATCAAACATCTCTTTTACAGGAAAGACCCTTGCCAACCACAGCAGCGGCATGTACTACAAATACGGTATGCAACACTTACACCTTGAACCGGGTAAAGAAGCGTTAGGGATTTATAGATTTTGACCCTATAGTAGTATGGACATTTTGGTGTAGGCGTTGCAGCTGCTTGGAATTGATATGCTTACAGAAATGCTCCAGTCTTGTTCAGGCGTTGTCTCCGACTATTAGACAATCATGCAATCAGAGTGAGCCAATCACAGGACAGCCGAGCCCACGATAATGCTATTGACACAAGCCTTTTGTCTGTAGTAACCAGCATGTGCACCCACCCATTCATGTCAGCATATACTTCCAGAAAGGCGTTCAAACATCATGAGGAAGGCGTCAAATCTGGCTCCACCTCTTTCATGACGTCATCGGTTTTTCCCTCTGCCATGAGGTTCATCACAGGAGATGCCTATGGCACACACCATTGTGTCTTCTATGGAAAGGTTGGGTGGTCCTCTCTTGAAGATAGACGTGGCGCACATTGGCACATTTTTTTTATAAAGCCCTGTCCGGGAAACTTCCCAATATTTGTCTGAAATGCTGCAAATTTCAGATGGGCTTTTTTAAACACGCTCCACTGACAAGCTTATGCTTCAGACAGCTTTTAGCTTCAGTGCCCCTGACTCCTGGAACAACTTACAGCAACAAATTAAAAGTAATACCTTAATGTCCTTTAACCAATTTAGACAGATTATCATAAATCTGCCAAACTCTACCTGCAACTGTTTTATTCAAGCGATATTTTATTTTATTTTAATTCCACCCACTCCACATCTCTGTGTAAATGTTTAAATGTTCTTTTTCTCTTCATCAGTTGTTGTATATTTTATGTATTTTCATGGTATATTGTGTATATACATTATTGTTTTTCATCATTGCAAAGAGCGTCACCCCTCAAGTGATCTTTCAAGTATAAATAAAGGTTAAATGAAAATCAATGAAATCTTGAAAGAGGTGGGGACAGATTTGACGGCAGAGAACATTCCCAACCTTCCCGATATCACCACCTCCCAAACGTCGCTATTTTTCCCCGTGACAGGGGGCGTGGATGCCATCGGTGGTCCTCTGATGGGTTGGTTGTTTGGTGTTTTTTGTACCACAGGGGGATTCAGGCGGACCCCTGGTGTGCCAGGACGGCCCCACCAGCCCCTGGGAGGTGCACGGCATCACCAGCTTCGGCCCGATCGGCTGCATCATGGACCAGAAGCCCTCTGTGTTCACCCGCTCCTCCGCCTACATCCCCTGGGTCCACAACGCCATCCGCAGGGACATATACCGCACCCACAGTACGCCGGCCTGCCTGCACTCACCGTGGATCACCTTCACCACAAACACTCTAGCGGTGGTTCCAAGCATCAGTCAGTGTTTGGGGGTCTTGACATTTTTGCAACCCCAAACATCTTTGAGGCATTTAGCCGCATCTGCATCTACGCACGTGGTTTAAAACACAACTTAGAAGTGAGGCTGAGAATACAAGCACACAATCCAAATTGCACGACCTTGCTTCTATCGATCAACTGGAGTAGCTATGGTATTCAGAACCCAGGGTCAGTAAAACATTATTTTGTTTTATTAGTGGCAGTGATAGTTATATCAGAGTTCCAACATTTCTTAATTCCACAACAATAGTACATCGTGACCGAGGTACTACCTTTGCACCACAGTCATATTCAGTGCTTAAGTATTACATGCAGACACTAGGTCAGCATTCAAATCCTCTACATAGCCCTCTGCCCTCTGTCCCCTGTCGCTGTGTAGCCTCTGGATGTGGCGGGCCCAAGGTCCTGACGGGCCCTACCGGGGGAAACCTGTCCTCCATGGGCTTCCCCGGTAGCTACAGCAACCAGGCCGCCTGCCAGTGGACCATCAGAGCCCCCGCCGGCCAGCTGGTTCACCTCCACTTCCACCAGCTGAGCCTGGAGGAGAGCACGTTCTGCATCAACGACAAGCTCTCCGTCACAGACAGCCTGGGCAGCCTAGGTACAGTAGCATAGCCTGGGTACAGTAGCACAGCCTGGGTACAGTAGCACAGCCTGGGTACAGTAGCATAGCCTGGGTACAGTAGCATAGCCTGGGTACAGTAGCACAGCCTGGGTACAGTAGCATAGCCTGGGTACAGTAGCACAGCCTGGGTACAGTAGCACCGCCTGGGTACAGTAGCATAGCCTGGGTACAGTAGCACAGCCTAGGTACAGTAGCATAGCCTAGGTACAGTAGCATAGCCTGGGTACAGTAGCATAGCCTAGGTACAGTAGCATAGCCTGGCTACAGTAGCACACACAGCCTGGGTATAGTAGCTAGCCTGGCTACAGTAGCACACACAGCCTGGCTACAGTAGCATACACAGCCTGGCTACAGTAGCATACACAGCCTGGGTACAGTAGCATACACAGACTGGCTACAGTAGCATACACAGCCTGGCTACAGTAGCATACACAGCCTGGGTACAGTAGCGTAGCCTACATAGTAGAGGCCTCTCATGCTCAGCCCTCTCCCCTTACTCTCAGGAACCTTCTGCAGCCACACCGCTCCTCAGGACCTGGTGAGCCACGGAGAGGAACTCCACGTCAGCTTCTCCTCCAATGCCCGCGTGGTGGACACCGGCTTCCTGGCCTCCTGGAAGACCGTGGACCCCTCCCAGGGTGAGGCCGTAGAAGAAGAAGGGTTACCGGAGTGACCCATCAAATTGTTTGCAAACTGTCGTTCAAAGACTCGATGAGTTAGTCAGGATTTGGATGCCGAAGTGTGAATTACAACACCTTCTTGCATGAACATGAAACTAACCCTTGCCTTTTCCCTCAAAACATTTTTTTAATGTTCTAACCCTCATGGCATACACACAAACACACACACACACACACACAAAAACAACCAGACAACCTCTGGTCTTTTTTCCCCACACTACCTCAACGCGGTGGTCCTCCCCAGCTCCCTGTGGAGGTCGCTTCAGCAGCAACCAGGGGGAGCTGGCCTCCCCCGGCTGGCCCGGCGACTACCCCGGCCAGGCCGTCTGCACCTGGCTCATCACCATCCCCTCGGCCACCGCCATACACCTGGCCTTCACGCACTTTGAGGTCCAGGCCGTCAACCAGCTGGGCATGTGTGTGGACTATGTGGATATCTTCCAGGGGCCGGACATGTCATCCAAAGGTTTGTAGTAGACTACTTGCGTTAAAGATGGGCGAGAAACTAATATATACATCGATTTTTTCATCGTTGGCATGGCACTAGTTTTTCTCTTCTTTTCTTTTTGCGTTGTTTTGAAGTTCGGTTCTGTGGGTTTGCACCGCCTCCGAAGATCACCATCGAAGGCAACACAGCAATTATCCGGTTCCTTAGCAACGGAAACAATCATCAGAGCGGTTTCCGTGGTTACTGGACCACCGATGCCAACGTGGTCCCCACTTTGCCTCCTCCGCCCGTCAACCCATGGGACAACATCACCATCAGTGAGTCATCATTACCGTGGTCTGGATGGTAACAGCTGGAGCACCTAGCCTATACACCCAGCCTATTGCATGAAGCCTGTAGTACCTAGCCTATTGCATGTAGCCTATAGCATAGACATATATAGATAGATGCCGGAAAACTATGAATGAAAATGTTATCAAATCTTATCCAGAAATATGCAATAGGCAAAGGTGCATGTAGCCTATAGCACATTGCCGACATGTAACATGTAACCACAGCATGTAGCACATAGCGCCACAGAGTGGCTAAATACATGGGAGCGCTAGATTGTAGCTATGGTTGCTATTCCCAGCCTGGCCGGAGGACTGCGGCAGCCCGGCAGTGACCCCCAGCAACGCCACCCTCAGGGTGGTCAACGGGGTGGAGGCAGTGCCCCACTCCTGGCCCTGGCAAGTCTCCATGCAGGTAACCCTTGCACTCTCACTCCTCACTCCTTCAATCGATTGGATTGTCTCTTTGTGGTAGTGCTATAAGTGATAGCGATCTCCCGCTCCCTTTTATCTCTCTTCACCCTCTCTCCTTCATACTTGCCACTACTGTCCAACCAATCTTCTTTATTTGTGCTCTTGCATGTGTTTAATTACTTCTGTTTGTGGATACGTTCAGTTATCTGTGTGTGAGAATTGTGACTAATGAGCAGAGAGAATGAACAAGAGACAGAGAGAGAGAGAGAGAGAGAGGGAGACAGAGAGAGAGAGACCTTTGTTGTGCTCTCTGCCTGCCAGGCTACTCCTATGGCTCCCATTCCCTACATGCACGGCTGTGGAGGCTCCCTGATCCATGAGGAGTGGATCCTCACTGCGGCTCATTGCTTCATGATGCAAGTAGCAGCAGCACACATTTACACACTTACACGAGTGTACCTAGGTACACAAACACACACGCACAGATACTGACACACACACACACATGCCCAACCACACGCATGCAACAGCGTCTCACACAAAACACTTCCATACACACATGAACATAACATTGTTCATGTGTGTAAACCCCCCTCCAGACCGCTGAACGACCCCACGTTATGGCGCATGTGTCTGGGCAAGCACCACATGAACTCGTCCCGGGACGTCCCGTCGGCGGAGGCCTGCTACCAGGTGGACGGCATCGTGCGCCACCCGGGCTTCGTGTACGAGCAGGACCGCGGTGACATCAGCAACGACGTGGCGCTGGTGCACCTGGCGCACCCCATCAACATGACCCGGGAGATCAGCCCCGTGTGCATGCCCGCGCCCGGGGCCGTGCTGCCCGCCGGGACCCCCTGCTACGTCACCGGCTGGGGCGACGAGAAAGGTAGCAGGTCGGGAGGGTGGGGGGGTCATTCAGCCGGGTTTATAGTCGCTGGCTCGATGGTATATGATATCATGTCCGTCATCCTGTTTTGTGTCGCAGTAGTAATTATCTATTGACCTCCTCCCAGTCACTGTGTTGCGTCGCACATCACACATCACACATCACACATCACACATCACACATCACACATCACACATAAATAATTTGGCTGAGCCCTTAGGTCCTCAGCTTTTTTTCAACTCAAATCTATGCCCTTGCGGTCACGTTAATTAAAGGTTCCCCAGAGATAGCATGTGTGTTAATTAACGTGTGGGATAGTGAAAATCTCTTTAGTCGAGGGAGTTTACACCCTTAGCCCCGAGGTTCTCAGTTCGATCCCCTAGCCTGCATGTAAGCATCTTTGAGACGGATGCCTCAACCCTGACTCTTGGGATTTAAATGAGCCACTTCAAAGCTAAACATATGTTATGTGTATGCATGCCTCATGTACATTTCTCTATACGCACATTTGATTTATACACACATGCTAATGTTTTCTTTATTTGTATTGCCTTTGCTTACTGTTTAACTGATTTTAAATTACATTTATCTTATTCTCTTTCATCTCTTTCATTATCTTGAGCAGAGCAACTATAACGGCAACAATTCCCCCTGGGAGAATAGAGGGATGGGATCTCAGTGTGAATGAATCTGAATGTAAAATCCGTCTCCTGGCTGTCAAAACACACATCCCGTCCGACTCTCTTCCTCCAGGGAACTTGTTCCCCAAGGTGGCCGAGCAGCTGAACCAGGCCGCCCTCCCCGTGGTGGACTTTGGGACCTGCAGTAAGCCGGCCTATTGGTGGGATGTCCTGCGGCCCTCCATGATCTGCGCCGGCTATGAGTCCCCCGACGAGCTCAAATCAGCCTGTCAGGTGAGCAGCCAGCGAGCCAGCTGCTTCTCCTTGTGGATGAGGGTCTGAAAACAGCCAGGTCAGAGGGCAGCTTGCTACATTCTGCGGGTGCAGCCAGGTTATAACTTAACGTTGAGTAGCTGCTGAGGGTATGCCGTGGGCAAGTGGTACTTGCATTTATTGTTTGTGTGGCAAAAGTCGCCATTTCAGTGACATCTTGCGATCTTAACGTGATTATTCGTTGGACAAATGAACATACATGGAACAAACCTCCTGAACCGGTTTATCATAAACGGACCAGGAAAACGTAGCCGGGCAGGGCAGATGGAGCTAGACGTCCCTGGATTGTAGGACGTGTACATATGGGAGAGGTGCTCGTAAAACGAGTGGTGCTCCAAGTGATATAGAGAACCACTGTGGTGGTTTGACGCCGTTTCATTTGGCCTTTGGTGCCTGCAGTAGTTTGGGTCTTCTATAATGAAAGAAGAAGAACGCCACTTCACTACGATTATTATTAAATGGGTCCCTTTTTGTCTGCCAAGTATTATGTAAATGGCTATGGTATGTCAAGACTTATGTAACAGAAGCCAAACAGCTTCTATTTGTTCTGAACCAATCAGCCGTGATAGCACATGACTTCGGCTGGTTGGGTGCATAATTAGGAAAAAGAGAGACCAATCCGCATGATGGACAGGAACAATGGGGTCGAATTCAATGTTATGACCGTGCCCAACTCAGACTGGGTTTTTGGCTACTTAATTTTACAAATGGGAAATAAGAATACATCTTTGGGCAGACATTGAGAAATCATTTGAAAGCAAAAATGTAATCAGAAAATCCTTAAATGGAAGAACAAAAAAGTAAACAACAGACCTTGAATATTTACCAGATGCTTTTATCCAAAGCGACTCGCCTTGCGTTTACTCATGTGTCACTCAGGAGCAGACATGCAGATTAGGTGTCTTGCTCACAAATCCCAACAGCTAGGACTGTGGACATTGAGGTTTGAAGTCCAGAACATTTTGGGGCTGGGATTAAAACATCCTCTTAATCTTCTTCGATCTCCTCCAGGGTGACTCCGGGGGTCCGTTCGTCTGTCCAACCACCGGGGCCACCAAGTCCACCTGGGAGGTCCATGGGATTGTGAGCTTCGGGGCCCAGGGTTGCATCAAGGACAAGAAGCCCTCTGTCTTCACCCGGGTCTCGGCGTTCAGCGGCTGGATCGAGGACAACATCAAGAAGTTCATGTATGAGCAAGTGTAACAACAGTTAATGCCTGAACCCTATGTGCCTCTAGTGTAAATGGATGAGTCATTCAGAGTGAGTGGGTTTTTGTTTCTGTCGGTGAAATAATTTACCTTTATGTGGGTAGCTCCACTGGACGGAGGTATTGCCTTTCAGATTAAAAGACACCTTCAGGTGTTTTTTTATTGGTTGCCTGTGAACGAGCCTGAGCTCTCATTAGGCGTTCCTCCATAATTAAGGACAAAATCTTTGACGGTGTGCAATAAGGCTCGCTAATAAGAGTTTTGAAGACTGAATATTGAAATAGCAGAGTGTTTACTTCCTTCAAAAACTCCCAGTACTCCCAGAACTACTGAATGTAACAGAATCAAATTTAAGTGAAACATTTTTTATTTCATAAATAAAGAGAATGCAAGGTTCTGCTTGGCATATATGCATATGTCATATGGAAATGACAACAACAACATTAAAGCTAACCTAAATTGATTCTGTTGCTCATGTGTCCGTTTCAAAATTAAATACATTTGTATGTTTCTTTAGTTATGAAAAGTTTGTGACTTCTTGGTTTTGACGCTTATTCTACCATTGCTCTGAGACTGACATAAACAACCATTTTCTACTGGCTAACTTCTCTTCTCTCCCTTGGTCCTGCTCCAACAAAAATGAATGCCACAGACTCCAAAGTTTTGAGATTTAACCCTAACAGTCACATGACCAACCACAACAGCCAATGAGAGAGCATGTCTCAGATTTCATCCCAGGAGGAGAGGGAGAGGGGGAGAGAGGGGTGGGGGGAACAGGGAGGAGGGAGAGAAAACCAGCCACTAATGTGTGTCAATGGTTTGGTGGAGCACACAGACTTTCAATGAAGACCGGCTTATTTTGAAAGAGTTCCTTCTCTTCTTCTCCATTTGGGATTATCTGCTTTAGTTTGTTGTTGATATCATGAGGATGTTGAAACCTAGTCCTGTCTTTGGAGGAAAGTTTAAAGCGCTGTCCCGTCAAGAAGTGAGGAGAAAGTAGGAAGAGGACGAAGAAGGATAGGAGTATTTTTTTCTCTTCTTCATCCTTCCCCACTCCTCTGTGGGAGAATGGGGGCCGGAGCTCTGACTATCTGTGTGAGTACAAGACCTGATTAACAGCGGAAGAATTGAAAAAACTGCTCAACATGAGCACGTCTTCAACACTTTTGTGATCTAAGAATTGTGTGTGTGTGGGTGTGTAAGAGAGAGGGAGAGAGAGAGAGAGAGAGGGACAGAGAGAGAGAGAGAGAGAGAGAGAGAGAGAGAGAGAGAAAGAAAAGAGACACACACACACTTTATACTTTTGAAGAGACAGGAAATCTTGGAGGGTGTGTTAGGACATCTGTGTGTATTTTTCCTTGAACTAAAACTTGAGACCGGCAGCTACTAAAGTGGTTTTACTTCCAACTCCTCCACATTGTCTTGAACACTTTTCCACAGAACATTCTTGCCCCACTGTCCTCTACTGTTCTTCATGCACGCATAGCTTCCCTGTGAGTCAGCCAAAAGAGAAGGAGTTTTATTAACACAGAACACATGCAGCTTTATACTTTATACCAACCCTAAATTCTCTCTCCCTGTCTAAGAATCATTCACAGCCTGGATTATTATAATGTTTCACGGCAGGCTGCAAAAGTTGAGCTTACTGGATGACAACATTGGGCTTCATTTAAACTAGTTTATTTGGATTTAAATCCTTCCTTGTGGCACATGGGAGTGTTTAGAGTCAAACAGTTGTCTCATGCTGCCGGTGAATGTTTGGCTGCCAGTTGGTCAAATGACCACCCACATGGAGAGAGAGAGAGTGTGTGTGTGTGTGTGTGTGTGTGTGTGTGTGTGTGTGTGTGTGTGTGTGTGTGTGTGTGTGTG
>JAOPUD010000117.1:10639585-10652061 GCA_027122715.1 Trisopterus minutus
GTGTGTGTGTGTGTGTGTGTGTGTGTGTGTGTGTGTGTGTGTGTGTGTGTGTGTGTGTGTGTGTGTGTATGTGTGTTTGAGTGTATCATTTAGACACCGTGTTGTGTAGCTTACTCTCTCGATCTAGAAGGTTAACTTTCTTTCTCTTGATCCGACTCCCAAATTCCTCTGGAAAATCCTCAGCCTGCGTCAGAATTTTGGCTCCGATGGCTGCCTGGCCATTACCGATGCCATAAATCATTGAGTGGACCACACCATCCCTCAAAAATGTATCTGAGGGCTCCCCGCCAGGTGACACATTAACCAAGATGTCGGTTTGGCTGGAGACCTTCCCTGGAGTCTAGGTCAGAATGGTTTAGTATTCTCTGGTTAAATTCGTTCCCCTGGTCACAGTCTTGCAGTTCATCAGAACCACAGATGAATGGAGGACGGGTGGTACATAGACGCCGTCAATTGATGGGAGCAGGAGGATTTAGTAGTTTAGTATACTAGTAGGTTTGACTGTAGTAGGTTTATCTGTACGTGAAAGGTTCTTTGTTGAATCTTGAATATTTCGGGACTGCGGGTAGAAGGCTAGTGAGGGCGCTATCGTCAGTTGAGGTAATGGCAGCCATCAAAATGGCCAAATGAGGGCTGACAGAATTATCATTCATTCGTTTTGGACATTCAAACATTATTATAATAGTCCGGGGGCACTTTAACAGCTGCTGTTTTATGAGGATACGTGAGCCATTAACCCCCCTGGTCATTCGCCGTTAATCTTTTTAGAAAGGTTTTAATAATTAATTATTTCAATGTTCAAACAAATACACCAAAAAGCACAAGCTACTAATAAATCATGGTTATTTAGTAAACATGAATAGAACAGGTCAGCGCCTGTGTGATTAATCACTAGTCCTGCAGTGAAATTTATTCCAAACCTTGCACAATGTTTAAATCCCCTATTTGCTTTGTGGTCATTGTAGTAATTGTGTAGATCATTTTGTATTGAAAGTAGGCCTACCCTCACTACTACTCACCTACTTTGGCAACCATGTGTGTTTGGAAACTTTAGACTGCATTGAAGCTCTGCCTTAATCAGGTCAAACTCGGGCTGTCTCCGCCTGCCATGTTTACAGGCATTGAAAGATTTGCACTGTGAATTAATTTATTTATCCTTTATTTAGCCAGGAAGATCCCATTTAGATAAAAGATATCTTCTTCCAGGCAGTCCTGGTCAAGAAACATGAATCATACAATCAATTTTGTGTGTGTGTGGATTTGATCCCCTCTCCCTTGATGTGCTTGGCATAGCTAACCTAGGCCACTGTGCCACAGGGAAACATAATGTACGACTTTCTTTCTGCTGGCTGACGTTTTGCTGCCACAGTGAGATACTGTTTCTCATTGGCAGGTAGCTATGACTTTCCAATGTCCACAAGGGCTTTTTTTGTGTTTTCTTTAAAGTGATCACAGGGTTAAGGCGCATGACCGTAACTTGACCTAGGTTAAAGAAAAGAGTGTTTTTTTCCCAGGAAATCATTTATCCACCATATCCCTGCTTGGTCAGATTCATTACTCAATATACAAGGATGCCTGCACAGGGATGGTCCAAATTGGTCCAAAAATACTCAGAACAATCCAAGTAACACTCATGAATGAGCAATTACACACACACAAATATTGGCATATATAACCCTGAAGCATGGATATACACTCACACAAATGGAACATTTCAAAAATCAAAAGCAGAAGCAATAACTCAGCCTCCCTCATGCCACCACACACACACACACACATACATATACACACAAATGCACGTGTGTGCTCACACGCACACACACACAAACAGACTCTTACACAGCGCTTGCATCAGTCTGGATAACCAGTGGTCACCCATCTATCCAGCCCTGACCTATTTATAAATGCCAGAACTAAAGTCAGCTCTGTTTTCCAGCTCTGGAAGTTTAGCGTAATGCTGATCAAAACATGCTACGATGAGAGATGTGTTTAATACCACTCAGACAGGTGGATAGGCCTATCACAGAACATGGATGCCTGTCTGTGGAAATCCTTGATAAATATAGGACATTAGGCTTTAAGACACAATCTGTTTGGACTGCCTAGCTTGTGAACTGTGCCAAGGAAAGACACTTTGATACCACTGGGTGATTATCAATGGGGTCATGTTGCGTTATTATTGTCATGGGTTTACATAAGTATTTGGTTTGGTGGATTTAACCGGGACATTTATAGATGTTGTTCATACTCATAACAGTTTGTCCAGTCATGGCTGCCAAGAACTTCAATAGTTTGGTTGCTGGTGGATCGCCCCTGTTTGGCTTATGATTGTTCTCAGCCTCACCTGGGAGTGGCTTTAGATCAAAGTATCAAATTACTATGTTCAAATGTAACGTCAATGTTATGATTACTTTTGTTAGGATCCATCCTTTGAAGTTATGTGTCTTCCATGGATCTTCTTGTGTGATGATTCAGTGAAGGTTGCAGACGGTACGGTCATGGATGTGAGTGACGGAACCACACGGTGGGCCTGAGGATACTAGGGTCATGGATGTGGGTGACCTGTGTGTGTTTTTGTGTTTCAGAGCGTGGCGAGGAAGGCTCGTGGGGGGACCTGAAGGTGGTTCTGGGGCGGATGCCGGACGTCCACCACCGCCTCCTGAGCTACCTCTGCCACTTCCTGACGGAGGTGGAGCGGCACCACGCGCACAACCGCATGACCGCCCTCAACCTGGCCACGGTGTTCGGACCCAGCGTCTTCCAGTCAGTCCTACTCACCTCCCACCTTCTGCTCCGCCGTGCTTCACTTGTACCGTGCTTTCAGTCTCTACTTAGCTTTACTATACTTTATTATACTATAACTTATCCTACTGTAATCGATGTAATCGCAATTTAACTTCTTAAGCTCACTACGACACTTTATTCTATGTATTATTAGCCTTTACTTATATACAGTTGAGACTCTACTACTCCTACAACTTCAACTACTAACTGTACTTGATACTGCTTCTATACTTCCCTGCATACTTATCAGCAATTTTTCATGAGCCTGATAAATGTACCAAACTGACATCTAGCCAACAGGTGGCGCTACTATGGATTAAGAGAGGACATAAGACTTCCCTACATGACTCAAATACTGTGTTCATGATGTCACAGGCTGTGTTTCACAAATTATTGCCTTTGATGACGCAGATATATTTACCTAGTCGATAGCATCATGATAGCATAATGTGAGCTGTCACGGTGCAGCCAATAGACCCTGGTCCACAACGCATTTATAGCTTTATCTGCAGTAAAAATGGAAACTTATCAATGATCTCTATTTTTATTGTTCTTGCGTGCACACTCCCACGGTGTGTGTGATGGCTCCAACAGTGTGTATGAATCACACCAAAGCGGTCAATGAGGGCCAAAGGCCTCCATTGAAAGGATACAGTTTCCATTTGCTTACTCCGTCTTCAGAATAATAAACATTCTAGATTGAGGCGGTCAGTATTCTCATAGCGTAGCATTTTGAGACCTGGTTTTTGGGGCCAAAGCTCAACCTATAGCACTCCTTTGAGAAAACAATTTAACATTTTTATACCAATGCAATACAAAACAAGACCACATTTTGAGAAAAGTCGACTACAAATATGATTCGATTTTGAGCGCATTGACATGCCATCGAGACCAGATATATTGGGAAGAGTAAAATACATATGAGATACAATTTTGAGAGCGTCATCATTCCAATTGACATCCATTTTGAGACCGCTAAACTCTCCCCGTATCAACTCTCCCCGTATCGCACCTTATTTCTGCGCCTTTCGCTGGTCTCCTTCGTGAATGATCCCAGTGATCTCAGTGAGCCCGACCGGGTGAATGGACCGTCCTGTGCAGCTCAGGTTTCCGTCGATGGGTTAGGAAGAAGCCATATCAGATGGCAACTCCATCCCTGTACACCGTGTCCCTGTAAGTCAAGTCGAGCACGCACCTGCATATATATTTATGTTTACAGTTTGGATCCGTGTTCCCATCTACGTTTGACACAGCTGTCTGCCGGGGTGTCGACGGCTATCAGGGGATCACCCTTGCCATTGCCAGATGGTGGCTGGATCGCATTTTGTGTCATTTTCTGCTCGCAATTCATCAGAGTGCTGCCTTTATCCATGCGTTAAAAAGGAAAAGGTTTTCTCTGAAACATTACAACATAAAAACCAAAGCAAAATACGGAGAAACTTGGGACATTGTTTTTAATCCGGTGATTACTGATAGGGGAAGCTCTTATTCTCCTACCTTCACTAATCTAATATTATTTGTTTTCTGGTCTCTAGCGTGTCTCCCGGGTTTGAGGCCATTAAGGAGCAGAACATCTGTAATAAAATCATGGCCAAGCTCATCCAAAACTACAGCAACATCTTCGACAGCAGCCACGATGGAGGCAAAGATGGCCTCACTGGGGAACTACCGACCCTCATCATTGTCAAGGTACACATACCATCTTGTAGTCCAAGTCCATTTTATTTGTAAAGCCCTTAATCGCGCCGCAGTCTCAAAGGGATTTAATGGCTCTAGCTCCTGCCCCCCAAAAGGCATACATAAGGGCGTACAAAATAATTTGTACACAATGCATACTTATGTATCTGTAGAATAATCCATTTAAGATAATACAAGATACAATTATTTATTATTATATTTGTTGATACTATATTAACTCATATACGCAACATAAACAAAAAACGCACATTCCCAAGACACCATTTCAAAATGGCCGGCAGACATGTTGCTTTTTATGGAACATGTCAACATGGCACACAGTATGTCAGTGGCATGCCTCTGACGGTCAGTGACACATACACACAGAAGCCCTGGAAACCCCCATCACCAGCACCGCCCCCAGGGGGAAGTGGCCTCCTTCTCTTTATCTAACCCCCTGACAGGGGCCACCGGGGGTCGTCTCCATGCCCCACCCCCCCCCCTTTTTACTGACAGCATGGGGTCCCAGCAGGGGCAAGGAGATAGAGGATCTGGTTCCATGATTTTGTTCCCCACGGATACCAGGAGGCAAGCGGGAAGGTGACAGTGATCACATGACTTGTCTGATGATGAGATCATGATGAAGCGCCTGAAAAGTTCTGAAGCAAGCAAAAATATAAATAAAAAGCTTAATTCCCCAGTCATGTGATGTTATTGTTTGACTATTTTACTGCTTGAAAAAAGTCAAAATGATTAATATTGTTAACAAGATTCCTTAATTATCCATTCGTATTTTAAAGAGGGTCATTTTTATGTTTCTGGTCATTATTGTTTATCATATCGTTATCATTTGTTAGTCATGTATTGAACATTTTAAAACACCTGTTTTTATGTTCAAAAGTGGAAAAGGTCTATGAGAGTAAATTGCATGATCGCATGTTTGTCTCCTACTGCTCTGTATCGACTGGCCATTGAGCTGCTCTGTCATCTTGCTCAGGGTCACCCGAGATACTGCTGACCAATGGGAATACCTTCATTCTCACAGCCCTTTAGATCATCTTACACACGCGCACACACAGACACGAGCGTGCACCACACGCAGAGAGGTATCAACGTAATAGCGTGTGTACAGTACAGACACATGCATGTGGCCTGAGCCCTGCAAGACACCTGCCTTGGTGTTCCCATAGCGTCACATGGCCTGCTCTGCCTATGCAGCAGCAACAGCTGTGTGTGTGTGTGTGTGTGTGTGTGTGTGTGTGTGTGTGTGTGTGTGTGTGTGTGTGAGGTGTTTATGTGTGAATATGTGGTTACCCCCAGCGGGTGAACAATTTGAGAGCACACGCCAGAGTTTTAACCAACCAAATCTATTTTGGTTGCTGTTGTCGGGGCTACCAATACTCTTCGTCTTCTAGTTAGTGATGTCGCTGACACTTGCCCAAAAAGCTTAGAGTGAGTGATTACAGTGACGGGTCATTCAGGAGCAGGTGCTAGGTCTCTTATATATAAGGCTGCATACATTAGTGGGGATCAAACAGTGTAGTATCTAACTGTTTGAAATACCCCATCGATGACACTAAAGGCCAAAGTATACTTCTCCGACTCCATAATCCACTCCACAGCAGTCGCAGTTCTCCGTCTTGATGTCGGATACGCAATGCAATTCGCCGCCCGATCAATTTTATATGGTGACTACTAAACATGTAAATAGTGTTGTAAATAAACTGTTGTAAATAAACAATGTACAAAGTAAATAAGGGGCAAAGTCAAACCGGGAAAAAGGGATTCCGGAAATGATTTTGTTAGAGGAACAATCACAGCCCTTGCGTCTATGTCCGTCTACGTTGCATCGACAGATAGTTTAAAAATATTGGATGCGCAGGTAGAGCTATGGAGAGGGTCTCCGACAACGGAGAGGGCTCTCCGTGTCTACGTAAAGCACTTTACGGAAGAATATAAACCTTTATATAAACCTGTCTCCCTAGTCAAGGAATCCTGAATCCCAAGTTCAGATAGTATATACCTTCCAGAGAGTTACAGCTTCCTCTGAGTACAGTACATGCACACCATATTTGAAAGTTGGAAAACTTTCTTCTTTATCTCTTTCTCTCCCTTCTTCCCCCACAGGAAGTTCCCCTGATGGATGTGGACAGCGAACGTTTCACTGTGACACCAAGTCCCAGGACCCCAAAGACACCGGTTCATGTCAAGAAAAAGGTGTGTGTTTGTGTTGATTGGAGTTTACATCTGTGTGAATGTGTCTTTTCAGCTGATTCATTTCTGAAAAATCTGAAAAGTTTGACAATTAAAAGCTACTCTTCTAGCAACATCTGATATTTAAAGAAAATTACTAAAAGTAAACATTATTTAATGTTGGGGCCAAAATTTGGTTGCCCATATTCATGGACCTGCGTGTGTATAGTTTTTCTGTCGCGTTCAACGGTACAAGTTATTGCGTCTTCCATGTCCAGAAACGAGTTGTCTACGCTAATTCCTGGATGACTCATGTTTCTCCAGCGAATTATTTTTGAATCCTGAACTCTGTGACCTAGTTGGTCGTCACAAGTGTGATTTGGACAATCAGTTTTCCAGTTTTCTAACACTGCATGTTCATGTAAGTGCTGACACGTGAGTGTGTGTCCGTACATATTCTGATAGAAGGGAGCCATTGTGTTGTGTACATATGACATACGATACGCTTGTTACCCTGTTTTCACCAGGGTTAACTAGCACAGTTGATAAATGTAGTCAGTCTTGCTGATTCTAACAAGTTGAATTCTGCAATATCACTTGGTAATTCCTGGAAAATAAAGAACAAATAGTCAAATATAAAATAGTCAGCACTCAGCATGCTTTGGCATTCTGCCCTTTTTTGTTATCTCTCTATGATTTTCACTTTCTCTTTACCTTCTCTCCTCTTACTCTTTTTCTATACGCTACCTCTGTCCTCTCTCTCTCTCTATCTGCCTCTACTTGTCTTTTTCAATCTAAACCTCCCTCTCTCTCTCTCTCTCTCGCTCTCTCTCTCTCCCTCTCTCTCTCTCTCTCGCTCTCTCTCTCTCTATCTCACTCTCTCTCTCTCTCTCTCTCTTTTAAGCTATAGAAGGAATCATGAAGGTAACCCATTACTTCCGAGGAGACTCGACTTCCTTTCCCCCATTTCTCTCTCGCTCTCTCTCTCTCTCTCTTTCTCTCTCTCTCTCTCTCTCTCTCTCTCTCTCTCTCATTAAGATTTTAAGATTACACAATTCAGGAAACTCAACAATATTTTGTATTGTCTACATTCTGATGCGCAGCTTTTATTTACAATACACATTCGGGAACCATTGCCAAGGTTTGTGCACTGTGTGGTTACTTTTAATGTGACTTAGACTTGCATCTCACCGAAAAACAGCCCCATAAAGGAGGTTTTGATTTAGCCATTCCTCTCCTCCCAGCCACTTGATAAAACAACATGGAAGGAACTTTGTGAAAAAAGCACCCGTCATTGTTACTCAGACCGGCAAGGAAAAACTGACCTTTAATTCAGCTACTTAATCTCATAATATATATCACCTCTGTCAATATTAACCTTTACTGTTGCCATGTCCACAGAGCTACTAGACAGGGAAATTCAACATTCAACCTTATAAGAGAAACACCATATCCACTCACAACACATGAGCCCTCTCATGTACACAGTGTGGCTGGCCCGGATCCAACCAGACACAAACGTTTAACCAGTTGTCGGGCTGTGAAGCCCACGTTATGATCAGGTTGCGTGAGCGTTGAACTGTGTTGTGACTGTCCCCTGCAGATGTTCTCTATCTGGGGTATCAGATTAGGGCTTGATGGTTAATATATTAGGAAGGCCACAATGATTAAAAGTCCAGTGTGTAGAATTCAGTAGCAACAAGCATTGATTGCAACTGACTGAATACCCCCAACCCATCCTCACCCCTCCCATTCTGACAAATACTGTGGCCTATACTGGCCTGTATTGTGTAACTTGCCAGTAGGTATTTCCGTTGGCACTGAAGGAGAATCGTGCCAAGGTTGTTTTTCGATGGCTCTTGCTTGCGAATGACGCAGACAACAACATCAACCACTGGCCAGACAGAGCTCCATACATCATACAGGGCATTTAGCAGGCGCTTATGTCCAAAGCAACTAACAATAAGTACATTTGTCAGATGATGATGACGCCATGATTGAATACTGCCCAAGAAGCTTAACCTTCTCTGGTAGTCAAGCTTAACCTTCTCTCAAGTCAGTGAAGATGGGTCTGTAGTT
Source organism: Trisopterus minutus (assembly GCA_027122715.1). Classification (NCBI taxonomy): domain Eukaryota; kingdom Metazoa; phylum Chordata; class Actinopteri; order Gadiformes; family Gadidae; genus Trisopterus; species Trisopterus minutus. Next base: position 10,648,319 of record JAOPUD010000117.1, read on the forward strand.
CTTTACTTAAATATCCTAGTTTCACTTTTGATCCAAGTGTAAAATAGTGTAACGAATGGAAGTCGCGGATGAGGAGATTATGATAACATTTACATTTGCATTTACATTTAGGGCATTTAGCAGACGCTTTTATAAAAAACGACTTACAATAAGTACATTTGTCTGAAAGTAACGGTGTGCATTCTTTAATATATCCCTGTTTTGGTTTTTCAGGTTGTTTAACTGTTCAACAACTAAAAGTAGGCTATCACTCTTGGTTAATGTATCAAAAATAAACGGTTATTATGTTATCAATACGTCCTCTTCACTTATCGCACTGCGATAAGTAAGTAAGTAAACACTTGCTTGTAGACTGATCAATAAAATCATAAAACAAAGTGATAATGACAGGTCTATGAATGTAGTTTACCACTATGAAGGACTTTGTGTTGAGAAATGCAAATGGACTATGAAGAACCTCCACCATCCATCGTCCTTCAACATGTAAAATGACCTTCAACATGATTATGATAAAGATACCCGATTGTGATTGGTTAAACAGAGTTATTCGCTAGAATAATCTAGAATAATGATAGAATAATCGGTAATAATTTGTGATATCTAGAGCTATCACAGATGCTGCCTAGAGCTATCATAAATCGAACGTGGCAAGGTCAAAATTAATGACTTTTTCGCATATTTATACCTACCGTACACAATACAAGCCAGTACAGGCCACCGTAGTGCTTTTACAGAGATTGGTGAGGGGGGGGCATTCAGTTGATTGCAATCTTTAACCTTGACCCATTTTGCATTCCGAATGTATGAAGTATCAACCACCAAGCCCTAATCTGATATCCCAGATAGTTGACACCCGCCAAGGAACCATCACAACACAGTCTACCGCTCGCTTAACCCAGTAACCACATGTGGGCTCCCCATAATCGGGTAAAAACACTTGGGTCTGCTTGATTCTGGACCGAATGCTTCATTATTGGGTTATTAATGGTTAAAGTATTTCTCGGTTGCGCCTCTATTATGCATTTCCCTGTCTCTGTTAGTGGATGAGGGCCCCCCCCCCCCCCACACACACACACACACACATACACACACACATATATAATGCAATCAATTAATAAGTGACTAATTGGCTGAATTATAGGGCAGGCATTTTGCATATTTGCTAGTGCAACATGGCGGCCTCCAGGGAAGAGGGGACACATCCTGTGTACATATAAAAATGGCCTATTCAAAGCTAACGTAAATTTAATAATTCTTATTGAAATACAACAATTCTCATTGCACTTACGCTAATTGAAAAATAATAACATAACATTATATTCCATGTCTAACAACGCTGTTCCACTAGTACACCTTTAATATGCCATGAAGAAGTCAGATAACGGATTCAGCTGAATATGTGAGGGAGGGAACCCTCACCCTAAGCCTTTTAAGCCAGCGCCCAGCAGAGATTGAACCATAGCCTCCGGGTTCCAATTTGACTAAATAAGACCTAATATTTGAAGCCAATTTAACATTAATGTCCAAATTAACTGAGAGTTAGTCTTCAATCTTCAAGGTTCAATAATATCATGTAGCTATGTTTTGAACAGCTGGGGACAGGCCAAGTAGCCAGTCCTGCTGCATGGCCGGGGGCCAGCCCCTGACCCACAATTTAGGAAACGCTGAGTTAAATTACTGAATTCTACTAATTGAGGACATTCAAGGCAAGCTGCAACATCACAGTATGTTCTTCCTGTGCTTGTTGTGGCCACCCCATTGAATGCAATTCCCTTGATGACAAATTTAGTCAAATCAATTGCCCATCTCCACAGGGGCAATCAATAATAAGGCTGGAGAACCTTTTAGAGCGAATGTGCTGCTTAAAACTGGTTCATTAAGTGAATTAACAGATTGATTTTAACCAGGGATCCATTTGTTTTAAACTGGTAATGGGGATTTAAAAATGTTAACTTTCCCCATCTCTTTGTTCATTAAAATGAGGCTAAAGCCTTGTTTATTTTCCTGTCTTTTTTGTGCCCTTATCAATAGTACCATTAGGGCCAGTGACATAGCTGGCCATTTAGAAGCTTTGTACAGGGTTACCGCTCGCTAACATAGGTGGATGCCTGACACCTCTCTCAATACATTGTGCCTTCACTCTTCGCACTCCTACGCATCCATCTTAAAATGCAGGAGGATGCTTTGTATAGCCTAGCTAACATCAGGCTGAGGTTCTACTCCTACACCAAAGTGGATGGGGTTCTGCATTTAAAACCTCTTCGGGTCCTCAAGGTAAGACAGAAATAACCTTTATTTAGTATGATGGAACTACATTACATTTTTTGTTACGTTATCTAATAGAAAATAACCCCCTTTCATGAGGTTTTGCCCTAGGATGCATGCCTCCAGGTACACTGCAGTATTGGGTCACGAACCCAGTACCTTTTGGATGGAAGTCAGACAACCTGGGCAACTGCTCTTCCCTAGAGAAATCTCCAATCTGTGTGAATCAAACCCTTGGATATCGCCCAAAGGTCCAGAGCTCCTCATGAGTCCATCAAATGTTAAAGACAGATTTCTTTCTCCCCAACAGGTGAAGAAGGGAACGGTTGACGAGGTCTCAGTGACCACGCCACAACCCAGCTTCTCTGCCGAGCTGCCCCACATGAGGCGGCGGGTCCCACAGCCTAGGGGCCACAACCTGGAGCCCATGGAGATGACCCCCCATCCACTCTCACCTCCCTCCAATACCAGCCCTTCCTCCAGCATAGATCGCCCTGACTGGTGAGTGAGCCTGCTTAATGTCGAGCCAAGAATTAAAATTATTTTTTAACATGTGTGTTCTTTGAAACACACTCAAATGTTGAGATGGCAGGTGTAGCAGAATGGTAAAGGGAGTACAGTGGCATCCCCATTGCTGTTGCTTTGCTCTGTTGTGGCTTTTGAGTTAGGATTTATTATTTTATAAGGTTCATAGTCTCCTGACCTCTTTGAAAACACCTTTTACAACCACAATAAAGGAAAGACCGTCATTATAATGAAAGAGAAAATATGATTGTTGCAGCACTGGTACTATAACACAAAATGGGAACCTACTTAAAAAGTGGTTGATTTAGCATTACTAGTTGTGCAGTTTAATTTATTTAAAACCCGACTTTGTGTTGTAGAAAAATGTTAGAAGGCAGAAGGTAGAAGTAATCTGAAGGAATGATCTGACCTTCATTGGCTGCTCAGGTTGTATGTGGGCAGCAGGGCCGCGGTGTGTGTGATGGAAGCTGTGAGGTATGCTGGGGTTCTGGCCGGGCCCCTGGGTTCTGGGGGCCAAGTAGACTCGTAATGTTTCGTCCGGAATCCAAACACGCTTATTTAAGCACCTGAAACCAGAACCAGTGGGTGTTAGGTGTCCCCGGTCCTGGAATAGTAAGACTGCTGCTGGGTCTGTTGTTGGATTCTCCTCTGGGTCCTGGCAGACTTTTCCTGGCCAGGTCAGGGCTTGGGATGAGCATATAATCATGCTGGCACACCTGGCCCCCTTTGGCTTTATTAGTCTACTGGTAGCTTTGTAAAGTCAGGGCCAGAGTGCAGATTGTCTTTTTTGGAAAATGAAAAATAAAAAAGAATATTATATATTTACAATATTAAAATTGCCCAAAAATAAATAATTAAATAAGTGAAGATATATAGTTAATATCTTTATTATTTTATTTTATTATTGACTAATTATCAATCCATAAATTTTTTTAGGAGAAATAAAGTTGGGC
>JAOPUD010000117.1:10652077-10671200 GCA_027122715.1 Trisopterus minutus
TGGGCTGATTTACATTATTATTGTTATCGGAATTTGAACCCTATTGTGTTTAATTTATTCATTGAATGAATAATAATTATTCAAATATATAATCACACTTAGGTATAATCACAACCGTTATCATTTTTCTTTTTCATTAATCTACAGCCCTGCAAGCCTTAAATATTGGCATGCCAACATGTTTTACTACCTAGACACTGCATCCTCAAGGGCTTTATTACTCCTAAATCAAAAAGAATTGTGTCAGCTCTCTGTAGCAAACAGAAACCTGATTCACTCAGCCTCAATATTATCTTTAACGACTTTATTTTATGTGCACTTCAGGGACTGTAAAAAAAAACATGAATCGTGCACGAAATTCCTCAAGTGCATGACAAGAGCGAATAGGTGTTTTCTCGCTTGCGTGTTTAGTACTTACCTTTCCTTTTCCAGCATAAATGACCGTAAATCTCTCAACAGGGATTTTCCCTGCATCAGGTGGTGTAGGGTGACTGGTCAGGTGATAGGGGACCCCCGCCATGAATGCAGGCAGGCCTGGCTAGTGGGCATTCACTAGCAGAGGAAACACAGGATAATCTGACTGAAGGTTAATGTAGCACAAGTACATAAACATAAGTAGCTGTGGGACAAAGAGGATTGGCCCCCTTTTCATGGATATGTGCTGTGTTTAACCGTGACGGAAACAGTAAAGTCCTACTCTTGAATAGCAATGTGCACGACGGGGCAGGATGGTGTGAATTGATTAGGATGGGATGAACAGTTATGGGTTGAACGCCAATGTCCACAGTCTACTCATCGTCATCCCTTAGCAATCTGCTGAACCCTGCCTGCTCATTAATGACACTAATTATGAATTGACAGCTATATAATAAACATGCATTTGAAACCGCATTCAAAGAGTATAATTTAATTCTAACATGATGCATCTTTAAGTTGAACTGGTAATCCAAATGGGACATAACATAATGACAATAATCCATCCAAAAAAAACAATGGAGCGCCGCCTTTTCATTTTGCGGTAGAACCAAGCAGATCCATTGGCTACGATAAAACAATGTATCGCCACACTGACTAAGCTAACAAGGTGAAAAGGTTGATTATCGCACCACAGTGTCATAATGTTTTAAGTAGCAGTACTTACTGGTATTGGAATATGGATGGACAACAATAATGAGTTGGTCGGGGAAACCTTTTGATTTTCCCATCAGTGTCTTTAATGTTTGGAGTAGTAGTGATATCGGGATATTACTGGACCCCGGGGTGTTAGTGCTGAGCACGTGCAGGTCTCCCATGCCTATCTTTCAGCTCACTCCTACTTTCCATGGCTAGGTGTTAGGCAGGCCTCTGTCAGCACGTGGCTGCGTCTCGTGGCTCAGAAGAACAACCAGATCCTACAGCAGGTGTGTACACTGTATACACACAGGTTAAGCCTCGTGGATTTTTTTAATGATACTATACGGAAAAATACTTCAATAAAGGATTCATGTTTTACTAGGACTTTTATATTTATTCAAGTTATATATAAGAATCTCATAAAATACCCTTAGAATGACACGATCAGTGTTTAAATAATAAAACCCATCTAGGCATAGGGTCAATCGTCCTAGCGATGTTTCTGCCTCTCTGAATCCATTTAGTCTGTCAACCCATGGAGGGGAAATCTCCATTCCAGCTCCATGGAAGTGGGCGCTGGGTTAGGGAGTTGAGAGGTGGTGGATCTTTAAAACAACCCGAGCGAAACCAATTGATTGTGTCCAATAGCGCTAAGAAACCTCTTCCATCAAATGGCATCTTGAAAGGCTTGAAACTGCAATTTCCATTGTAGATTTCCATATTTAATTAAAGGAGGGATTTGCAAGTACAACTGAACATTACTTTTTCATTTTTGTTGTGACTTCACAGGTCCCAAGTGTCATTTCATGGTGTGTATTTAAAACATGGTAACCCACAGCATTTTCAACTCACTGACGTCTGTCTCACCACTACCACTACCCAACACAATGTCACTCCACCATTGAAACGGGAGCTTTTCCCTGCTATAAGGAATGCATGGCAGTCTTTGTGTGCAGTTTCCACACGTGGCTGCTCGCAAAGTCAGCTGTGGGTTTCCTAGAAACCTGCGAGACACAGGTAAAGGTGAGGAAGGTGACAGTGTGCTGTGAGCAGCACTGGGCTTCCACACTACTGGTGAAGACTCGATGTTAGAAATGTCCATCTATCGGCCAAGGGACCAGCACATATTATGTTATATATTATATTATTCCGGACTGTAGAATGTACAATGTACATTTGAGGGCAGGATTATTTATAATAATAATGCATGTATTTATTTATAATTTATATATTCCTAAACAATATATCCTTCATTTTCAATTTAGCCAATTCTCCATTCTGTGTACTCTGAATGAGAGACACATGTTAAAAGTGTATCCTAAGGAAAGTGAAAGTTGAATAATGGCTAGCTTGTGTCAGGCCCCAATGCCCCCTTCTCCCACCCTCTCCCGTTTGGCGTAAGCCCCGAAGCGTGATCGCAATGTCCTTATCAACACACTTTCCTCTGATGGAATGTACACTGTATAGTACACAGCCTGTAGGAAGGCTTAGAACTGAATGGCCCTCCAATTACGGACTCTGCAAAACCTGTGTTCTGAAAGTATTTTAAGAATGTCCTGCAGGCTCAACGTCTCTTCGAAAACACAACTAATGTCATGACTGTGCAACTGTTTATTTAGCCAATTTGTAGCTTGACTTAAGAGTCCAAAAACAACTAGTTAATTTTGTTGTTTGTTTTTTCATATTCTTTTTTTTTTAACAAATGAAATAATGAATGAATTTTAAGAAGCGGATTAACAGCCAGATTGGCTAACTGGTGTGGTATTTTTCCATGCTCTCTTGAAGGATCAAGACCTCCTTTCAAGTATTGCTCACAAATCTCCTTGGTACCGCCACTCACAGTAAGGTAGTGGGTAAGCAGGATTTCCGCTTTTGCAATCAATGACGGCAGGGTGGCACACTTTATTTTAATCCTCCTTCCGGACTCTATAACCCCACGATAAGAGCATTGCCGAGGGATCTACGGCCTTGGGTCCATTGATTTACACCTACAGTCATTCTTTGGTTATTATGTTAATGGTTTTTTTTCACACTGTTTTCTGTACCATCACATCATGTGAACAAACTTGAAAACTTGCTATATTTTGAGTAGAAACTCAAATCCTTTGTTTTGCTGCCTTGGTTGCTGGGAAAATTTTGTTGTTTTTTGCCCCCCAGGCCTCCCCTATTACTGAACAAGGCCGGAGGCACGTCATGTACCTCTAACGCGCCAAAATAGTCAAATAGAGTCAAAAACAAGTTATTCTAGGGATCACATTTTATGGATGTTTAGCTGGATGATGCACACCCAGCCCTGAAGGGTTTGGGATGGATAAATGATAACTGCTGAACTGAACCGGGTCAGCTCTCACCAGGTTTCAGAACGTCTGGTTACACAACAGGGGCTTGTACACCTTACACTTGTTCCTAAAAGCGTCAAACAAACAAGTGCAATGCTTTCTAGGAAATGGATGCTTAAGTTTAAGATGAAAAGGACTGGTAGTAAGGTTCGGTATGGTGATCTGTGTTTGGCAAACCTGTGGAACAAATGTGCAGCCAGAAGTACAAATCATCATTGTGATAGTGGCTGTTGACGTGTGTGAAGTGAACCCCAAAATAAAGTCTGCAATTAATCCAACACGCGTATGTGTTCTAATTCTCGACTTTACAACACTTCTGCCAGCTCTTGGACATAATTAGAGGTTACATGTTCAAACCTAGAATAACCAAGTATGACTGCAACCAGTATTACGTCTCCCTGCCGAGCAAGTAGGAGTCAAACCAGGCACTGGAACAGCTCCCCTTGCCCAACTCTTGTCACAGGCAAAGGCAAAGGGCAATTTTATAGTGGTCAAAGCATTCTTGGTAGGTAAAGTATATGCTTCCATGTCTAAGCAGGTTGAAAAAAGAAAAAAGGTAAAAGAAAATGTGATTATTTTCTTTTCAATCTATTTATGTTTAGGGAAAAGGCCTTTAATTTTGGGAGGGAGAATATATTTAGCCTGCCCTCCAAGCCAAACATCGATAGTAGTTGTAGTCTATCATGAAATATGCTATGTAGCAATGTAAATACTGTATATTTACCTACAAAGACAAATGACTAGCTTACTCACGACTTACTTATATCTAAACTCTAAATAATTTGTGTTGTTTTGTCATTAATCTTTTTAAATTATGCTGCAATGACTGGGAAGAATGCCGGCAGCTTTGGCTTCTGAATTGCGACTAAAGAGTTACTCTTAAATTAGCCATTTAAGCGTCATCTTGACTACCCTTAACTTCCCACAAGTGCAGGGGCTGTTTGAAGCCCTAAATGCTTACTTATTACGTATGACTTACATATTACAAAACCTGGACACCCTAACATTAGTACTGACACACTTACAAAACTTCTCAGCGAGTTAGATGAATTCAGCAAGTTTTTGTTTTTTCTACAAAACTGGATTTTGACATTTGAAGACATACTTTAAGGACATGCTGGTCACACATTACATGAATGCATTTAAAAGATCTCTACTGAGGCACATAGGATTAAAGATTGATTTTGGCTTTAAGTGCCCAGAGAAGAACTCCAATTTGATGTATAATCCTATTCATACTTTAGTATAGTATGATTTGTATTCCATTGACATGCCAGGATAGAAAAACAACAGGTGCAGATATTTCTCATGAGGCTAATTACGTTTTCTTTCTATTAACTCTTTTGATTGGGATATTTGCACATGCTATAATATTTCCATAGAGCACTACTAATGTTAGTGGGAGAATTGTGCAGCCAGAGTCACCATCTATTAAAAAAAAGGGTGTTGATGATGGTGGATTACATGAGTTCTAGGTTCTTTGGTTTCACCGATACCGAACCCAATGTACAAACTTTTTGTACATTGCTATTCTCAATCTACAATTATTGCACAAACGTAACCAAGCCATTTGAACTGAAAGCTTATACTTGTTCCATTCAGTCTCTCAGTGGGTAATATAAATAGCGGCTCAGACCCATGTCAGATCCAGAACCAGTTATTGGGAGGGGGGGGGGGACACATTATGAATCAACAGCTTGTTGCACAGATCCATTTGTGTGTGTTTTCCTTGGACAAATACTATAGCTTAGCATGAGCAAACAGCAGCTCTGAGTCTGGATTATGAAATATCTGCTGTCCTATCAGTTGTCAGGATATGTAAATGTTAAGCAATCTTGGCTCCGGGTTCCCCTCACTGCTGCTTAACGTTTGGTTGTGGCTGGCTGGCGTCCAGACGCCGCTACAGCACCCGTGAATGTTTAACTGCAGCACGTATTTATCCGTGGTTCATAATAATAATTCAGAGTGACAGGCTCCACAAAGGCACTGGTCTGAAGCGCTAGGTGGCTTTTGTTTTGCAGACAAAAGGGGCTTAGCTATAATGGTCTTCACTGCTGCCGACAACATAGAGAAAGGGGTGTGTGTTTGTTTACCTGCAAGTACTGTACAGTCACATGCTTCATGTTAATTTCTCTCTCTCTCTCTCTCTCTCTCTTTATTTATTTTTTTCATCTTTTCTTTAGCTTACCAGAAGAGGAGCGAGCGATTTCTCCATTCTATATGAGGTAGGCTTCCCGTATGTTCGCATCCGTGGGGAGAAAGAGGGTTAAACCCTTGTTGTTTTGGACATTGTGGGATGCTGGTGGTGGGGGGGGGGGGGAGCTGTCGGGAAGCATTAACATAGAAGACAATAGAGCTGGTGAGTGGGGAGGGAGGGAGCGAGGGAGGGCAGCAGCAGTGGTTTGGCACAACAAGTGGTTGTTTATTTTGATGAGGACGGTTTCAGCCACTTGGGCTTGACATGGAAACGGGGGCAAAGACGCCCTTTTTAAAACATGTATAACGAAAGGATCAATGAGGATGCTTCTTGATGATTCATCTGATTAGCTTTCAAGGTTAGCCACAGGTTCAGAAAATATAAATGCAAGCCTTTTATCCCAAGCGAGTTACAATTGAGCCTGAGAATGACCAAAACTTAACGATTAATATTGCAAAAGAGTAAACTAAGCCTTTAGCCTAAGCCTCTGATGTGAAAGACAAACTTTTTTTTTAATTTTACATTAATCTTTTTAATATCAGATCTCATTTCCTCATTTCATTGGAACTCTGGAGGCATGACGAGCTGGAAAAACCTTCTGTTCAACATCTGTGTCTCCCTCTCCATTTATCCTGTTATCTCTCTCTCTCTTTGTTGCTCCTGTTATTTCTCTCTCTCTTCATTTGCACGTTGTCTCTCACACGTGCCTACACCCACCCACACACACACACACACAGACTGAAGCCTAGCAGCGATCCAACTGACCTGGCCAGGCTCTGCTTGCATTCTGTCACATATGAATATTCTCAACCACATACACACACACATGCACACACATTGCACAACATATGGGCTAAGCCCACTCCACAAAAGTTGTAAATCGACTCTTGGTTTTCCTTGATGTGTGTTACAAAAGGTCACTCATGCTTAGTAGAGTGCAATGGATTAATACTGCATTGTTTGGATGCTAATAGCATACAGTGGAATTATTCTAGAAGTATTCACAATGGAAGGGCATTGCATGGTCACGGTTTTCAATCGCGTGCGCTTGCTTCCTGAGCCAAGCCTTTGAGTGTTTGTTATTTTTCACGCTCTGTGTTTGCCTAGGAAACTTTCTCAATGCTTGATTTGTAAAACACACACACACACATGCACACACATACATAGGAAAACAAACTCACACACCCCTAGCTATCAACCTTTTTCTTCAATAGTCAAAGTTAAGTGTTATCTGTTAGGCTGTGTTTCCGAGCGTATTTACATTTAAATCAACCATAACAATCACCAAAACAATCTGAAAACCTTCATCGATAGTGATGTACGCACACACGCACAAAGTATATTGCTAGACTTAAGGGGCATAGACATGTGATAAATATGAATTATATTCTTTCTTGTAAAAAGTTTTTTTTACAAGAAAGTTACAACAATTGGCTGTAACAAGACATAAAGTTCCTCCCCAAGCTGGTTTTATTGCCATGTTTCTTCCTCAGTCTTAACAGCCGCTCTTTGCAAAGTTGCACAACGCAGGTCTTTCCTATGCAGAACTGAAATAGCACCATCGCGCTAGCTGCACACATTTACATCACACAATAAAATGTCTCTCCGCCCCTCACAGCAGCTCAGCAATCAATTTTATAAAGTAAACAAAAATCGAGACCGCAGGGGATATGCAGCGACACAGAAAAGTACCAGAGATTCAATTGGTCGATATTGACCCAACTTTGCAATGCTTGATTTGCATGATGTAAATTGACAAAAGATCTTTGGGTCAAAGTTTGTGCAAGCTCAAGGAGAAGACAAGTCTGTAGCCATGGCTACGGGTTACGTAACACACCTCCTCAATCACTGCTCCCCTGTTCTTTTTAGTCAATCTCCTGCAGGGCATTGAATTCTAGGAAGTAGTAGAGCGTTCACTAATGGTTGTGAAGGTGATAAAAAGTCAAGGTGATATCATGATGATGATGATGATGATGATGATGAGGATGATGAAATGCCTTGTATATTGCTTTGTGAAAACCGGTCCCGTGGCGCCTGTATTTTGGGATTCCAATCCAAAAATTACACATTGTGTAAAATTGCTAACAAAATTCCTTTAAACATTTCACATTCAAGTCATCTTAAATATGTACGTCACCGACAGGACAGATGGCCTCCTAACAAAACTTAAGCAAACAAACGCAAAATACTGGGGTAAATATCACAAAGGTCAGTTGGACGTAGAGCCAAATTCCAACACATTGAATGTTAAGGTCACTCCTGGCAACATTTGTGAAGTGTACTGCAATATCAAGGTTAAAACATCTGTTGGTAATCATTCCTATTAATTAATTTGTTAATCTTTGTTCATTTTCCTCCAAGTGTGAGACGTTTCTGCAATACCGTATAAAGTTGAGTTCCATCCCCATTCAAAGATACATGGTAGTAACTGAACAGGAGAAGAGGGGAAAGAGTCTGTGTCTGAGAGTCTTTGATTGCTTTGCTAACACACTCTTTAATTACTAATGACATGTGAACACATGTCTTCGGTATTCAATGTGTTGGTCAATGGTAATATCAGATCCCTTATGAAATGAAAACCCAGTCCTTGAGTTTAATTTATCCATTGGCTAAGTTTCTAATCATTGGTCTGACTCATAGCTAGTATGGGTACTTCATTTAATGACTCTATCCCTAGTGTAAACTACCACTAGAACTAGTAAAATAAAACCCGTTCCTGTCATATCTGGTAGTAAAAGTTGACATATGAATGTCTATTTGAATATGTACATAAATGCCCATCTGTTAGGTCGTTGCAAAGCCATGCTGTTTGTTTTGTTGCTTAACAACATGGATCCTAATGAGAGGTAAACATTGAGTTGCCATTTATAAATCTCCCGATAAACATTTATTTTAAGTGCAAGTGTTTATCTGCAAATCGTGTTCAGTAAAAGGTTCCCATAAGGGCCAAAGGTCACCAATGTCACACGTTTCATGTAATTAGAAAAAACGGTTTCAGAGGAAATCTTTTTACTTTTTATTTGAAGGATCTATATTCTACTTTACTTCTACTAAATTCTATACTTTGTGAGCAAACTGACATGTCTCATGATGAATGTACACAGGATGTCCACACAACCTTGTTCCATCCCAGCAACCTATTTTCAAATCATACCGACTCTTCAGTCTGTCAACGTCAAAATACAGCCAGGTTGGTGAGCTGCGTTGACAGTGCAATAACTATCTGGCTCAGGGGGTGGATCAAACTGGCTCCAGTCGGCTCCAGCTACTTTATCATGCTGGTTAGGCCTCGGGTCTAGACCGTACCAATATTAAAGATTCTGGTCCTGCTGAGCAGCCTCTATCACTCTAAAATGACACTAAATAGTGGCAGGATAGTGTAGTGGTCAGGGTGTTTGACACCCAGCAGAAGGTACTGTTGTCAATCACGAGGTTTCGCAGGCCACCCTGAGCAACATGCCCAAATCCCCAAGTGCCCCTAAAAAACAACAGGTTCTGATGTGTTTTGCCTTGCCGAAATTCAGGGTAAAGCCTGCAAACACTAGAAAGCTCTGAACATCCACAGCACCTCTTCAATCATTCACATTCCGTCAAAGTCATCCCAGTGTTATTGTACTGCTGACCAATATAATCGCCTATATCTTTCACTTTGATCATAATTACATAACAACAACTCAGATGACGATGATAAAGTAATCTGTGCCATCAAGATACCATCGCTATTCCCCCTCCCACTCTCTGCACCGGGGCTGACCTCAGGGCTGTGCTATCACTGTCAACAGGTCTGTTTATGGAGGAACCTACCGCCTATCCCAACGCTGCATGCACTTCCAGCCAGTAGGAGAGAGGAATAACGCTTAGTGTTGGTTGTTTGGCCAAAACATTCACAACACATAATCTGTGACCTTAGTAAACAAGCTATGAACCACCGGCATGCGGCTTGAGATACCGTCTTGGCATTTCACAGCAACGTTATCGACGGTGTGAAAATGTGAAGATCGGGGCCATTGTTATTCATAGAGTTTATTCCAAACTCTAGCAACACACACGTGCACACTAGACTCCAGACACTAGCCCACGACAACAGTGTGCCGCTCCAAGTGTTATACTCTTGTTGTGTGAAGTCTATAATAGGTCGGAGGAAGCAAAACAAATTGGGGATTGACAAATAAAATAGAAATGTGTGGAAAGATGGTATTTCTTGAAGCGAGCTACCCTTGCTTTATCTTCTTCTCTCCCCGCCCTTTTCTCCTCTTCTTTCTAGTAATCACCTATCTCCAATACACTGCAGACCCGATGTCACCAAGTAAGTTCACGTCATGTCGCTCAGAAAATAACAACAACGTGGTACCCTGAATGACCTATTCTATATCTTTGACGTTTGTAGACCTTTGTGAAAATACTTCTGGGTCTTCCCATATGTACTATTTGTTCTCTTGATCCTCATCCCCCCCCTGTTCTCTTCTCACCCCTAGTTTTCTAGACCGTACCATACGGGCGGCGGTACAACAGCATCTCTTTGAGATAAACCCTCTCGACCGTTCCGGTGTAACGGGACCTGGTTTGCCGGATACTGGTTTGCCGGAACCTGGTTGGCACGGACCTCATTTGACGTTTGACCAAGAGAGTACGACATGCTTTAGCCCTCCGCCGTTGACGTCTAGTGCAAGGCAGAGACGCCGGCAGAAGAGAGAGCAGAGGGAAGAGGAGGAGGGCGAGAGGGAGCCAGAGAGAAGCAGGTATGGTTCACCTCTTGTGGTTTCAGCTGTTGGTTCATTTTGGTGTTCCTATGGTTCCATGTGGGTATTTCCCTCAGAGGTGTCAGTGTAGGGATAACAGATGGGTTTTGGGAGGAGGTAAGGATTAGAGGGAAACAGGGTAACTGTTAGATGGTTGGTATTAGGGCTACAAGGTTACAGAGTTCAAATCCTCTCTGCTCTAATATTAGGTCTCTGTTTATTTTGTCTTTCAGAGCACTAATATAATAATGAATGGTGTATGGTCCCTTTCACTGGTTTTGTCCACATCGAAGCGGTGCCCTGATATGCCCAAATGAAATGCACCTGTACCCCTGAGCACCCTGAATACTATGAGGTCATCTTATCACATTCTCGGTGATAGGCTTACCTGGATACACAACAAACACAGCTATGGCGGTTTAATCCCTGTTTCTCCAGACTCAGTGACGTACGAACAAAAAAAACAACGTCACATGGATTAGAAGACTTCAAATACCGGCAGCAAAACAGCAATAACAGTTGCTAGTAAATAGAATTAGAAGCCAACTTATGGCAGCTTCTGGAAAGGTATAAAAGTGAGTGATCCAACGGAGAACGCGTTGATGGGGATTCTCTTGACTCATTGGTCGCCACACAAAGAAAAAAAAACGACTTCTGAAGGGAGCCGTCTAATTGATATCTCTTCTTCCTCCCCTCTCTTGTCGGAAAAAGGTCTGCGTCATCCCTCGGGGCAGACCTCCAAAAGGAGAACATACCGTGGGAGGAGGAGGACAGCTATGACCCGCTCGGCGAGGGTAACGTAGCTGCTAAAGCGGCTCCACAGCGGACCTACAGAGTCAAGACCAGCCAGCCAGACCCCAACCAGCACTGTGTCCCCAAACCCTGGAAGCCCAGGGCCGGCCCCACTCTGGCCCAGCAAGACCAGAACCAGGACACCCCCACGGTGAGTGACCGCCACAGCCGCCCCCTCATCCTGTCTTCTTGGCGATTTGGCAACCTCCTTCCTCACCCATCTGTCCTTCTGGGATTCGTCTTCTGTCATTCTTTCATTAGAATGAGGGAGTCGTCTCTTTTGAAATAACAAGGGCCTCCCAGAGAAGAAGATGGACTAGGTGCATGGACAGGTTCACGCTCTCCTTTCAGAAATGTGCTCCTCGGTTTGCCAAGTCCCTCTCAAGCTTTGTATAAGCATTTGTTAATCGATTGATAATATGTTACATTTATGTATCCATGAAGCACGGTAATTGCAACTGCTAACACTGGTGTTTCCTGGTATTCATCAGCAGTCAAGTGTTTAGAAATGTGCTCTCATTGTCCTTAATGAGCCTTAATTGGACTGACTGAAGCACTCTGCTAATGGACATAAGAATTGTTTCCCAAGAATCGTCTAGAATGGACAGTTGCAAGATGGTGTATTTCAGAAAGCTAATGTATATATATCGCTATGGTAAACAGTCGCTTGCCAATCAAAGTCCTAACATTTGATGTCCATGATGTTCTCAGCCTATCTACAAACAGCACAGGGCATCCAAAATGCTCTGCGTGGAAAGTGGAAACGCTGCACTCCTTGACCTGCACGCACTTATTTTACAGTGATAATTTTGCATTAGCTTTTTGGCAGCCAGCCCGTTCTTTGCTTGCCTCGACCCTGTTGTGTCACAAAGTAAAAGGTACAACGGGTCAAATTTGGGTCAGCTACTCGTGATCTGCCAGTAAATATAAGAAGTAGTGAGTACTAGAGCAGGGTGTGCAAAGAGACTTCAAGGACACACTGAATTGGCTATTGGAAATTGAGCCCACTAACGCTATCTACAGCTGTCCTACGCTAAGGTTTGGTTTACAGTTTAGGGTGAGGGTTAACCTCAGGCTGCACAATTATGGCCAAAATGATTATCACGATTATTATGATCAATATTGATATCACGATTATTTATCCAGATTATTATTTGTCAATACACTACACTAAATTTGAAATATTTTCAGCTAACGGATGATGAGCCGCCTTGTCCAAACTCCCTCCAGTAGACTGGATTTCAGGCTTTGCGGTGCAGTTTGTGCTAGCCTCAAAGGCTCTTTATGGTCCCACGTTCACGCAACGCAAGGACCCCCAGACGCTTTGACGTAGTCGTGAATGTTTATGGTCCTGTGTTGGGTTTTAGTGAGCGGACCAATCACAGCCCTTGCGGCTGCGTCGCCCCGATGGAAGGGTACAATTTTTGGGAGGCGCACGTCAGGCCCTTGCGGTGGACACAAGGAGGGTCCGCAACGCAAGCTCCGTAACCCCCTTGCGTTGCGGACCCTCCTTGTGCCCACCGCAACGTGGGACCATAATCAGCACTTTACGCAGACAGCAGTGTAAATGAGCGCTTGGTTTGCTTTACAGTGGGGCCAGAGCGTATACTGCATGGGGGGGGGCACACTTATTTTATATTTTTTGCGGTGGTTGCTTTTTAAATATCGCCCAATCACGTACATTTTATAGTGGGAAGCTAGTATCTTCATTGTGATAAAAATTTGATTAATTATGCAGCCCTAGGTTAACCTACAGGTGCCTACAGCCACCCTACGTTGAGGTTTTGGTTAAGGTTTAGAGGTTAGGGTTAAGTTTATTCTACAGGTACCTACAGATTAGGGTTTGAGAGGTTAGGGTTAAGGTTAGTCTACAGCAGGGGTGGGGAACCTTTTTGACATCAAGGGCCGTGTCAATTTTGGTAACTTGTATCGGGGCTGCTGTAATGTAAAGTACTGTAATGACGTTCCAAGTGGGTCTTTTTCATTTCAGCGAGCGATTCTCCACACACAAGGCAAACTGGCTTGCCCTTTCCGTCAACAAAGAAGTAATCAGTCAATTTTTCTTGGAAAACACAACATTCATTATCAAGCTTTCGTTTCTTGGCGGATGCCATGCTAGCTGTCAATGGTTAGATTTAGAAATGACACTGCGACTTGTTAAGGCTACCCCAATGTGACCCATAGCCTAGCCTATTGTAGGCTAGGCTATATGCTTTGTTAAGATTTTATAAAAATATATATATATATTATTATTATATATTAAGGTTAGCCTACAGGAACCTGTTAGACTACAGGAATCTGTTCTTTGTGGAGGTCAGTGTTTACCTACAGTTACCTGCGGCTGCCCTGTGGGAAGGTTGTGGTTAAGAATTTAGGGTAGGGGATAGCCTACAGGTACCTGTCTAAAGGTGAAATCTAAATTGTGTTGTTTGCTAAGGCTGTTGAACTGCTGTCAAACGTGGAGGGGATGATATTGTCATGGTGATTTGTGCCGCAAAGGAAAGTGTTTGCATGCAATTTTCATGTGTTCGTTCACCCACACAAGCAGGACACACCAGGGCGAGCCATCATGTGGGTTTATGTAACTCATGTAAAGCTGAGCCCGGTGGCATTTCAACCTTGTGGGACACGCCGATGGAAATAGATTAGCATTCCTCACACCTGGGAGAAGACCCATCCCCACCTTTTGCAGCAGTGTGTGTTTGGTTGGCAGCCAATCAGGAGCCTCTCCTCTAGAGCGGAGACTATGACATACATACATTTGATATGTGCTCCTGGCCGCTCCTGTTGGCACGACGACACCCACGGGCTGGAGTGAGTGCCTGTCTGCTCCAGGGCCTCAGCTGTGGCGCCTCAGGGGCTCCGTGTGAACTTTAGTACCATGTGAGTGGCGTTGGTGTATGTGAATGGGGTATGGAAGGACAAGGAAGGGTGTTTTTGTTTACAGAATAGTATAGGGCTCTGTGACACTCAGCTGGCCTTGACAAAGTACTTAAAACAGTGGAGCTCTTTTGGTTCTGGGACTCATATTGCCAAAAAAAAACACAGAAGCATACATTTATGTATATATATATATATGTATACGTCCATTGCATATTATTGACATTTTCCAAATATCCTGAATTTCTTGACGAACTAACTAGTCTCCATTCATGACCTGATAATAATGAAGTAAACCTCGGTCTGTGCATTCAGGTACAGGTTCAGGAATGCTGCGCGACAGGAAGTGCCTCTAGATCTGAAAGAATCACCATGGATGACCCTGCCCCTGGGAGGAGAAGGTAATCACACAACACCCCCGCCTGCGGCTGCCCCCAACATTCCCCCGTGACCCTACACGCTCTGCATCTCCTCCTGCCCATTGTGTGTCGCACACTGTAGACACGTTCACCCCCTTTCGTAACGCACTCCCAAGGTCAACGCCGTACACACCATTAGCTTATCTGTGCTGATACGAGACCTCCGCTCGCTGCAGAAGCCAGCGCCTTTATCTCTAAGGTCGACTCCTCTGGAGGGCCTTGTTTACCGAACACAGCTGATCCCCGCTCTGGGGGCTGGGGGAGGGCTGCAGTGGTCGCGGTGCGGTTGTGTAATGTGTCTAATGCTCTGTGATGTTTACTGTTGTTGTCTGAGTGAAACGATTCCACAGAGTCTTTATTTTCCATACAGGAAGGAGAGTTGGACTGAAAATGGCCTTCCTCCTCCACTGGTAACTGCTCCTTTACTTACACACACACACACACACACACACACACAACCGCCCACACACACAACCGCCCACACACACACACATACACACACACACGGTTTTACACCTGTTTAGATGTGGCTGTGTTTGTCCGCTGGGGTGACAGACAATCTTGCATACAGGAATGCAGAAATACTTTCGTCCTAAATGTTCTAAAAGCACTGTGACTGAAAAGGAAATAACTTGAGCTTGAAGTGAGGAATGAAGGTCTAGTCTTTTCAGCAGACTTTTACGTGTAATACTCAAAGTCAAAAGTGTTTTTTTTGTTATGCCATAGGCCATTATAACACTGGATGATGGATAATTCCATTACTTGGAACATGGCATGCTTCTAATACCTAGAAGGCATGAGCAAGAATATATCATACTAAAGACAAATGTATATTTTGTATGATACAAATTTAATTACAATTAAAAAAAATTACTAGCTGCATTCCAGAGAATGTAAAAATTGGGAATATAACACATATTTCCTGGTAGTTTCCTGGTGGTTATAGACAAAGGCAGAGTATGAATGGACAATAAAGAATAGGAACATTAAATATAAACTATATAGTTGAGGTGTGGTGATGAACATGTGTGTGAATTGGAGGTGACGAG
Organism: Trisopterus minutus; assembly: GCA_027122715.1. NCBI lineage: Eukaryota > Metazoa > Chordata > Actinopteri > Gadiformes > Gadidae > Trisopterus > Trisopterus minutus. Next base: position 10,667,606 of record JAOPUD010000117.1, read on the forward strand.
CAGAGCAGGCAGTGCTTAGAGTACGTAGAGCTAGGGGGGATGCTCTCAGCACTGCACCTGTGGTGGTTGAGGGCTCTGGCAAACATACCAAGAAGTACAGGCGCACAACCGCGAGTCCACTTGCCTTGATCAGGTGAGGTCCGCCCCCCCACCTCCCCAGCAGCTATTTCCTGAATGAAGCCCACGGTGAATGTTCAATGTTGGTCCTGATCGGTATCCCTAGAACCATTTAATCACTGAAAGGGCCACAACCATCTCAGCATGTTGACACGTAGGGGTAGTGTACCAGCGACGATCCCCAATGGATATGTAATGCAGGTTTAAGGTTGGCACAACTCCATGGTTTGGATCCATGCATTACACCCAGCAGCCCTGGGGCCAGCTCTCACCTGAGGGGCTCAGCACCTACTCAGAAGAGGGTTGCCATAGAGACGGAATCCCACAGTACCACGGCGCCCCGCCAGCGCCTACTCAGGGAAGCTGTTGTTTTCACCCACTGTCATTCCCTCGTGCTGTTAACACCGCGCGCTATTAACCGCCTGCCACCGTATCACACTCTACCACATGTAGCGTGTAGCCTAGCGTGCACTGTGTTGTCCCATCCGTGCCCTACTCATGTTTAGATGCTAAACTGCATTTCGTTATCCCAGTACTCTTACAGTAACCCAAGCACAGAGCCATGTGTGAGCGAGAAGGTGCTGCATGCACTCTCACACACATTTTAATATTGTATTTATAGTTCCCTAATAGCAGGGTGTAAATGCCGCCAGATGGGCTCCGGATGGTCTGAGCGTGCATCAAGCAGTAGCACTGACAGGAGTACCACAGTGACGCAGTGGGACGAAATGTCAAGGATACGACAAAAACATAACACACATACGGTACATGCTCAACCTCCCTCTGTACACACATACACATCCATAGTTGCATTGCATGCTAATGGTCAGTTCTATTTGCATGCAAGTATCTTTATTCATTTGTGTGGGTGCATTCATGGACATGATAGGATGCTATCCCACAGAGCCGCCACACGTGTCGGTTTGTGTGTGTATGTGGACATGTGTTTGGTCTGACCCGGTGGGCTTGTCTCTTCACTGTACAAGTAGTACTTGTACAAGGGAATTAGTTTTTCTTATATTTAATCTCCTGTCCATTTGTTCTCATCCAGTTTGCAACCCACACTCTACGCCCCCAATATCCCACTCACACACAAACCACACACCCACACACACACACACACATACACACACAAGCTGCTACTGATGTAATCATGGAGAGTTTGAATGTAGGATGGATTATACCCTGGTGGGGGTGGGGGATTAAAATGCATGCACACACACGTTGTGCATCTCTGGTAGGACAGCGGTTGACCTGGGGCCACGTTACATCTGTGCACATCTGTACACGAGTCAATCCACAGCCGTGACTGCCTGCTAAGCTTGCAGTTTTGTTTTCGGGGAAAGGTCAAAGATTAGCTGTTAAAATATTCTGCCCTGCTTTTTTTAGTACACGTCATCATTATTCAAAAGACGGTGGGTGAGTCGCTGGACTTTCGGGAAGTATTTTGTGGTTGTGATTGAGTTATTATGACAGACAGTGTAAACCGTACATTTATATTGTGATGTTGTTATTTTGTATGCTTATGCCCCCTCCACCTCACCCAGCACAGGACATACATGCTGTGGCCGTGTGTTCCATAGCATTAACTTGTAACAAGCCTTCATACTACCAACTAATACAATGGTGTTGCGTTCACAACTATTTTAAACATATGTATATGAATAAATATGTATTGTACGCCAAGGAGAAGTATGCAAGGCAGGGAAAGGATCTGTGGAATTTGTCCAAACGAAACTTTGCTTGTGTTGTACAATAAATAACCAGGAAACGAAACCCAAGAACACTTGAAGGAGTGACCGCACAGAGCAGGAGAGAGAGTGAGAGGAACAGAGAGAGAGTGAGCAGAAAGGAGAACTAGACATACATACAGAGAGAGACAGACAGCAAGGTAAATAGAGACAGAGCAAGGGAGGGAGAGAGAGGGAAAGAGAGCAAATTACATAGAGAGATTGCATGATAGAGGGGAGAGCGATAGAGCGAGAGGAAGGGAGAGAGACAGAGAGAGCAAGGGAGAGAGATGGAGGGTTCAAAAACACACACGCGGTGTCTTTGGCTCTGAGGTGAACCGTTAATCCTGAGTCGGAAATAGGGATCGAGAATTTCAGCCAGTCAGCCTACGTGCGCCGGCCAATAATCTGCTGTCTGCTCTCTTGTTCCTCCACTCCCTGCTCGGCCCCTCCCCTCCCTTCCCGCTCCTGCTTCCCCTCCAGAAGCTGTGACTGTGAAACAAACAACTCTACTCTGGCACATGGGAGGGGAAGAAGCATGCGGAGGGAGGGAGAGAGAGAGAGAGAGAGAAACAGAGCGAGGGAAAGGGCGGGAGAGAGATGGGTGGGGTCAAATAGAGGAGGAGGAGTGTATGAACCCACTGGGTGAGAGACGGAGGGAGAGCCAGCGAGGGCTCGGCCTACCCAGATGGGCGGATGTTTTGGCCAGACGGCTCAGCCAATCGGGAGGGAGGATCCCCCCCTTCTCCCTCCCCCCATTGCTGGGCTGGGCTTGTCTGGAGGGAGGGAGGGGCGGGATGGAGGGTGGGAGGCGTGTGGCCGGAGCTTAAAGAGTGTGCCTACTGGGGCTGGCCGTGGTTGTTGAGCAGCTTTGTGTTTGTGTGTGCGCGCGTGTGTGTGTGTGTGTCGCTGACTCTCTCTCACTACCGCTCTGTCCCTCTCCCGCGTGCGGGTGTGTGTATTTCGTCCTCTCGGCGGCTAACGCTCATGGTGGTACAGAGGCCCAGGATGAAGATCCAGGAGTCTGCCGCAGTGTGTGTGGCGGCGGAGCGGCCGTCGCACGGCGACTGCAGCGAGTCGCGGGATGACGTTCCCCGCCTGGAGCTCGCGGAGGAGGACAACAACAACTGGGGAGGTGGGTCCTACGCTCGTGCACGCACACACACACACACACACACACACACACACACACATACACACATGCTGCACATGTTCTGCATGTGTGTACACATGCACACAGGCACACACACAGTTTTGGGGAGTATGAAAACAAAAAGAAACATTCCAAACTAGGTCTTTTGATCATTGAATGAGAAACATTCTGGATAGATGCAGCCCGCGTATGTGCACTCTGACAGCAACTTGTAGGGTTAAAGCCTCCCTCCCCCCCATCGGACTCCACACCCAAATCTTACAGAGCAGCTGCACACCTTCTGCTGTGTCTGTATGTCTCTCCCTCTCTCTCTCTTTCTCTCTCCCTCCTCCTTCTCCTTCTCTTCCTCTATGCGTTCCACTTCCTCTCTCTCTCTCTCTCTCTCTCTCTCTCTCTCTCTCTCACTCTGTCTGATTGATGGGGGCTCGCCCCTTGCGCGTCTCATGTGGGATTTAATTGTCTCAGATCTTGCTAAGTTTTCTGTCCCTCCCACGCTGACTGGCTGGCTGTGTGGGTGTGTGTGTGTGTGTGTGTGTGTGTGTGTGTGTGTGTGTGTGGCAGGGGACCAGGGGCTAGGCAGGAGGGTGGAGGCTGG
>JAOPUD010000117.1:10732828-10760025 GCA_027122715.1 Trisopterus minutus
CGAGCCGAGCAGGGGGGGCGTGGCTTTTGTGATTCCTGATTGGATGGAGGGGAGGGTGTGCAATTCGAAAAATAAATCGTTAGTCCAGTAAATCCAGCCGCCCGGGATTGTACCTTTAAAGACTCAAGTCACTGTAAATCACTTTGGATTCAAGCGTCTCCTAGTGAAGAGTAGTGAAAAGATGCAGACAGAGTACCTGCCACAGGAGATCTGGGTGACCGCTGCGCCCCAGAGTTCAGCCACCACACGAGGGGTCAGCTCATTCAGCAGAGAGTTGTGTCCCAGCTGCCCACAGCCACCGCTGCCAAAGGTAAACACCACACCTCCCTAAAGGAACATACAAGAAAGTCTGTCTGATTAGTCTGTGAGCCAACTCACAGACTTTACAGTAGGGATATATTTTTTATTCAGTTCACCAAATAGGACATGGCTTAATGCAATCATTATGGATGAAACTACATTATTAAAAGCAGAATATGAAGGAACCTTTGTCAAAACAGCAGTGTGTCTTTCACCACAAGAAACGGAAAAGGTCTTCTTAAAGTTGAGACACTCAACTGTCACTGGAGTAGATCTGTCTGAAAACGTGAATTGAAATACAATTTTGTTCACATATTCAAAAGAAAAGGAAAAATTAAAGTTTAGTTCACATAATCTCCAGGATAACAGCATGCGACCAGATGAAGAGAACATTCCTACAGGCCTCATACCTGTCGTGTCTCCAAGACCCAGTTGCCCAGCGTCATTCTGCCCCCAGCCAAATACGGTTCCAGAGACAGACAAGGCCAACGTGTGGGCTCCCCCAGCGGCGACCTGGACTAGGGGTACCCCTGACAGGGCTGCCACTGGTGTAGGGGACGGGACGACAGAGGTCTCTGGGAGGGTGATGAGACCCAGTTGTCCCCGAGCATTGCTGCCCCAAGTCAATGCTTGTCCGTCTGAAAGCAATATGTACAGGGAACAGTACAATGAAAAAGAGTTTCCCTTGTATTCTTAACTTAAGTAGGCTAAATCTAGTGAGCTGGTTAGACTTAGCCTACCTTCAGTTAAAACGATGGAATGTTGGTCTCCACATGCGACCTGAATTATCCTTTTTTTAATGAAGTTTTGGAGCGATCTGAATCATAGTGAAACAAGCAAACACATACATTGAATATCTTTAAAACGTCGTAGACAAACCTTTCCCATATTATCCCAACAATGACAATACGACGACGAAGACATCACCTTGGAATGGCGGATGTACTGACGTCCACATCGAAGACAGAGCCATCCCGGGACAGCAGGAGAACACTAGAGTCTCCTGAACTGCAAGCTACGACGTCTTTGCACTTGATACTCTCTAGAAAAAGGAGCAGGGACATGTCAAGGACAACGGCTGTGTTTAACTTGACATAATTACCGTCACATATTTTTTTATTGTGAACATTTTTGTTCTCCTAGTCGCTGTTTAGGGGCCGGGTGTTACCCTGCGTTATTCTGTGCGCCTCGTCCACCCCAATAAGTCCAGTAGACACGCTACTGTTCAAGAGAAGCAACAATATCCTACGATAGACTACTTGATGCTAAATTTACTCACTGGTTTTACCGAGCCTCCAATGTCCATCTTGGTTCCTTTGCCGCCGAAGAAAATATGCCCTTCCATCACTTTTTGTAAACGCTACCGTTGAATAAGTCGCAGAGAAACTTGTTATTATTGGTTTGGTCGTTGGTATGGACTGAATGTCATTCTCTGAGTATCGGTTTTCAGCCAAATCAATAGTCTTTGCGAAATGAATTTCTCCCCATGAAAACATTCTGGCTTCCTCGATCACGTCCACCGTCACAGCTCCTTTGCTTATATGCCGAGGTAAACAGAACACCTGACCCAGAATCGAAACTGAAACTGAATCGAAACTGCTGATCATTATCGTTTTTCATGAATTAAAACTACAGCCAAACATGCGGGTGCGCCCTATGGCGCACCCATGTGCCCTTCCTTTATTCCCTGAACAGAAAATAAATAGAATATTAACGTTATAATTCTAATTTTTCTTTGTTCAGCTTGTTGTGTGACAATAAAAGAAATTTAAAAGCATGAAAAGCGTGTCGTGCATTAGGTTCATGTGCACAATTGTGTGTGTAGACCTACGTTGTGTGATGTATGTGTGAAGCATTACAACTGTGTGTGTGCATGTGTGTGTGTGCGTGTGCGTGTGTGCGTGTGTGCGTGTGTTTGTGTGTGTGTGCGTTCGTGCGTGCGTGTGTGCGTGCGTGCGTGCGTGTGTGTGCGTGTGTGTGCGTGTGTGTGCGTGTGTGTGTACTGCCATATAGGTAGTACGAGATGACCCATCAAGTGCATGCCAGCACAGAGCTCTGACGCATACAATCGGTATGACCAATCATCGGACAGTGGGCGGGGCGTAGTTATTCCAGTCGTTGTGATTCGCGCCGTCGAGAAGCGAGACCTTGTTTGATAACATTGGACCACGGCGGTGTTATCTATATAGGCAGACGTGCCATTAATCTGATTTGAACGGTATATGCTGGCGATTCCCGTCCGTAACCCTACAAGGTAGGAGTTGAATTGGCAACAAAATAGAGAAATGTCTTATGACCTCGTTTTCCACACACTGTGTATTGCTAACATAGCAACTGGGTCAACCTCACCTAAAACATTACATTGGCGTACAATGAAATGACTTTGCCCTGTAACGGTTTGTTTTGTAATTTATAGCAGTGAATTATTTTTGCGTTGTGGCTAATATAAATCAAACAAAGATCCTATTTGTTTCAGCTAACCCACTGAACCCGTATGTTCGCTAGCCTGTGTTAGCTCGTTAAACGCCTGTGAGCTGACGCAAGATGAGTTGCATCATCTGTACGTTATTTACCCTTTAGGATCAGAACGGTTCATAGTTAGGGTCACCGGGTGCAAGGGCAATAACTGGATACGGTTAATGCACGCTTTCCGCTGTATGGCCGTGTTTTGTATTTCTACATGGTCACCGTTGCGGGTTGGTGGCTGATGTGGCACATTCGCCGGGAATGCGCTTGCCTGGGGCAGTTATTTTAATCATTTCTTAAATATGGACTTTAACCTAAGTGTAACGTTAGTGTTTCAGTAACTCAAACCACGTTGGGTAATCAGTACATCTTGCTGTTGCATGGGTATGAGAAATGTCAGGGAGCAGGGGCGGTTCTATACATTTGTAACTGGGTGGCAAATGGATATCTAGAGGTGACCACAATGCGTTGTAATGTGTTCGCAGTGCGCACATTTATTTGATGCATTCATATTCCACTGATAATAAGCTCAAGCATTCATTTATAGGCTACATCCATTCACCTAACTTTTGATGGTCAGTATCCAATTTGGCATAACCTTCATAGTCTAGAAGGCAAACATTAACAGTGACAAATAAATAAGAGCACATATGAGCTCATTTACAAAGTAAAGGTTGTTCAATAGTCAAATGATCTAACCAAACCTCAGAACAAAAATGAACATGTAGACCTTGACTTCTATCTTCCTCTGATGAACTCAAAATGACTTATCTGAATTATAGTTTAGTTAAGCAATAGATCACACATGCTGTGGAATGTGCTCATTATACCACAGTTAAGGGGTGTTGTTCGTTCGTGATTAATCACACTTTTAAAATTATATTTTAAATCCACTCCCATTTGAAGTTAAATAGGATTATCAAATGGAATGACATATTATCAATACCAAATGTACTTTATAAGCAAAAACTACACCAAGTAATCTTGAGGGAGTTTTATCGATTCACTCAGTGTGGGTTGAATATGAAACACCACAATGGAACACCACAGATTTGGGAATTGTAAACAGGCAGTTAATTAGTACACCTGTAAACTAACAGTTACTGCAACTGAAGTTAAATCCAAATAAGTCGCACCTCAGATTTGGGAATTGTAATCAAGCAGTCACTTACTGCAAGTGTTATTGTATGTAAAGTAAGTGAAACTAAAAATATTTATGATATGAATGTTGACATTCTGTGGGCAAAACCTTTTAAAATCAAAGTGGAAAAAGAGAGAATGTATTAATCGTGTTAAAATAAGATTGCATTACATGTGGTAACGCGCCGGTAACTCACCCAGCTCTAGTTTCGATTCATATCGATACTGATTTATTTGAAACTGTTTCAATAATCATTCTCTGCCATATCAATACACCAGTACTAGCTGTGCTTTCTCCTTCTCTCTTCCTTCTGATAGCGAGTAAACAGACACACACAGTGCTACAGTGCCCACATAGCCGTGCCTCCTCTCGCTCACTCGCAGTGCACTCTCTTGTTAGTAGTAAGTAATTCGGCACATCTGTATTGTATTGATAATTTATCTTGATAGCAGTCGGCTCTATAATCGAATGTTTAATTGCCCATCGGTCCGTGAATATAGGTTGTTTTTGATAACATGAAGTGCAGTTGTTTCGCAACAGTTTTGTTTTAGATACCAACTTTCCACAAAAGGGTGATAGCCTATATTAGTTGTTGAACAGGGAAACTAAAGTGTCTTCCTATCTCAAGGGGAATTTTCCAATAATAACTGCCAGTGAAAAGACAGAACTTTCTATTCACAGGATTAAATTGCAATGGAGTCACTCAGCAGGTTTCCTACACACCTTGCGGTGCCAGCAAGGTGTTACGAAACGCTTAAAAAAAAAAGTGGCTGCTAAATTCCCAAAATTTAAATGGAATGACAACAAAATATTTGCACAGACAGTTCTACTGTTTATGAAAGAGAGATACTGAAAATGGTACTATTGAAATCATGTCTGCTGCGCAAAAAAGACTGTTATACCGCAACCATTAAGTTAGTTGTTGACCCACCCCCATACATGAACCCACCCACCCCGACCTCCAACCCAACCTCAACTCCACCCACCGATTATTGTACACCTGTTGACGACAATCCTAATAGCATTCCAATACATTGCTGTTTGTTAACAAAGCATCGTTATCGAATAGTGTATTTTAATCCTCATGATTTTGTTATTTTTTTCCAGTGTAATCCGGCAGACCCTTCTCCACAGAGTGTGCTCCAGTTTTCGGCTGTCACTGTGATGTCAGCAACCTCTCTTGTGCGCCTTGCACGGTGCCGTGGGCCCCAGACGGGCTGCAGGGGTCTGCTACGACACGCCGGCAATCCTCAGTTCGCCCTCTTCCAGGCCGCCCTGCTGCGGTCCGCCACCTCCCGCAGACCCCTGCACACCTCCGGCCGGCGCCCCAGCAACACCCGCTTCGACCCGGACAGCAGCGGCAGCCCCACCACCTGGGACTCCTTTGGCATCTGGGACAACCGTATTGACGAGCCTATCCTGCTGCCCTCCAGCATCCGCTACGGCAAGATCATCCCCAAGGTCAGCCTGTCCAAGGTGGGCACGGCCTCCCTCATCGGCCAGCGCAAGGAGAACGAGGACCGCTTCCAGCTTTCCCAGATGACCAACAACATCATTTACTTTGCCGTGTTTGATGGCCACGGCGGGCCGGAGGCGGCCGACTTCTGTGACAAATACATGGAGAAGTACATCAAGTAAGGATGCTGGGAAAACCATTGGGAATATCTGTGTTTTGTTCTTGTTTGCCTAAGAAGAATATCTCCCATCGTGTGGTTACACCAACTGACAAAATAAATTGGAAATCCCCCTTGAATAGTTGCCTGTGTTGCATGTATAATGTACTATATATAATGTAGTGTAGTATTGGTTTCATAATGAACTCTTGATACTTGTACTAGACACATGTGTGGATCAGACTTGGAGCAATCATACCGACAGACTGATGGGATGGTGATGTTGTCTGTCTCTGGTTGTGGTTGTAGGGACCTTGTGGTGCAGGAGAACAACCTGGAGTTGGTTCTGACCAGAGCCTTCTTGGAAGTAGACAAGGCTCTGCAGAAGCATTTGCATCTCTCTCCAAGTGGTAGGTCACTTCACACTTCAACGTAACACATACGTATCCAAAAGAAAGTTTGATTTAAATCGACTGAAAAAACTATTCTTTAAACTGTTTGAATCTTCAGGGAGTTTTTTCTAAAGATAATGACACAGTCTTGTCCTTTGAAACTGGCACGCTATGATTTGAATCTTCATAATGTCTAATGTCTTATGCTTTAAACATCTGACTTATTCCACTAATGCCCTGTGTTTACTAAACCGTGCCTTGAGTACACAAAGGTATTATTTTTGTTCCAAATCTTTCTTGTACTGAAGCACCGATGCCTAGCGCTGCACCCATTGCGTTAAACACCGGCATTGAAATATTCATGCATCATGCGTAAACGTTGCCTTAATCAGTGTAAAATGCCCTCAACCCAAGCATCAAGCCTCGTCAATTCGTTCCCTTTATTCTCCTCTTCATAGCGCTAATGATCTCAACTGCAATATTTTCTGATTAAGGTATGTCTTGACCTAGTATGCCTTTGTGTACATATAGCGTTCCGTTCTCATGGCGACCAAGTAGGCCATGCTGTGTGAAATGTCCCAATATGCCTGTGTGTGTATGTGTGTGTGTGTGTGTATGCATGTCATCTATGGCAGCTGCTGAACCAGCTAAGGGCTGGAGGCCCTTGGCACCAATGTGGATGGCCAGAGGCTAGATAGAAGGAGAGTCCAGCTGGTTCTATATCCTGGAATACCGGAAGGTTCTTCATCTTTCTCTCGCTCCTCTCTGTCTTTATCTCTCGCTCTCTCTCAAAATATATGCTCAGCTGCTTACCATACAGTGCTTCGTCACGTTGCAGTGTGTTCGATTTTGCGTAACGTCACGGTAGTCACTTTTCCTTGTTATTAACGGACGTTATTTCTCAAATCTACGTTCGTTTCATGAGACAGATTGCCGCTATCGATGAATGGCTCAACAATAATCAATGGTGGAAAGTCATATCCCCTCTTCCTGAAAGTGGGAATACTAGGTTCTGGTCATAGATAAACCTTGAGATTAAACAAAAAAATAACTTGTTGACACGGGTCCCTGATGCTGCTTTTCTTAAGGGGAAATAAAGAAGCCAAGATCACTGCACTATCTGAGTGAACATGAGTTGTGATTACAAAGCCCTGCATTCACAACTGACCGAGATCACTGCATTAGCAGTGACTCAGTAGAAATGTCACTCCTCACTCCTCAATCTCAAACTCCCCTAACCCTAACCCTAACCTCACGTGTTAGTGGTAGTTATAAAAGCTGCGACAAAATGAATCCCAACTACCAGACACATACATCTTTTATTTGCGTGTTTATATAGCCCAACGATAATTTAAAGATTTAATTTAATTTAATCCAACGATTTTCCCTGACAATATATGATCATGTGTCTGCTGAACAACAACCAAACATTAGTTATATCTATAGTCTGGTGTTAATGCAGGCCTTTGATGTTCATATTAATAAGCCGTGATGATTCCTTTATAACATTATTCATTCATGGTTCTTGGTTTCCCCTAAAGAGAAGGTTTAGCCTCATAGGTGTTGGCTAGTGGGCACTATTGCTATGGCGTCAAAAGAATAGTTTGTAACACAGTGCAGTAGGAATGCAGGCACAGTGTAGATATGACACAGGGTGCAGTGTTACCTGTGTAAATACCATAACACAAATATGCAATCTGCATGTTTTGGGCATTGCATGTATTGCTACATTTCATTCAGTAACCTCTGTTTCACCTTTTATAAGGAAGAATATACATTTTCAATGTTGTCTCGTTGCAACAGAAACTAAAATGCATGTATACACATCTGCTATTCATTGTTCCTTAACTCAATGAATACATGTGTAAAAATAAATGGTGAACAATTAACAACTTGTATCTATTTTAGGATGGTTCTCTTCTGGAACAGAGCCATTTGGCTTTAGGAGTGGGATTAACTTATAAGTATGTGTTCACAATAACATGTGGAATCTTGGTTCAAATTTGGTCCGTTGCCTTGAAAACGGTATTTCATAGGGATAGGACCATTGTTGCTGGTTGTAAGCTTACCAGAGATGTACCGACTTCTCTTGTGCGATTGACACAGGCCAGCTTTCTACCTTGTCCTAATTTCAACAGACATTGTGTGGTACACCACCCACAATTTGATGAAATTTAAATGATTGGAATTAAAATGCAAGAAAAGTGGCCAATTATTGATGTTTGCTGGAAAGTATGTTAAACCAGAAAAAGTGCATGGATCTGCTAATGGTTCTGCATTGGCAGTACAATTGGTATATTTGTTTGTATACATTCAACTGTACATTAGGATACAAAACACTTACAAACCCACGTTTGGAGTGGTAAAAGTAAACAAAGCCATTTTGTCTTTGTTAACTAACAATGTAACCCCCTGGCAATAGACTTCTGCACACCCTGACCAGTATACATGGGCTGTCACACTAATAACCCATAATCAGCAATAATCCATGTTTTAAGCTGTAAAGAAAACCAACTTGGTTCTGCCCTCAACTTGTACCATGACCTTTTGACCTGCATGTCTGACATGTGTCTTGCGTCTGTTGGTGTAGTTCAAATGTTGAGTTTCATACATAAAAAAAACAACAGTGTTATTATTTGGCTTGTACGTAGTCTTTCACTTTCTTTATGTATGTGCATGTATTTTCGTACGTCGTTAAAGTGTGTGTGGGCGTGCGTGTGTGCACGTGTAAGTGTGAACGGCGTGACCAAACAACTGTGACTAAACAACGGTGCGTCCATATCTCCGGCAGCATCCGGGGCGAATGCGGGCTCCACAGCAACCGTGGCTCTGCTGCGGGATGGCATAGAGCTGGTAGTGGCCAGCGTGGGGGACAGCCGGGCCATGCTGTGCCGCAAGGGCAAGGCTCTCAAACTCACCGACGACCACCACCCTGACAGGAAGGACGAGAAGGAGAGGTACGTGCTCAGGCTGGGGTTGTGCTCTGGCGTGGCACTTGGTGAAGAAGATGACAAGATTGTTCTGGACTCCCAGCCAAAGGGCTCAGGGTTTGATCACAGCAAACCTGTAGTTCTAACTGGTTGCTCCTTGATCACCTGTATCTGAAGTGGATGCAGACATCTGCTAAATTACTGAATAGTGCCATTTGATACAAATATGTCTGCCTGTTCTGCACCTATTGTGCTGCTAGCTGTCCCTGGAAGGAGGGATCCCTCTACTGTACTGTTGCCTCTTAATGTAACTTTCCTTTTGAGTTGGGGGAGTTTTTTCCTCTCGTTTGTTTTTTAAGAGGATTGCCGTGTAATGTGGCCCGTGAAAGCCCTTCGAGACTGGAGCCGGGATTTAAATGGCTGCACAGATATACTGGCCGGCCCTGCTTCAGCGGAAGGCCATTAGACTTTCTCTCTGTGCTCACCAAGGATAAAGAAGAGCGGAGGGTTTGTGACGTGGAACAGCCTGGGGCAGCCCAACGTCAACGGCAGGCTGGCCATGACGCGCAGCATCGGGGACTTCGACCTCAAGAACATGGGTGTCATCGCTCAGCCCGAAACCCGGAGAATCAAGGTGAGGGGCTCAATGACGGGATGCAATGAATGGCCATGGCTGGCTGCCACTTACATTGGGATGGCAAATTAGTTATGATAAATATCTGATCTGGGTTTGTTTCTGCGTTTGTTCAGCTGCACCACGTCCACGATGCCTTCCTGGCGCTGACAACGGATGGAATTAACTTCAGCATGAACAGCCAGGAGATCTGTGATGTCATCAACCAGTGCCATAATCCTAAAGAGGCTGCCTGTAGGATCTCCGACCAGGTAGGCCTTCTCCTCTCCTCAGACTTCTCCCTTAGTGTCCTCAGGACCAGGTAGGGCTCCTCCTCTCCTCAGACTCCTCCCTTAGTGTCCTCAGGACCAGGTAGGCCTCCTCCTCTCCTCCTCAGACTCCTCCCTTAGTGTCCTCAGGACCAGGTAGGCCTCCTCCTCTCCTCAGACTCCTCCCTTAGTGTCCTCAGGACCAGGTAGGGCTCCTCCTCTCCTCAGACTCCAGTTTCAGTAGATAACTACACAATGAAACAATTCACTGGGAAGTCACTTTGATTAAATGTGTTTGCTTATTGACCAAATGTGAATATCCATGAGTTATTTAGAGCTGACCTCGGGAGGGTTGACGACAATGTAACACTTTATATTATTATTAGTCCTGTGACTTGGTTAGACCCTGTGTGTTAAGCTTATTTATTCATCCCACTATTGCATGTCCTTTCCCTGTCCCCGGCAGTCTTTGCAGTACGGCTCAGAGGACAACAGCACCATCATTGTGGTACCATTCGGCGCTTGGGGGAAGCAGAAGGGCTCTGACGCCAGCTTCTCCTTCAGCCGCAGCTTCGTGTCCAGCGGCCGCTGGGCCTAGACCCCCGACCCCCTGTTCTGAGGGTCCAGACCCCCACCCTGAGTCCCCAGCCCCTGCCCAGTCCAATCGGAATGGCCATGTGGATGGTAAACACAGTGCAATAGTTCCCACCCGCCCCCCACTCCTCCCACATATACTGTATTTAACGGAGAGTGATTGAGAGAGAGGGTGTGCCGGAAGCACAGATGTTGCCTTAGGAATACAGCATGTTTCTGGCATGGACCATGGTACTAATAATAATAATCATCATTATTATTAGCCATTAGGTGTTAAACGAGAGGTGCACTAACTTAAAAACGTCCGATTCATTACTTTCATTCTGATTGAGATCACCATTGAATGGTGGAGACGTCTGTTCGAATGGCTAGCAGGTCGTTCATGTCACTGGACAATTGCGCTGTCCTGTTTTGGTGTTGGCTATTAAATATTTAGACAATATAGGGACAAAGACATGCCACCAAAAACGTTAGTGTCTTTGTTCCACAATATTGCACTTTATATATTTTTTTAAATGGTAGTGTGGGTATGGTTCCCAGGTGCATCTTCTAAAACACAATGTATGTGTATTTGACCCCTTCTTTGAACATGTACGGTTCGTCACTTTTGGACCCGTGGTCAGTATTTAGGCCAGAACCGTCTAGAAATGGACTGGGTACTGATGCGTGGCTAGGTGAAATGCTGTGTAGCTTTCTAAACTAACTCCAGTAAACTCAACTGGAAATGATTCCACCTGATTTGTTGGAATTCAGTTTGAATTGGGTTACACTGAGCAGACGGTCTACTTTTTGTTTTAATACCATGCCAAAAAGTTTTAGAAGCGCAGTATCAAGTCATTTTTTTGTGGTTCTACTGAAGCACAGTTGTTACTTTGCCCTGTTAGTGAATCAAGCTTGTGAAACAGTTTGAATAAGGGGTGTAAAATCCAGATTCTGTTGTATGAAATTACAACATCTGTAATTTTTCCACCAGCAATACCATTTGCAGACAAGTTTTGCTCGGGTACAAAAATGTACATTTGTGTGTATTTTTGTAAATATATTTATGTACATTTTATATACGGCTGTTTATAATGTTGTGAATCTATAAGGCCTCATGGAATTTCCCATTACAAAATGCTTAACCTGTTTTGCACTGCTAGTTAAATGGGAATACAGGTGTTCTGATGGGAGGTGTAATGGTTTAAATGATTGGATAATCGCAGGCACTAATGTCCACCACAAATTATGACACAGAAACTGACCTCAACCGCTGGTCTTCTGTGGGACGGATGTTTTTATCAGGGCCTTCGTCTTCACACGTCCTCGTCGGTACTCGTCAAGTAGTGGGAAATCACAATACACTTTCAATAATATTACATTTGATTCATATTGACCTTATACACTTTATGATCTAAAATACAAATTTAAGAGCAAAAATAACCATCATATATAGTTAATAGTCACATTTTAAAAAGCATACAAATTAAATGGCTGTAATCAATGGTTTATCACATGCAGTCTCAGCAGGTGGACACACGTTTCCCTCGACTGGTGTTGGAAAAGAATGATAATGAAATCATCATCGGGATTGCAATATCTCAGCTGTAGTTGTTCCATTCTTGCAGAAAGAATAATTTCAGTTGAGGTATTGCTAAATAGGCCTATTGAGCAATACCATCTTAACAAAGGTTTCTTTGTGACAAATAGGAAAATGTTGAAATGCTGCCATGGAAGACTCCACACAGACTATACAACATGCATATTAAAAGCAGAAGCATACATTTGGGAGAAATTTCATTAAAACTATGGAGTGAGACCATCGGTTACCCATTCTGATGGATAACCATTGGGAGCTAACCAAACAGCTCAGCTTCTCTGCACCAAGCTGCCTGGGAATCAGACTGAACCGTTACAGCCCTTACTGTTGAGCGTGCGTGCGTGCGAAAGGCCAACATGGTCGTCATGATGCATGTATATGTATATATCAACATGCATATCCACTCCTGTACAAATCAGCCATTTTCTCTGTCCCCTTGCCCGTCTTTAACTTTGGCACCGCAAGCACACTTCAAAACATAGCAATCGTTACAGTTTTTCAGTAAACTTGCATAGCCAAGAGCCATATCTGACCCATGAATGTTTGACAACTCTTGACTAAAATCTGCACCAATGAGAAATGTGAACAAAAGGGAGAGGATGCGGTCTTTGATGTTTTAAGCTAAACCGTTTTGATTGAAGTAGGATCAATTTGTCAAATACACTATGTATCTTCCGTCTATGTGCACAGTGTATTAAGTGTTTTAATGTTCTTCCTATTTAAAGTTTTGCAGTGATTTTGTAGTTTAGTATTTTTTATTGTTTGTGTGTGTCATCCATAAACGTATCCATAAACTTCATGTATATATAATGTTCCTCATTCCAATATCGACAAAAAACAATAATATGGACCCCTGTCAGTCCTTCACTCAGTTTATTAATATTATTTATGTATAATCCTAAATACTGCTGGATAATGATGGAAACTATGTGAACCTATCCTTTATCCTTCCTGTACAACAGTTCTCTAGCTACTGACAATGTTTGCTGGCTTAATTAATTGTGATTGAGTGTGGTTGAGCCTTGTGATACATTGAAAGCTAAAAAATAAATTAAAGGTTTTAATCTTGCCGTTGTTTACGTGTGGTGGATCCGTTGACGTCGAAAATGGCCTAATGTCCACAAGATGGCGCCACACTTTGGTTTTAAAGGTCCTTACATGGCATAGCGTGTGAGTGTGGCCTTTACAAGCAGTTTTGAAAGTTTTGAAAATCTGGCTCTTATGACATCACAAGTGGGCGTGTCCACCTGCATCAGTCTACAAGCCTATCCTGACTAGCAAATGTTGCGCATCTAAACGTCACACATCTAGGTCCTTAAATGCAATGTGTTATTTATGAAGGGCAATATACTTTAGTAGTATGCGAATTGCAAACTGTAATTAGTCTGGAACCTTCAAGCATTTTCAATGTATTGCGCAGAATAAATTGCCTCTGTATCGCAATTGGTTAGGACCACAACCAATCAAATAACGAGTGAGCAGCTCGCGGGTCGCGAACCTGGCGCCTCTCGCACTACAACATTAGTGACATGGGAGTCGAAAGCTCTAACCACTGAGCTAAACGAACCGGCTTCCAACTCGGCGGCTAGAAGCGTTCTCAATGCTAGGGGTGTGAGGATTTACAACGTACAACTAGATCAACATCTTTCTTCTCAACAAAATCTTTAACTTCAGTCTTCTGTTCTTCTTTTAGTGAACAAGTGTAAACTGTAAGATTCGTCTGGGTCCCATGCTATAGACTTGTTGGGTAAATTATCAAATAGGCCTAATTAAACTGTAAATTCTAAATGAATACAAATGCTTTCTCACAATAAAAAAAACCCATAGGCCGAAAATCCACACAAGTTTACTATTCTCTAACGTTTGTTTAGGCCTTCCCCTTTAAGTTGACAAATCAATTTAAATAAATCCGTTTAGGCCCACTATAAATCAGTGGGCCCATATTTAATGCTTTTCTAGCTTTTCCTTGAAAATAAATTAGTCCTACAATAGGGAACATTTCTATGAGCGAGGTTTATTAAGAAACGCCAATGTTTGTAGTTTTAAGGCGATGTCCCGATTTACTATTTGCGACTTTTAATTTTCTAATGAGGGACCGACTTGTATATTATATTACAATCCCAATACGATATAATGTTGTTCAAATTGAATGTGAAGTTAATAAATTAAGTGACATAAAAAAAATACTAGACTCTCTTATTGACTTCAGTCCGAACTGCCTGGCTAATTTTATTACTCAGATAATTATACATTTAAATAGTTTATTTCACCCACATGACTTGAAATGAGGAAATGAGGAAAAAACAAAAAGAGGTCGTAGACAAAAATGTGTTAGAAAACGTGGCGACAGCAGCAAATCATATTACATACAGGCAAGCGGTCAGACCCTCGGGGTCAAGTGAGCGGTTCAAAACATCTCGTCCACGAGTGTGTGTTTGATTGTAATCGCTCCTGTCATGCCCTGTTGTTATTTGGGCCCAGCCTCGGGAAACCGTTCGTCATTCCACTCATATTGAGTCCTCCAGCACCGTCGGACAGCACTGAGGTATATAGCCGAGGACACACAGGGGCTAGCCGGGAACGCGCGGCTCAAGGAGACCCTCTGATTGAATAACCGAGGTCTGGTAAGAGAACGTGTTACATCTTGAAATACAGCTGGTGTTGAGTTTGTAATCATTTGCGGGTTATTTGTGCGCTTGACTTTAATTCACACCGGACTTCCAGTTAAAATTGCACATGGATGTAATATTAGAAAGCCTGTTTTACATAAGATATCCTCCTAAACCATTGTTATGTGAGCCGGGGACCGAAACAAGAATAGATGGGCTGATTATTTACAGAAAGACTCAAGCACGTAAGTAGGATGTCTCTTAAAGGATTATTCAACACCTAATATCTTCAAAGTATGTGGGCTGATTTGTTTTCAGTATGATATGTTAGGGATTGTTATGCGTTTTATTAAACAATTAGTTACTTTATTCATACTATAGGGACATTTTAGGCATCCAGTAGCATATACATACATACACACATATCTCATACACAAAATGGATTCTAAAATACTCAGGCATAACAATACAATTAAAGGGTAAGGAGTACAGAGCATGTGGAGTGAAAAGAAAAGTGAAAATTAAACAGTGCAGGGACATAATTAGTGCAAAGTATTGTCTGTTAAATATGAAAGGAATATACTGTATATATAATATAAATATAAATACGGTGAGAGTATGAACATGATATGAACATGAATTGCTTGACAGAATTATACTTAAGGAACAATGATGATATATTTTAAGGATGTTAGAATAAATTGATAAGGTGGATTAAAAGCCTGCAGGGTTTATGACCACGGTCAAGATAGGGGGACTAATATAGCCTGTCAACTGTAGTGAATGAGGGAGAGATTCCCATGCTGAGAAGTTCAATTCTCTCTTCCCCTTTTGTGAGGTGTTGAACAGCTGGGTGGCCGTGGGGCCAGAGGACCTCCTCAGCCTGTAGGATAGAATCTTGGTTAATACTGGACTAACGAAAATAAGCCTGACCAAAAAATGTCTAAAAGGTTGGCACTGGGTTTATTTGGTTAGGCTCTTGTATTCTCCTTTATTAGAGATGGGGTTAGCAATAAGGGAGGGGGACTGATGAGCCAGGAGAAGGTAATTAATGTGTGTAAATTCTGTATAAAAAGGTCATACTTTACAGGGGCTTGCATGGCGATGTTGGAAAGCGCCCATTGGTATCAAAAAGATTCAGTTGAAGCATGGGAACACGGCAACTGACCAGGTTCTGCGATCGCATCTATTTAAATATTAAATCTTGGGAAAATTACCTCTCAAGCTATTTATTTAGCCATTAGTGTTTCTTTTCTTCTTTCTCATTAGTGAGTTGTATCGCAAACTTATACTGTTGAACACATTTTATAATTTGTTATGTTTTCTTTGTTGAGCACTTTGTATTGCAGTTGTGCATGTAGTAGGCTGTATTAATGGAGTTTAATTTATTGACAGGATACAAGCGGTGGTGTGAAAATGATCGAGAAAGTGGGCCACATTAACGTCGCCATGTTGGACGACATAAGCCCCAAAAACGGACTGAAGGGTCCCACCTCCACCCTCAGCTCGGTGGAGCAGGGGAAGCAGGCCTGTAGCTCCACCGTCAGCTTCCATAACATCCAGTACAAAGTCCAGCTGAAGAACAGCTTCTTCTGCATCGGAGAGAACAGCCGTGTGACCCGGGAGATACTGGTGGACCTCAAGTAAGCGTTCCTCAAAAAACCTCTACAAACTATAACCTCCTCAACTAACTGCCTCTCCTCCAACAATTTGAACCTCCAACAACCTTAGCCTCCTCATCCTCCACAAACTATAACCTCCTGAAGTAACCTCCTCAACCTTAATCCCAACCAACTATAACATCTTCAAATCTTAACTTTAATCTCAAACCACTTTATTCTCACTTTAACCCAACCCACCTAAATTGAATCTAATCTTAACTTTAACCTTGAACGATGTTGACTTCAAACACTCCTAATGACATCCCTCTATCTGTTCTCTTATCTTTACCCTCTCACTCTTTTCTCTGTAATTTAAAAAAAAAACATTTTGTATTGTTTTTAAGAGACCAAGAATAAAATGTAATAAGCAATTTTCTTAGAATTATGTTTATGATAATATTTATCAATGTTTTCTCCCTCCAACTTCAAATAGAACATCAATAATTAGAATTTAAAAAAAATACTTCTTCAATTGCAGATCCTGTTTCTAAACTGACGCATAAAAATAGACAAATTCAGATTATTAAGTTTTCTGAAACGTGTTAAACACGGCAGACCTTTCCCATGAAAGAAGAAAGCATCTTTTCACTGTTAATTATGTGAAATTAAGCATGGGTTCCTGCATATAATCTCTCTACACTAAATGATAGGGCCACTTGCCAGGCAGTCAAATTAAACATTGTGCCCTTTCCCAAAAATATCTCTTCCATCTTTCCAATGTTTTTGTCTGAAAGTGTTTTTGTTCTGTATCTGCTTTAATATTATCTTTGTTTTTAAATATCTGCAATGGTGGACATTAAGACTATTTGATGTACATTGTAAATGCATGTTCTTTTTTATAATCATATTTTGGTTAATAATAACTTTTTCTGTTTTAGGATATGATATGATTGATTTGCACATGTTTTTTAAATCCCAGACAGAAATCTGTGAAGGAAGACCGGATAGATGGTTAAAAGAGAGTGGGAATGACATTTAGCATATGGAACAGCAAGTTGGAATAGTACCTGGGCCCGATACATAGGGTGTTACCTCCTTCATCATATTAATTCTAATAATTGTTGTTATCATTAAATCAAATGACCCACTCACAGTGGGGTGATGAGACCCGGGCTGAATGCCATTTTGGGACCCACTGGCAGCGGGAAATCCTCGTAAGTATGGCACTGCTTTTCACAAACCAAACAGTGCTGTTTACCAACATGGAAATGGTAGCATTTTCATGGCTACCCCGATGTCATCTGCAGGTTCCTGGACATCCTGGCAGCCCGGAAGGATCCGGCGGGTCTGTCCGGAGAAGTTCTGATAGACGGAGTGCCTCAGCCGCCCAACTTCAAGTGTCTGTCAGGCTACGTGGTTCAGGTTTAGTATGATAATACTATTATGATAATTATAAAAGTTTTTTGTGTGTGTGCGTGTTAGCATTAAGACCAATATCATTATCACTTTCATTATGATTCACAAGTTAAATATAAATGGTTTACTTTTTTTACTTTAATTTCGCCTTTGTCCAAGACAACATAGAACGTATTTGACATCAAGCAGTACGATCATTGTATTAAAGCAGCGGCATTGTAAGGTAATCCATGCCAGACATTTTATGTGGTTTTACTTAAAACTTGCAAGCAAGTACACAATGCAATAAAGAAATACATAAAAAAGGATGAGTAAATAAAAAGGGAGTCTCAAGACATTAGATGTGCCTAGATCAGTTAAAGGGGTAGTTCGGGATTTTGGACATCGGACCTCATTTCCAAGTGAGCCAGTGTGTTATTGATTATTACAGATCGTTTGCAACATGTTTCATTCAGTCCTTCTAGTTGCAGAAATCCCTGGTGCTAGCACAAGTCAAGGGGATCTGCTAGCCTGCCAATAAAAACAGTTTTACCCACTCCAAAGTACACCCGAGCCAAACCAATTATAATGCCTGTATATCAATGTAAATGTCTGTGTTGAAAGAATAATATTAGAAATAAAAATGTCCTTGTTACGCAATGATCCCATTATATTTTGTGGGACTACTTTCTGGTAAAGGTAAACAGAGAAACACACTCCAGGTAATTATCAGTCTGCTGCTGCCGTAGCCTGCTTCCAACTACAGGGATTATAAACTAAATGCAATGCGATGCAAGGTAAGTTTATTTTGTTTAGTTTATTTACATAGACAGTCTGGCGTTATAATTGGTTAGCCTCGGGTATACTGTTGAGTGGGTAAAACTGTTTGTATTGGCAGGCTAGCAGATCCGCTCGACATGCGCTAGCCTAGCACAAGCGATTTCTGCAACAAGAAGAACTGAATGATAAGTGTGAAACGGTTTACAATGATAACGAATAACACACTGGCTCACTTGGAAATTAGGTCCGATGTCCAAAATCCCGAAACTACCCCTTTAAGTCTCTAAAACAGGGAAGAACTGGGTGGGGATTTTCAGATGTTTTTTTTAAAACATTTGAAGACTCTCCATTTCTTGTTTTCCCCCCCCCCCCCCAAATATTTTTTTAAATTTAAACAAGCAAAGGTTGTACAAATTTAAATATAGAATATAAACGTGAACATTATTGTCGGTTGAGATAAGCAACTTTAGCCTAGCATACAAAGACCAAACCAACCATAGCTCCCCTTGCTAACCGTACCGGCCTTTTAACTGCACCCTGCGCAGGACGACGTGGTGATGGGCACGCTCACGGTCAGGGAGAACCTGCGCTTCTCCGCAGCACTGCGGCTGCCCAGCTCCGTCCCGCAGGCCGAGAAGGAGGCCCGGGTCAGCCAACTGATCAAAGAGCTGGGGCTCACCAAGGTGGCTGACGCCAAGGTAACTCCCTCTCTCCATTTCTCTCATGGCTCATGTCTGCTGATCCTATTGCTGCAAATATCATTAAATCTCTCTCCTCATCCTCTCAGCTGATGATGACAAAAATAAATGAATATTTTTCATGGCAACTAATCTCTCCTAATCTCATCTCAATCTAATCTCTACCAATCGCATATCTCCTCATCTGTTTTAGTTTCATCTCTCCTCTCATCGATCCGTGACTCATCCCTAATCTCATCTCGTCTAAATTGATAATCTAATTTCCTCTCGCCTAATCCTCTCTATCCTTAACTCCTCTGCTCGCCTCTCATATCCTTATCCCTCCTTATCCCCTCACCCAATCTCCTCCTTGTCTCCTCACCTCCCCTCCTCACTCATGTGTGAGCCAGGTGGGCACCCAGATGATCCGGGGGATATCTGGAGGGGAGAGGAAGAGGACCAACATCGGCATGGAGCTGATCATGGACCCGTCAGTGCTGTTCCTGGATGAGCCCACCACCGGCCTGGATGCCAGCACTGCCAACTCCGTCCTGCTGCTGCTCAAAAGGTCTTCACCAGGGTCTCCCTCTGCCCTCCGGGAACGAGGCGTACGCTTATACAGATACTGTTGTTTTCTAGGTTTTAAGATAGGATATCAGTTTTTGAGTTCAGGTAGTGGGTTCAGCTGTGGGTCAGGATAGTGTAGTGGTGAGGGTTCTGTGTTCAAATCCCAACTTCTACCGTTGAAATGTCTACCTGCTGATGAATGGCATGAATGCCACAACAAACAGTGATGTTCACTGCTTTGGATAGAAGCGTCTGCTCAATGACAAAACGGTTAAAAGGTAAATGTCTTTTGTATGTACCGGTACTGCATGCGATTTGAAAGCCTTTTGTGAAAATGGTATCAGAATTGGCACTCAGCCGTTGTGTACTTAGACATCAGGCAGCATAGTGTAGTGGCCAAATTCTGGGATCGAATACCAAAGTCTGCATTCTACCTGCCGGCATCCTTGAGCAAGAGGCCCTTACCTCTATCTGCTCCTTAATGATGTGTTTTAAATTCACTGTAGGTCAATTTTGAAAAACGCATCTGCTGCATGCAAGACATAACGTGCCAATGTCTTATTTTGGGTATGTCTTTGCAGAATGGCCAATCAGGGACGGACCATAGTCATGTCCATTCACCAGCCTCGCTTCTCCATCTACAAGCTGTTTGACACCCTGACCCTGCTGGTGGGAGGCAAGATGGTCTACCATGGACCCTCCATCGACACCTTGGACTACTTCACCAATATCGGTGATTCATACCGCTCTCTGAAACATCACATGCCAACTTTAAGCACTAGATCATCGGCAATGTATAATAAGTCTATGCATTTATGTTTTTCATTAAAATGTTCATGGTTGTGGTAAAATGTTTATTGGAGGCCACTGGGTTGTATAAGATGATGCGCTGACTGCGGTTCATAAAGAAGTGTCATTAACCCTAACCACATCTGTTCACCCAGGCTACACCTGTGAGCCTCACAACAACCCTGCAGACTTCTTCCTGGATGTGATCAACGGAGACTACCACGCTTCTACTCTGGCCACGATGCAAGGCACTGAAGGTAATGCATACATACACGCATGTATATACAGACTCACTAAGACACCATGTTTTTCTTTACCCTGGATGCAGAACTGGTTAAAAAACATTTATGTTGATATTGAAATTGAAATGTTTATTGATCCAAAATCAGCTCTCTCGTACTCAGACGAGTGCTGTTCTTCCTGAGGTCAAATTGCATTTCCTTTAGGCATGCAAGCATGCATTCACATAGCATACAACACAAACAAAAAACATTTAATAAAAAGAGGAAATGAAACTCATTACTTGAGTTAGGTTGGTTATTCTGATCAACTCATAGTCTGAGAACCCTTATGTACTTATGAGGTCCAAAAGAAAGGGTACATAGCCTCTTTTAAAAGAGAGCAAAACATTTGTATGGAACACTTTGTGATATGAAAACTGATTTAAGATATTTGATCATATTTTTAAGTCCAATGCAGTTCTAACGCATGTATTTTACTCTTTGACTCAAAACGTAAAACTCAACCTTGAAACCATGAACATCATTCTGGTGGTCGACGTTCACATCTCCGTCTCTGCCTAAGCCCTAGCTGGGTGGGAGGGGGAACAGAATGGGCATGGCCGCTCGCCGCCTACGGCCCATGACAGTCCGCCGTTCTCCTCCCCCCCCCCCACCGGCCCCAACGGTGTCTCCCTGTAGAGGTGGCCGTGGAGGACCTGCGCAGCTGCCGGCAGAGTGTGGAGGACCGGCTGGTGGAGGACTACCAGGCCAGCAGCTGCTCTGCTGCCACGCGGGCCGAGCTGGAGCGCATCGTCCAGGGCAAGCACCGCACGGCGCACTGCGCCACCGCCACCGCCCGCACTGTCACCTACAACAGCTCCTTCTGCTGCCAGTTCTACTGGGTGCTCAAGAGGACCTTCAGGAACCTCCTGCTGAACCCTCAGACCTCTGTGGCCCAGGTAAGGCCTCAGGATCTCTGGTGGCCCACCCCCGACCCCCCTCACCCACCTGTGGCCCCATCTATTATATTTTAAAGTGCTTTTCAAGGTACCCAAGGACACTGTACAAATAAAGTGCAAATACTCAATAAATACATAGTCAATAGCAGTTACACACATGATTAGATAACACTGACGTGTTGACACACAGGGACAAAAAGAGAACAATTGGCTGGGTACATTTAAAGGCATAAATGCGGAAGGAAAACACACATAGGGTTTGACCAAAGTGTGGTTTATTGTTCCACACTTTGTCACTGCCGCACTTTATCTTATGGCAGACGGTATAGGTTTGCCCCAGGGCTGCAAGTCTTTAGGTAGTCTGTTCTTGGGTAGAGACCAAACAAAAGAGTCCAAAGAAACGGTTTTGGTCTGTTTTTTATTTAGTGCCAAATCGCAGTAGCTTATAAGTTAGCTATCTCTTGTAACTTATCTATTTGTGAACACAGATCCTGCATTGGGGATCCAGAGTCCAATCCAAAGGTTATGCTGTGTATCAAAACTTGTTTTTTATTCGATGTGACATGGACCCTAGAGCCCAGACTGAATGAATGGATGGCACCAACTGAAAAGAATACTTTTCTTTCAAAACTTGTATTTTGTCCACACTCCCGGTTTCCTGACCAGTGCCAAAACCTGGGAACCGATTCTGGAGCATGGTGATCAGAACTTTTTTTTTTTTTTTTTTTAAGATGAACATTGGAAAACATGGCACACTGGAGAACTGATTGTCATGGGGAGACAAGGAAGGGGGGAGTGTTGCGAGGAGGATAGGGCTGGGGGTGGGGGGTTAGCCTCATTAGCTTTCCTGTGGCGTTGAAGTACCGCCAAAAGTCTCCTCACTTTAGGCATTATTAACAGCTAATTGGCCCCAAATAAGAGTCAGAGTAATCCCGTCGGGGGGGGTCTGCGCCCCATTAATCGGATTTGGTGACTGTTGTGACCCGGCCCTTGGCTGTTGAGTCCGGGGATCTGAAGTGATATCATATCAGCCCCATCAGGGGCCCCAAAGGCTGGGGGCCATCACATGACAGAGAGGGGTTGGGGGGGGTCTCTTCCACATGAAGAGCTGAGGGGAATGAGGTTGAACCTTTTTGGCTTATTGCCCTGGGAACCGTGCAGGCGCCCCCCCCACACCGCCACTCAGTGAGGTCATGAGGTGCCTGGCTGGGATTAGAGACACGTCCCCGCTCCCCTCTGGCCCACCATCTCCCCCCCGCCGGGCGGACGACTTCACCCTCCGCTGGGCAGCATCACACGACCCTGCCAAACCCCCTTTGTCACCTTGACCCCCGTCAAATGATTGGGTCAGAGGTCGTCCTAGGTAAGGTATCGAACCCGTTTCCCCCCCCCCGCGCCTCTACGAATGAATCCCTGTTGGTCATGCAGGTTTGTCAGTAGTCTTAAAGAGCCAGTGAACCCAAAAACTTTGTCTTAAATGATCATCAACATGGGTCATCTGTGGCATTTTATCACAGAAATAATCCCCCGGTTAGAGAAAAATTGTGTAAGATCTCTGGCGGTGTTCTCCCCGTTCTCCCACAAAACACAACGTGAACGTTCCACTCTATTGAGAACGCAGATGGCGTTCTTCTTGTGCCGTCTGAGTGAAATCCCCAGGCAATCGGACGCCACAACCAATGAGCACCGGCGGTGGGGTTTGTGTGGACGTGTGAAGCTCTGTCTGGGCACCGGCTGACTGCAGCGTCTGCAAGAAACTTGATCTTTTTCGGACACTTGTAGTATAATGCTGTGGTATGTGTGTCGCTGCTCAGCTCTGTCTGAGCAGCGATTTTATGTATATTTTATGTATATTTTTTATTTATTTAATACCCGCATCCGAGTGTTAGGCTTCCCGGTAATGTATAGTATAACGCATCAGTGTGTGGTGCCTTTCATTCACAACAACGGTAAAAAACCGGTTCCTAAAACCCTCAACCTAAAAACACTTTTTTAAAGTCTCATGGTGTTCGAATTCCAGCCATTGGAAACCAGTGGTTCATGGCTTTGGTCATATTTTTGGAAGCACTCTCTACATCATGACCACAATCAATAATAAAAATATATATCTGGCAATGAAATAAATATCTGCTATCTACAATGGCATATTGGAGTCAAGCATGATGATTTTTTATTTTTTACCATGACAATGAGTTTAATGTCAAAATGTCGACTTGAACTTCGAGAATAAATTTGAAATAACATAAAATATCATATATATCATATCATATATCAATATTTTGAGAATAAAGTCAGTCCCCCTGTCAGCACTCCGGGCATCCACCTAAGAGAGCAGTGGATGAAACGTAGTAGTCTCCTATTACTTTGTGGTCATTGTTTGTGGTGTAGTCCTCCATCCAGCCAATGTAGTGCCTAAAACCGTCAATGCAACCACTGATTGCAATGCCGAATGGCTTTAGTTTATCGTACCCATCCATGTGCTCTGGCACCTGGATGGGGACCTTTGCTGCGATAATGTCTGTGTCTCAGACGCCGCACACGTCTCTGTTCCACACCCTCAGGATCAAGCAAGTTGATCAATTGTCCAATTGTATCTTGCGATACATAGCCTCTCTGTATTGCACGCAAGTTTAACCACCGATATCCTTGATTCTGCCCATTTCCAGCTATTTCAGTTTGTAAGAAGGCGACCATGTCCTTCAAATTGGTCTGATTTATCCTTCTGTACAGACAAAGTTTTTGGCACAACCTTTTCAACGTCCTTACATATATAACCACATTGTGTTTTTGGGATAAAATAGCGGGTATTGTTGCTTAACCCGTTTCCAAAGTACAATTTCACTGTTTCATTGTAGTTTGGAAACGACTCATGAAATGTTGATGAGACGTCGGCCAAGTGAGTCTGAATTAAGGTCTCGCTCTCTTCATATGACTTAATGGACATGTCAACATTATTGTCGACATTTCGAGAATAAAGTCGACATGATATTTCAACTTTATTCTCGAAATGTCGAAAAAAAAAAGAATCATCATGCGTGTCCCTAGTACGCCGTCGTAGCTATCAGTGGCTGTCGCTGGCCTGTAATAAAGTAGTTTAAACATTTGTTTGGCCTGAATGATGTTATTGAATGGCGTTCCTGTCTGTCTACATACCAACCCTTGCCTGTGCTCACAGACGATGCCTGTGCACGCATTGCTATGCAGACCTATTGCTAAAGCTAGCGAGCTTCTGACGTGTTTTGTGGCAGTTGCTTTGGATGAAGGCCTGAAGGGAGACATGAAACTGACATGCCCAAAGTTTCTTCTTCTCGCTGTTTGTTTCAAATTACAGACCCTACCTTGAAATGATCATCTCACTTTTCCACTCAAACAAAATAATGCAAGATGTTCTTTAACAATGTGTTAGTTTCCACAATCATAATATCCTCGTCTGTTTGTCTTACCAGGTGGGAGTCAACCTGTTCCTGGCACTTATCGTAGGGGCCATTTTCTTCGGGGTCAAGAATGATCAGAGTGGCATTCAGAACAGGTGGGATATTTAAGCTTTATATTTGTGGATTTTTGGGAAAACTTTATTGTTTGTGCAACGCCATTTCAGAGTTTTCAGAATATTGATGTGGTTTTGACATGTTGAAGATGATCTTTTCCTAGGTTTCAACCTTGATAGCAATGTTTTATGTTAACGGAAAACATTTTGTTGCAGCGTGTCTAAATCATAATGCCTCGTTGTGCGTTTGTATTGATCCCCTTTCTCTCCAGGTTTCCAGGTCTTTAAATGTAAATATAAATTCCAGCATCACTAATCCTCTTAGCAGCGCTTTGATCAGTACCTTCGGGCACAACCTGGTACTCAGACTAGTCACTAGCCAACATTTTCCCTTCACAGTTCTCTTACTCTTACTACTTCTCTCTCCCCTTCGTCACTCCATGATTTAGTCTCAGAAATCTCCCCGATAATGACCTTAAATACTTGTAGAGACTACAACTGATGCCAATGTGTTCAGCTTACACACACACACACCTGACTTGATATGTTTGTCCTTTGTATGCAAAGGTTAGAGAGCATGCAGGTGTCAAAACATGCAGCCCTCTCAGAGACTTGCATTTCTATCGGAGTGAGGTCAGCGGGTCCTCCAACCCCCGCTGGTATTGGTACAGTAGTGTGGTGGTGAACCGTCAGATATATTGATTGGCAGCGATTGAGTAAATCAGGATCCGATTCATAGTTTTGAGTCCAAATGCCGCACAGGTGCTGCTTATATTTTCAGAAATAAAATATGCAAAAACATATAGGCCCATTATTTGTTGATCCCATCTTATGAAGCTTTCCCCTTATGGACCAGCCGCCCCCCATTGACCTCTGACGTGTGGGTCCTAATGCAGGATGGGCGCTCTGTTCTTCATCACCACCAACCAGTGTTTCAGCAGCGTGTCGGCCGCGGAGCTCTTCATCGCAGAGAGGAAACTCTTCATGTAGGTTTTTCTTGTTTTCCATTCTGTAAAGTTTATATTGGATTATACACAGTTTCCCTGGCAACCGTACACATTCGGGCAGTCTGTTTCCTACACGGCTTGCAGTTCCGCTCATTGCTAATTCATCATTTGATTAACATGATAAACAAGGTTGATATATTTCTGTATAGAAAGTGAATGTATAAATACATGTCATTATTGCTTTTGCCATTATTGTAAAAATATATTTGACGTATTGTTCATACAATTATAATTCATATCATTGAATGAATCCAATAGGCACGAATACATCAGTGGCTACTACAGAGTCTCTGTGTACTTCCTGTCCAAGGTCCTGTCGGACATCTTCGTCCTGCGCACCATCCCAGCGGCCATCTTTAGCGTCGTCTCCTACTTCATGATCGGTACCCAGTCTTAGCCTCTCTTCACGTCTCTCTTTATTTACTGAACATCCAGACATTAAGCAGACTCAATCCAAAGTGCCTTTTTTCATTGAGAAACCCAGGCGAGATTAACAACGGTGATGAATGACAGATTTAATCACTTCTACTATGTAATACAAATATAAAATACATACACAATATATGCAATATAATAATATACAAAATCAAATGATGGAGGATGATATTATTGGATTAATAACGTGGATCGAATTCAGACACGGGTCATTAATGACTTGGTGGCAGGTGGACGGGCAGCTTGCTCATGGGCACCCACAGGTCGGGCTGCGGGGTTATGTGAGAGGGCCCTGGCACCCAGAAGAACCTGGGAGTCTTGACGCCTCATAGCCCTTGCACTGGTCCTGCTGGTCCTCTCCTCATTGGGGTCCCCCGGTCGGGGGGGGGGTGGCTGTGTTGCAGGGCTGCAGGTCTCCGTGGAGGCCTTCTTCATCTTCATGCTGACGGTCACGCTGGTGTCCTACACGGCCACCTCCATGACCATGGCCATCTCGGCCGACCAGAGCGTGGTGGCGGTGGCCAACCTCTTCATCACCATCTCCTTCGTCTTCATGATGGTGAGATGAGGAAGAGGAAGATGGATGTGCTTTGGAGGAAGGCCCGAGGGATGAGGCAGTTGGGTGTGGAAATGTGCCTTCATTTTGTGTGTCTGTCTGTTTATTTTTGTCCCTCTGTCTGTCTGCCTGCCTGCCTCTTTCTGTGTGTGTGTGTGTGTGTGTGTGTGTGTGTGTGTGTGTGTGTGTGTGTGTGTGTGTGTGTGTGTGTGTGTGT
>JAOPUD010000117.1:10760125-10782625 GCA_027122715.1 Trisopterus minutus
TGTGTGTGTGTGTGTGTGTGTGTGTGTGTGTGTGTGTGTGTGTGTGTGTGTGTGTGTGTGTGTGTGTGTGTGGAGGATTGGGCTCTCCGTGTTTTATTGCATTGTTTATTTTTGTGTGTGCTGTGGTTGCTAATCTCTTGAATGTTGTTGTTGTAGATCTTCGCAGGACTGCTGGTGAACCTGCCCAGCATCATGGACTGGCTGGCCTGGCTGAAGTACTTCAGCATACCCCGTTACGGCCTAGCGGTGAGTCACACCTATATACACATTTATCAGACAAATGACTGCCGTGTAATCAAAAATCGCTCTACGCCGAATCTGCCGCCCAGTCATTTTGCTCTGCGGTGAGTATGCCCTGTATTCTATACAAATAGCTTTTCAGAAAGATAGTAGTATGATAAATATTCGCTAAATGTGAATCCACCACTGGCACAAGCAGGTTGAACAAGATGCCTAAATGGTCTGTGGCTATGATGAGCCGTGCATGTAATAATTTGGACACTTTCCTGCCAATCGCGACACTTTCCTGCCAAAAGCAAGTGCGGCTTGTGTACAATGTGGTCAATATCCTAGTAATTACGGTCAAGAGTATCCATGTTCTCTCTCTCTCTCCCTACAGGCCCTCCAGATCAATGAGTTTGTGGGTCTGCGGTTCTGTGACACTCAAGACATCTGGACCACCAACTCCTCCTCTCCTGGGAATCACAGCAGGCCCCCCGCTGGGCAGGCGTGAGTGTTGCTCTATGGAAATTAAATCTGAATGAAATCATGATATAATTATATTATTATTATTATAATTATAAGCTGTTTCCCGCCAAGAATAGTGTGAGGGATGGTTCTCCAGAGCTACTCCACAGCTACCAACCAGAATTTAAATAAGAAATATCCACCAAAATGTCAATATTCTTGTGGAAAGTACAACATTTAAACTCAAGGAACGTTTAAATGTTTCAGTTATAGTTGTTTACAACTGTATTAAAGTAATACTAAAGCCGAGCTGGTCTGCAGAACACCTGCCTTTTCAACTTCAGCAAACAGTTTTCATTTTCTTGCTGCTGTGATTCTTCCCATAATCTCCGAGGCAGGGTTGTTATCAAACAATGCTTCACCAGCAACCCACTTCTGTTGTCTTTGTTATTCTGTGATTTGTTTTAAAATATATCATCTAATTGATCAATGTCCTGGTCTGAACATTCCCTGACATGGTATCAGGCCCAGTCATGCGTGTGTCATTTACATATCTTGTTGTTAAAGCCCTGAAGACAACTGTACAGTCTCTTCACACCAGGGGTGTAATCTTTCCCTGAACAAACCGTATAGATGCTTTGTTTATCTGGATGATCCTGCTGTGTGTCACCCTGCTGTGTGTCACCTAAGTCCCCAGGCTTGAATATTAGTTCATACTGGTGGCATAGACCATCAGATAACCTTTCTAAGAACCAAGAGTCTCTTCAGTAGACTCTGTGTTTTGTCCACCCTTATGTCATTCATATTGCATATAAGGCAAGATATAATCATTGTAAGGGTAAAGTCAAATTTTCCCACATTTCAAATGAAATGCCAAGCAATTTAAATCTTAAGCATTTGTTATATGTTTGAATTCGATTTATTAACCAATTTCCACCCTTCACAATTCTTTTCACAAATTAAATTTTAAATTCTAAATCTCTCAAAATCTGCTATTGTAGTTTTCACGCCATTGCTAATCTGTACACTCAATACCAATGAGATTATTATGCCTTTGTTCTGTTCACGGTGACCAAAGCTGATGATCCTTAATCCTGGTATGGTATTATGGTTGCAGTCACCCTCCAACCTCTATGAATTGGCCTCTCCCTGTTTTACTTGAGTTATAATTTATCAAACTTGTTGTTTGGCAGACACAAATCAACTTACAGGGAATTGTATTAAAAGTTAAAGTTAATGTTATAAATGCTATTGTGTGGGCCTAACCGGCAAGAGCTACTGGGTTCCCCAGTGATGGCGTCCTACCTGTAGGCATCCATCATCAAAGATACCGAACCTAAACCGCCTCCTTATTACCTGTATTCACTGTGTGCTGCTTGGGCTAAAAGCAGCTAATGGATGAGCAGCTAGCTGTAACTAGTTCTTCTTCCAGCCAGATGCATAACCTCCTGCCTAGTCTACAATGATATGATTTATGTTGAATAATTTATGAAGTCACCTTTGTATAAAGGACTAAATAGTGGTAGTAAAATGTGTACGTGCTGCATTACGTTGTTGCAGGTGCACTGGGGAGCAGCACCTGGACTACCTTGGCATCAATTACAGCCACTGGGGCTTGTGGGAAAACCACCTGGCTCTGGTGCTCATGATGGCCATCTTCCTTATCATCGCCTATCTCAAACTCAGATTCATCAAGAAATTCACCTGAAAGTGTCCTTCTGGTAGGGTAGAAGTGGCAGTTAGCCAACAGTCTACCAAATATCTTGCCACTTATGAAACATGCCTATCTACTGCACTTGTTTAGATCATTTTGTATATGTGAAGAATACCTGAATTGTTACGTTGTTTTGTTCTTTAAACGTTTTAGTATTGTTGTTTAGATTTTTTAATGATGTTAAAAAATTGAGAATATTGAAAGTATTACTTGTTTAAATGACATATGCTGCAGTTTAGTATCCATTTTGATGGACCTTGATTATCATTTTGAATGTGAAGTTTGTTAAAATAAGTTTTTTTTAAATCATGTAGATGTTTATACCCTTGTTCTTAAATGTGCCAGGGTTTTAAAATCAATATTAAAATTCCTCACTGCCAAGTATTCAACCACTTAATCTAGTGGGATGCCTTTTCTTATTGTTGAAAAAATACAAGACAACATATTTGAGTCCAGTGGGAGGCCTTCTCCAACAGTAGTTCAATTCATTCTATATAACGGAAAAACAATTGAGGGATTAGATTATAACACTTTATTTTGAAAAAGGATTGTATACAAATCAAGCTACAATAATAAGGCCCATTAGGCTTGCACTTACAAAATAAAAGCATGGGGTTCCCATGAACACTAGATGCACTCCAAATTGAAGTTTGTTTCAAGTTACAATATGTATCATAAACTGATAAGTGGTGGGTAATACAAATGCAATAGGATTAGATATGACAAAATTCCACAAGCTATGTTAACAGTACAATAAGACACCAATAAGACACATCCTCACTTGATATTTGGTGGTATATATAAAATAGGTATACAATAATAAAAAGCCATTCAGACATTTTATGTAAGTCATTACTGCATATGTGTTGACACAAATGAGCTTGTAGGATGGAGGATTTGATCAACTATTCAATTGTAATAGACGTGTTTCCCTTCATCGTTTGGTCAAATGTTACAATGGGTATACAATAAAAAGTCAGCTTTTAAACACTTCAAATTTAACACATAAGCTTGTAGGCTAGGGAAATTGTATCCACTGTTCTACATTATTTGCATTTAATACTACAATGGTTATGCTTAATCGTTTGGTCAAATGTTACAATGGATATACAACAATAATTAAGTCATTCAGCTTTTTTAAATAAAAGCTGTTAAAGTAAATAAGTAATATTGCATCAACTGGCCTTCCATTTTTGCATTTAATACTGAAATGGCTTCACTTTATCGTTTGGTATTTTATAACAAGTATCTTGTTTTGCTTTTCTCAAGAAAAATAATATCAAGATAAATTTTGACTATGTTCTTTGGGCGCACCTCATAATACACATTATTCACAGCTCAATATTTCACCCACTGTCACAAGTATTTTATATAGTTTTATAAAATATACGTGATTGCAAAACAAAGTTTAAGTTTTACCCCAAAAATATTTTACCAAGAATAAACCTTTGATAATCCCTTAGGTTGCTCCGATGAGTGTGAACGATGACGATCGTAGAGATATTTCAGGGAAGAAGTGCGAGAGAGAGGACTCTTTGCTTAAACGCATTCCAAAACAGATCCAAAATGGTCGCCACAGGTCTTCAAATATGGCCGCTCCCGTTGGTAGCAGCTTCTGTGCCGTCAATGGACAGCGATGAGGGTGGGCGGGGACGGGGGGTGACGCTCTGGGGGTGGCCCACCTGGGACACCGTGTCGTTGGACTCCCATCTCTCCAGCTCCTCCCTGACCAGCCTCTCCATCTGCTCCCTGTGGACCTCCGAGTCACGGCCCATCCTCTCATCCTATTGGCCACGAGGGGACAGATGGAGAGATCAGTGTTCATCTTGAAGGTTTAGAAGTCTGAAGCACTTCTGGACATGAGTAAAGAATGTATGTATTCTGTGTGATTATAGAACATATTAAAGAGACTGGACGGTTTTGGAGTTTTCCCCACACTCATTCTGGATACACTACACTAGTAATACACGACCAACAAAATGTATTGTTTAATAAAGTTTGGTGCGTGTGTGTGTGTGTGTGTGTGTGTGGGGGGGGGCATGAACCATATGTTATTGTAGCTCGTGGTCCCCACCTCCATGACGCCATCCAGGAGCTTCCCCAGCACGTCCTTCCTCTTGGTCTTGGCGCGCTCCATGGCCTCCAGCTTCACGATCACTGCGTCGATCTTGGACACGATGCTCCCGATGGAGTGCTCCATCCTGTCCACGCGCCTCACCAGCCTGACCCCGCACAGAGATTGTGTGTGTGTTAGTCCCCATGCTGTCAATCGTATTGTGTGTGACACTTGTGTATTTTTTTGCAAATGGTTTGTCTCTTCGTAGGCTGTAGGTTACTCATTTAGTGAATCGTGTAATATTTGAGGTCCGTTTCTCTGACCAGTTAAAGCTGAATATATATTTATGGACCTGGAGTGTGGTATTTTTACGTAGGCATTGCCTTTGGAAAATTGTAAATGATCTCTGAGCATCATTGTGTTTTCAAACTACAAGGTCAGGAGTGAGACATTTTAATTGAATATAGCTATTTCTGACAGTTACAGCATACTGCATCTTGGTCCCTTTAAAGTCCTTACACTTGAAACTCTTCATACGCCACTCCGCCCGAACTGCTCCCACGGCGTCGAGAGCTGTGGCCGCTGTCTTCGTCATCGTCTTCCTCCGAGTCTTCCTGGGTCCGGGGGAAGCTCCTCCCACTAGTGGGTCTCGCTAGCGAATTGGGTTCAATATCCAAGTCCTCCTAAGTGTATGGAGAACAACACACTGATCATCTGCAGGTTTACACACTTCAGTGTCTGAGATTTCCACCCAGTGGTTATTGATCAACCTACAAAGAAAGTCGAGGAAGTAAAAAGTAGAAAAGTGCCGATCGCTCACTCTCTCTTTCTCCAAGTCGTCTCTCATTTGCTGATGCTCATGCTCCGTCAACTGCTGGTCCCCGTCGTGATCGTACTTGGCGAAGATGGCTTGGATCTCCGCCTCTGTATGCCCCTTTCTGTGAGTTGAGGAAAGAAGGAGGACACTTTAGTTGTTTAGCAGACACGATTTTCCACAGCCACTCACATGAAATGGGTTATTTAGGAGCAGGGGAAGGGCCAGCTTGCTCTAGTGATGCCACTATGGACATTGGGGATGAAACCCAGTACCTTTCGGCTAGGAGTCACATGCCCTAGTGACAACGCTAACCTGCCACCATGAACAAATCGGTCAGGTTGTGGTCACCCTTTCAGATCCTGGCGGAGCTCATCGAAGTTCATCTTTCCTCCAGCTTGACGGAGGCTATCAGAGATGTCGTCCACAGCTGTCTTCTTCAGCCTCAGACGCATCAAGGCCTTGTTACAGCCCTGGGAGGAACCGGGCAGAGGGGCAGGAACAGTCAATTTCGTTAGGTAAACGTGGGCTCTGGTAAGAAGATCTACACCAAAGCCCAGATTTCACACTCCCATAAAAGAAGCTGGTTGGGGAGGAGGGGTTTACCTTCTTAATGAGGTCAGTCATCTCCATCTCAGTCCTCTGCTGGGACATGTCTGCTTTCACCTCCGAGTATGTATCGTTAATGATGGCCAAGAACATATTCTGGATGGAAGATAACACAAATATATATGCATGTAAATATATATATATATATCAAAAAATTGGTTTTCTAACTTTTGGTTTGGCATAATTGGAGGGAGCTACCTAGCCAAAAGACAAAAAATAAAAATGCTTTGAGACAAACAGAGAACATTGTGCACCTACCATAAGGATGAAGAAGATGAAGAAGACGAAGGTTGTAAAGTAGACTGGTCCCAGGATAGGGTTAGTCTCCTCTATCTCAGAGAACTCAAAGTCTCCCAGGATAATGCGAAACTGGGTAAAACTACACAGAAATACAAGACAAACATAAACAACCTATGCAGCCTTTAGACAAGAGGTTATATATTTCAGTGGATGCCCTTTGTGGATGCTTCTGTCCACTTATACAATAGCCCCTTATACAATAATGTGAATGCAATCGAGACCCCTAGCGGAAGAAAAGAAAACACAGCCAAATATGCAACCAAATCTGAGTTGTCTTAGTATCAGCGTGTTTGTACATACATGCTGGCCTTGAAAGAGCTGAAGTCGTTGACCTGGGTGCCGAAAACCAGGTAGGCCAGCTGGGCGTACGCCAGGAATATAATGAAGAACATGATGGCGAAGCCCACCAGATCTTTGGCACAGCGGGACATGGTGCTGGATAGTTGGCTCATGGTCTTGTTCACATTGATGAACTTGAAGAGCTGAGAAAACCAAAAGACACCACAGTAATGAAGTACACGGACATGCCTAGCTCCTGATGTGCAGAATGTCTCCCTAGATTCAAAGACGTCTGAAGACCCATCTCTTCTGAAGACCCATCACTTGAAGGAACATTCCATCAACTGACTTGTGTAAAGCTTTGTTATAGGCTGAGAAGGACCGGAGTCTACTGTCAAATCTGATCTTCCTGTATGCTTATCTTGTAAGGGCTTCTGAGTTCTGAGGCCCACCTTGACCCAGGAGAAGAAGACGATCACAGCCGCCACGTGGTTGAACTGGACCTGGAGATCGGCCAAGGATCTAAAACTGGGGTGAGCGTTGTGGTTCTCTATCAGTCCATCAAGGCTGCTCACCATGGACGTCCTGGTGATGTTCATAATGATAGCAACCACACTCAGCTGAAATAGAAATACAACATGAGGACAAAAGCTCTGAATCATGACACTGTAGTGGTTACGAACAATGGCAAGTAAGATATGAAATACAAAACATGAGGATTGTATTTGCTCTGCAGACTGAATTATGGTTCAATATCGACAGTTGATAACTACTTTTAATAACAAAAGATTAAATTGTTTTTAAGTTTGTTAAACTTCTTTTTAATAACAAATCATCGTTAATCGATGCCCTGTATACAGGAGACCTCCCCACCAAGAGGTTCCTCAGACAGACGCCTTGTGCTGGCTCTCACCATGATCATAAGAACATCCATACAGTTCCAAAGGTTCTTGAAGTAGTGCAGACGGTGGATGCGGATCTCCAGCACTTCCTCCACCACGTAGTACATGATGAAGATGCAGAACGCCACCTCACAAACCCCGACAAAGTAGTCCCAGCTCGATGTATATCTGATCAGACGCACTGTTTGAAACTGCCATGAAGTGACGACCCCACCGGTGGCAGGGAATTCTACCAAAAGCCTGAACATATCACGAAAAAAGTGGATTAACGACACACAGCCTTCTTATCCCAATATTGCGTACATTAGTAGGTAAAATAATGGTAATAACACATTTTGACTATTGTGCTTGATTATTTGGGTAAATGTTTTACCTCTGGGTAAGGCGATACATGGCAAATTAAGTAGCATCACTTTAAAGTTTTGTTTCTCCGCCTTGGACATCCCAATGGCACTGAGAGCCAAAAAAGGGAGACTATCTTTCAGCACCAGCTACCAAATCCAGGCCTACGATTGAGAGGCCTCGACCTGTTAAGATGCTAATCCATAAACACAGTGAAATGCAAGTGATGTAGGCTACCATTCACCATGCACACAACCAGTGTGTGTTTGATGATATATTTGTTTATTTTCAATCTATATTAGGTTTTCTGTTGAATATTACACATTAAGCTGCAAATACCCAGCCATTTTCTTCCTATGTCCTAACTGGGGAAACGTCCTACCTGGCAATACAGAAGAGGTTGATGTTTCCATTGTAGACGGAGAAGTCGAGGAAGACGGCTCTTGTGCCTCGGTCCAGCCAGAGGTTTTCTTTGAGGAGAGCCAGCTGAAGGGCAGACTCCTCTCTGGTGCGGGAAAGGTCTTGGTAGTAACCCCCCCCTCCATATGTAGCCACCTGGCCCCAGTACCCACTCCCATTCAGCCGGCCCTCTTCCGTATGCATCCACCTGAGCACCCAGCAAAGAGAAGATGACCATTAAGAAAGCTATAGCCGTTAAGCCACCAGGTTACATGTTACTCTTTAGATCATATGTATTTTTAAAACCCAACACATTTCAAACAACATGTAAAGCTTCAACGCACGCCGTTCCGTTCTTGGGCCCAAAGGGATGGGTGGCCTCGTTGCTGGGGGTGTAGATATTGAAGCACTCCTGCACCTCCTTGCGGAGGTCCCGGTGGATGGTGCAGGACTGGTTGTGCACCTTGACCTGTCGGAGGCGAGGCACCCCAAGGAGCAGGTTCTCATAGTAGATGAGACTCTGGTTGTCTGGGAGACTCTTGTTGTTGTACCACACCTCCCAGTACATGCCATTGAGGAAAGGTCCCTCTGTGAACTGTCGGCAAGAAAGTTGGAGGCATTTTGTTAAAACATTTTAAAAAATGGTATTTAGATTAATTTTGAGTGAGGGAGGTGCCCTGTGGAGGGCAGGACACTGTAGTGGTTTGGGTCGTTGGGTGACTCCCAGACTAAAGGTGCTGGGAGTTTGCTGAGCCAGGTTTACCTTCCAGAAGTCCTCCATGGTGGACAGACTTCTAAAGGTGGCATGGTTCCCAGCAGACAGTGGAGTGTCGAGGAAGAGCTGAGACATAACTTTGGTGTAATAGTACATGTTGGAGCTCACCATCCCATAGGTCACTGTGGAAGAGCAGAGCAGTTGAACCTTTTGAAGCGCGCTAGCATAGCACATGCAACGGACACACATCACTTTAAAGTTGTGTTTCTCCTCCTTGGTCATCCAACTGGCACTGAAAACCGGTGACATTCTAAGAAAAGGGAGACTTTCATTCAGCACCAGCAACCAAATCCAGGCCTATGATTGAGAGGCCTTGACCTGTTGAGATGCTAATGCATAAAAACTGTGAAACACAAGCAATGAACATGCAAATGTTCACTAAACAATCAGTACATACAGCTAGCTTGTTTGTTGATTTGCTGATATTTTGCTGCTGTAACACCTGAATGTTGCTTCTGGATGAATTAAGTGTTCATCTTCAAGAAATAGATTGAAATAGATTGTAATGTTTTGTTGCATTTATTTGTTTATTTTCTTTCTTTATGGTTCTTGCTAATACTACATAATAAGTTATAAAAACCATGCAATGTTCTCCTTTTTTTCCTTGGCTAACATAAAAAAAGAAATAGGAAAAAGTCATAAGCCAGTCATTTCCTGATCCACCCTAAACCTCATGCTGGCAACGTCTGTTAGAGCCTCAAAAGACTGGAGAAACTTCACCAATAGTCTTTCAATTACACACCACTGAAATGTTTTTTTCAGTAAAACATTTAGCTATTGCTTATTTTTTGCACAGTAGGCAACTTGGAGTGGTAGCGTGCCTGGCAGGTTCGTTTTCCAGCTTCTGAATAACTAATTTAGAGGTAGGAAAGTCACTTTTTTTATGGTCACCAATACAGTAGCTTGACTGTTCTTGAAACATTACATCATAACAGACTTCGACCTACGGTGCCTGAATACCTTGCCATCACTTTGTAAGAAGTATGATATATTTAACAGACACCATTTGCATATCAGTGTTTACTTACAGATGCAGGTAATGATGAGAAAGCTGAAGTAGGTTAGCATTTCCCTCAGTAAGTTTCTCAGGTATCTTTCTCTGCTGCTGTCACTGTCTTCCATCAGATCTGTACCCCACAAAACTGCAACAAACCAAAACATTATAACCAAAACAAATTTTGTATTGATAATTAGTATATAATAATAATAATGATGATAATAATAATAATAATAATAATAATGATAATAATAATAATTATGATAATAATAGTAATAATGCACCGTTATTATAATTAACATGTTTTAAATAGTAAGGTGAGGGTGTTCTTTATATCCGTTGGTAGGCTACAGAGCTTTAATGTGAAGCAAATAGGTAGCCTACTCACTTCTGATTTTCTGGAGTATCTGTTTCATACAGCTCCGGTGTTCGTGCTTGTCTTGTCGCTGGGTATCCGCTGTGGAAGAGGGGTACAGTCCACCGCGCTGGTTGTGGCCGCTGC
The DNA here is from genome assembly GCA_027122715.1 of Trisopterus minutus. Lineage (NCBI taxonomy): Eukaryota > Metazoa > Chordata > Actinopteri > Gadiformes > Gadidae > Trisopterus > Trisopterus minutus. The sequence continues at coordinate 10,770,502 of JAOPUD010000117.1, forward strand.
CCCCGACCCCGGTGAAGCTACCTACGCCGCTGCTGCAACTACTGCTCGAGGCTGTAGACACAGATCTCCTACCCGGACTCGCTGGCGGCCAGTTGGCCTCCATTATCTCCTCTTCGGGTTCGAATCCCGGGTTATCCCGACTCCAGGCTTGCCGCGAAGGCGGAGATGGCGCCCCAATGATTCCTCCCAAGCCCAAGTCCTGATGCTGGATGCTCTCCATCTCGATCTCCGACTTTGAGTCCAATCTGTGCGGCGCGGAGCCGCTAGGTGTGCCCGCGGGGTTCCTGCCAGTTTGAGATTGTTGTGATCTCACTCGAGTCGACGCCATGGTTAAGTGTCCTTATAGGGCACCGACCCACCTCAAAAATAAAATGGGTTTAATCCCGACGACTGTCTAGCCTATAGGCAAATGCACATTTCGCGCATGATGAAGGAAACGCACCCAGAATATCGTCCAAACTTTGTGAGAACGACGTCCATAAATAAAATGTTAACGAATATTTTTCGGAGATGCTCAAGACTTTAGGCTACATTGTCGCCAACAATTACCTACTAACAAAACGAATTCAAACAAATCCATAGGGAAAAGAAGAAAGTAAAAAATTGTGTCCGAAACCTGGTCCCAGAGAGTTTAGAATAACTTTTCGTCGGGCTATAAACTAAAAGTCAGCAAAAACAAAACGCGCCATCCTAATTTGCCCCGGTTCTTCATTCCCGTTACACTCGTTATAGTGTCTGGAGATCTGGGGATCTGTCTTGTTTATGTAATGGAAGTAAAACGCGTTCCTCGTCTGGAGCCAGCCATCTTGTTCCTGGCTGTTCCTAGCAGAAAACCCAGGTTCTGATTTGCTGAGGAATCCGGTTACATTAGAGGTCATGGCGTCACAGATCTCAACATGGGACATTGGACCAAAACTTTTAGAAACCTTTGACTAATGTGGGTCTATAAGGTCTTAATTACGCGTGTTCAATGATGATGAGCAAAGTTACGTGTGTGCTTTCAATACAATTCATCAACTGATAAAAGACAAACCCATTTATATATATATATAATGCTTTGTATATTTGTACAACGTATTATTATTATTATTTTTTTAAGTAATCACATGGAATGATTATCAACGAACAATTGCCTAAGAAGTATAAAAAAAAGATAGGTGGGTTTGTAATTACATAACCACATCTGTTTGATTCTTCGGCTGCCATAGCAACAAGTGGATAGGCCGACGTCGTGCGCGGGTGTCTGCCTCCAGGGTGTCTGCCTCTAGGGTGTCTGACCCATGGATGCGCCGTATTATGTGTCTGACAATAGGAAACAAAACAAAAATGCTATTAGACTATCTTATCATATTAAGATAATAACTAATGAAACGTATATTATGATAGTGAGTTAGTTATATCTCTAGTTGTTATTATGGCTATGTGAATGTTTTATTAACATACTAGTCTACATCTATATTATACTGTAAGTAGGTATACCAAGCCTTTCTATACGTGTTTCAATATAAACTCACTATAGTGGCTGTGACCTGGGCCAGAATATGTGTTGAATCCAATCAATTTTAGGGCACACCTAGTTGCCTCAACTCAAGGCAACTGGTCACGATGGTTGGAAACCACTACACTAGTTGTACCCTTCATTTTAAATTATGTTCTACGTGGTTCTGGTTTGGTTCTGTAAGGAAGACCTTTGAGAAGATGGAACATTGAATCCCCATGATGACATCGACATATTGCTGTCTGTTTCAACTGTTGCAGAAATAAATACAACTCTAGTATTCGGGAAGGATAATATAGCTATTTGAATAGTTATCATACTGTACATGTACATGTATACATACTGTACGGTATATGTAATTGATTCATTATATCCAAAAAGATGGGGGAAAACAACCAAGGTTATTAATCAAACATAGGCTACTTTGCCGGTAAATGCAAAAACAAAAATCCATAAATAAAATTGAAACCGGAAAAATGAATTTGGAATTTAAATAAATGAACATCAGTGTGACGTTATTTCTTAGTGTGAGTCGCTAAACCGTGCGTGCGACGCGCGGGAAAATATTAACGTCATCTAAAATGTGGTCTAGTGTAAACAGTCCATTGGCTAAACCGGTGTGACGGGGCTTCCCTGCCCCAGATTGCAGGGGTAAAACAATAAATTGGACCTATGACTTTAAATCTGAAATCTTTGATAGAGTAAAGATCACAGTCTTACTGGTGTGGGGAATAACAAAACCATCATCTGGGATACTCTGTGTTTCAGGACAGTTGGTGACGATTACGTTGGTAATTCGTACATATTTATCATAAAACATTCTGTCTACTAGGATAGGTCTTTCAGAAGGTAAGTTTCACTCTTGATATTGATAGTGAAGATGTCAAGCTAAATAGCTTATAGGCTAGTGCTTTGTCTGCTATTTATCTCAAAGGGGTAATGGACAGTCGATACGTTTGCTTTTTTTGCCAAGTTGTATCCCTTCACTTGCTCCCCAGTCACAGAAACATAGGGACGGGCAGATGATTTACATTGAAATACTCTTGGTTTCCTTATGGGTTCCTTTGTTTCTTTTGAGTTAGCTTCATTTGCTTACTTGATGATACAAGATAACGCCAGGTTTGGCTGGTACGAAGATTTATCCCTTTAAGATATTGGTATTCGGCATTGCATCCGAATCATGAAACGTGTATAACTTAACACAAGGTAACTAGTTGAAATGAATGTTTATCGCCTCGTTATAACAAAATGCCTAAATGATTACCATTAGCTAGCTCCACATTTGCTAATGATGGCCTGTTGTTGGCTCAAGGTAGTAGATTCTTTCCATAACCAACAGATTTGACGAAAGGGAGACCCGTGTTATGCCTTGGTTTAAGCGACAGTTTTCCTTGGTGACAAAATCATGATGTTGGTCTATAATCAGGTGTCCGTGTGAATGAAAAAGAACGACGCCACAAGTTAGCTGGAGCTAACTAGCGCTAGTAGCATGTACAATCTTCCAGGGCAGAGAGAGGGTCATGCACTGTAGCGTTATCCCGGTCTACTGAACCCAATTTCCGGTCTCTTACTTCCCATTAGCACTGTTAGTAAGTAAACTGACTAACGTTACGAATAATAAGAACATGTTAAGAATAGTAAAAATCGACAAGGACATAAAGAATACATTTGGAGTTATGTTATGTTGTAACTCGGGAAGAAAATACGCGTAACATGTAACGGAAACAGATATCTCTCTATCGGAAGTCTCGGCCTCTCTCGTAGCTAAACCCATGTAATTGAAAGTCCCGCCCTCTCTCGCTCTAAAAAACGCTCATTTGGTGCAATCCTTTCCAGGCGTTCCGTCGTAAGATGATAACGCCCGTGAACGAGGTTACAATCTGCCGGTTTGTTAAACGCGCTGTCAACATTGCTAGCTTTCCTTGCAATATCGAGTTTGTGTCAGCATTGTGATGGTCTGTTAATAACGACAATATTCCTAGCCTGAAATCATATTTATTTGGTCTTAGTTTTTTTTAAGTCGGCATCAATGTGTGTACTATATGTCCCTAGCAAACATTTGCAAGGACTAATGTTGTGATTAGCCAAGGAGGCCCAACGCAATTTCCATCACTAGACAATACAATTCGCACCAGTGTTTCAAGAGGACACCGTGTTTTGTGTATATTGTGTTCCCCCCAGCTTTTAACGTGCCAGTTGTCCAAGTAGTTAGACTTGCAGTACATTTAATCTGACATAGTCTGCAGTATCCGGCCTACTTTACTCAAATCCGATGGCGCACTTGAACGTGTATTCTCTGCAAGCTAGCTATCCGGGAAGCCAGTTGTATTTTTCATTGCTGATTTGAACAGGGGATGAGACAAAGCAGGGTACACAACGTTGGGTAAATTTCCTGAAAAGGTTGTATTCCAGGTTTTATTCCATTACCAATGAACGACCTTGGATGACAGTAATTCGCGTTGGACAAAAGTAATTGTTATGACGTGCTTGTATCGCATTCTGAAGCTGGGGAAATTAATGCAGTTCTTTCAAGCTACCCCAAATGTCTAACGTGAAGCTATAATAAGTTTAGTTTTTTTAAAACCATTTTCAAAAGTTATTTTCTTGGTTAATAAATTGCATGATAATAACACCTTGGTAAATGTTTTAACTTTTCAGAACATAATATTGTTTACCAAAGAAATGGTGATGGAGAAGCCAAGTCCCCTGCTTGTAGGGCGGGAGTTTGTGAGGCAGTATTACACACTCTTAAACAAGGCACCAGACTTCCTTCACAGGTAAACATCCATACATACTGCAATCATTTAATCACAACAAAATCAAAGCCATTGTTGAACTGCTTGGGTATATACTGCTGACTGAAATAAAAACATATTGTTTCAGGTTCTATGGCAGGAATTCGTCTTATGTTCACGGTGGTCTCGACCCAAACGGAAAGCTTGCGGAGGCTGTGTACGGGCAGGCGGTATGTGACTTTCATTTTTTCTTGGAGTAGTAATGAGTTAGAACCATGATTCATGACCGGAAGAATGAACTTGTCACGTGCTCATACATGGGCTGTGAATAGTGGCAGACTCCATATGCTATCATAAGCAGTGGAGTTCTGAGCCATCACTTCTGCTTTCTTTAGCGTGGCCGGAGGTAGCGCTAAGGTTGTCCGAAAAGAAGAAGTTGGTTTATTTTTCACATGCACTTCGCATACTTAATTTTTCTGCTTCTATACTTTTGTGGTCTTGGAAAATTCATAATCTAAAGATGAAATTTGTATAATATGATGGCATATTACATGAATGTTCCAGACCATCGGCACACATAATTTCTCCTTTGCTTATCGTAAACACTTGATCTGACCTCACCTCACTTGTCAGGCACCACCAAAACGTGGTGTGATGTATGGGTGCATCTCGGTTCCTTATGTGCTCCTATTTCCTTTCCCTGTCAGGAGATCCACAAGAAGGTGATGTCACTGCAGTTCAGCGAGTGCCACACAAAGATCCGACACGTGGACGCACACGCAACCATGACTGACGGCGTGGTGGTGCAGGTGCTGGGGGAGCTGTCCAACAGTGGCCAGCCTATGAGGAAGTTCATGCAGACGTTTGTGCTCGCGCCAGAAGTGAGTTTTCGCCAGTCCCTGGTTAGGGTTAGGGCACGTTTAGCCGGATACAAGAAAGGAGCTGGGCTTGGAAATATATAATGGATTTCCAAAGGACATATGATACAAATGTGTTGCTTAAAGTGCAATTCAAATCGCTTCACAGATTGAGGACTAGTTTCACAGTGTACACTCTACTCTCTTGGTTGTGTTTGCCTCCTCCACTGCAGACATGCCTCGGGCTACCAGAGCTCTTGAAATATTTGCTATTTATTAATAAATTGTTTGCTGCTGTTCTTGGGAAACACATTTTTAGAAACATCCATTTGTTACTAACCAGGTCTGGGGAAAAAAAACTTAGTCGTGTCACCACATACACACATATCTCCCTACCCAAATAGTTTTGGGTATGATACCCTATGCTATTTATGGAATGCATGGGTAAAGTTGGTTATGTATTCATGTTTGTTATTTTCTTCCTCACCAGGGTTCTGTGCCAAACAAATTCTATGTCCACAATGACATCTTCCGTTATGAGGATGAGGTTTTTGGTGATTCTGAAGCGGAGCTGGATGAGGGTACGGGCAGATACACTCGTCAATGTGCTTAGACTGTCCTTATAATGTTTAGCATGGGCATTATTACCTAGTGTCAAAACAGAGGAGCACCACTGTAGTATTGTTGGCTGCTGCAGTATTGTCTCTGGTTTTTCCCTATTGCAGAATCTGAGGAGGAAGTTGAGGAGGAGCCAGAGGAGATCCAGGCCTCCCCCGAGCCACTTCAAGACAGCCCCAGCAGCACCAGCTACTATGAAGCTCATCCTGTTACGTAGGTCCACATGGATGGATAGATGCGTTATTAATCCTCACGGTCAAATGACCTTTTTGCCTACATTTGAACTATTCATAATTATTTATAATTTGTAAATATTAATTATTTTATTTAATTTGACCAAATTTTATCCTTTTGTACTTAATGCACCGTGGGCCAGAGCCAAGCTCAATTTCGATTCCTCTATTTGTCTTGCACATATGGAATTGACAATAAAGCTGACTGACTTTGAAATTCATCAACGCAGCAAACGCTACAAAATGTAATTTAGCTTATTTATTGCCCATCTCGTGTATATGTTAATCATTATCGTTAAATTCATATCTGTGCTGGAGATATCTGCCCTTCTTGTTGAAATAAATGTGCCCATTTTGAAATGAAAATGGGCAGGGCAGATGAAAACGCTGCAGTCACCAGATTTTTCCTGATCTTCACTCCTATGTCTTACATCTATCATTTATTTCTTCAGTAATGGTGTGGAGGAGCCCATGGAGGAGCCCACTCCAGAACAGGAACCTGAGCCTGAGCCAGAGCCAAAGCTGGAGGAGGTGAAGCAAGAAGATGAGAAGGTTCTGGAGGAGATGGAGGAGAAGGCCCCTTCACCTGCACCCGCCGACTCCCCAGCCAACACCCAGGAACCTCCGAAGGTGAGAGGGCCTCGTCATGCTGGAATGCTTCTATGCATTTTTGCAGTTGTCACGAAGATTTGGTATATTTCAACTGTCCGCCTTTAACCCAACTGTCCTTTTGAAATGGCTGTTTCTGTACTGATGGTATGATGTGTTTTGGTACCCCTCCTAACAGACGTTTTCCTGGGCTTCAGTGACCAGTAAAAACCTGCCCCCTAGTGGCACAGGTCCCTCCTCTGGTATCCCCCCTCATGTCGTCAAAGTCCCCAACTCACAGGTAACCGTCACTGCTGACGGAAACTCTGGAAGTGTAGCGAAAAGATATTGTTTGCTTAGGTAATACGATGGGTTGCGGTACTAAATTGAGGGCTAAATTCAGTGTGATGACTTTCTGTTTACATTTTCTATTCCATTCCAAATACACTATGCTTTGTGTCTGTAAGAAGGGACATGATAACTTATTTACACTGATCTTTTCGCATTCTATGTGCTACCTATTTAACACAATAGCCATTCAGCGATAGCATTTATATAAAGACATTTATAAAGGCCATCTTTCTCCCCCACAGCCCAGAGTTGAGGTCAAGCCAGAGACCCAGGCGGCCCCCCTTCGACCCAGAGACCAGCGCACACGAGAAAGACCCGCCTTTAACCCACGAGGACCCAGGCCTGGTAGGTCCTGAACTCGACTTTATTGGGGTGACACACTAGTCACCAAACTTTTGTCAGGAGTCTCTTCCATATCTTCGTCACACCAACCTCGTTCTGATGGGTGTTTCCACATTTCTGTTATTGGTAGATGGTGTTGCAGAGACACAAACGGGGAAACCGCACTTGAGTTTTGTCAGCAAAGGTAAAGTCCACTTCTGTTTACTCAGGGTATAACTGCACTGGTGTTATTAGGTGGAAAAGTATGCGACTAGAGTTTGTCATGTTGTTGTTTACCGTTTTGGGGACCAGTCACACAGGAAGCGTTTTTAAGATGTAAAATGCAAACCACACTGCAGAAAAAAATGAAGATTAGTTGAAGCCTAGCAAAAAGCAATGTTTTTTAACTGTTGCAAAACATGGAATATCTACATCAAACTAAAATCGCCGTGGCTGCCTTTTCCTTGAGTTGACGTGACACTAAAGGCAAAAGCAGCGAGTAAAACTCTGTTTCCATTGAAGGCAATGACAAAATGACCGCCCACAGCTGTTAACTGACGTTCTGTGTGACTGGGGCCTGAAGGATCACTAGGTCCGACGCTGATTCATGTTGTGTGCTGTGTATGGTGATGATGTCGTTGACCTTGCAGGCAGGGGGGATTCAGAGAGCAGTGAGATGGACACCAGACGGATGGTCCGCTTCCCAGACAGCCATCAGCTGTTTGTGGGCAACCTTCCCCACGACATCGACGAGAGCGAACTCAAGGACTTCTTCATGAGTATGTTTCACACAGAAGAACCATTATCTAAACAATACGAAGGGCCTCCATTGGTGTCCCCAATGTCCGAAGTCCAACCTCCTTGGTATAGAGCAAGATGCCCTTACCCCCCATTTTCCCCTTAATGAAATTTATCTTAATTCTTTAAGTAAGCTACTTTGGATTACTTTTTTCTTGATCTGTGACTAAATAATGATAAACTAAGTAGTTTATTTTTTATTTATTTTTTTTTTTTTTACATGTTATTTGACATTAAATGTTGTTTCTCTCTCTCTTGCCCCCCACCCTGTCTTGCAGCTTATGGGAATGTTGTTGAACTCAGGATCAACACGAAGGGAGTTGGAGGAAAGCTGCCCAACTTTGGATTTGTGGTCTTTGATGACTCTGATCCTGTGCAGAGAATTCTGGGGGCCAAGGTAGTTGGGGCATGTGCATGTACAGACATTTCCTCATCGACTCCTATTGGTCAAGGCTTGGACAAGTTCATGTGTATTCTTGACGTACTGGAATTCATATTGGTGTGGGGCACACAATTACCAACTGATATCGGTAGCTCAAATTAGACACATGTGAAGGTTTAGTTTATAAAACTTTGAGATCAAATAGGTTTTTTAGACTGCGGTTGCGTTTGGTCCATGACCCATTTAAACCAGGTTACAAGCCAGTGAATAAAGTAGTTTTGGAGTGTTTCTGGGCCGGGAGGGCCAATGTTCTTTCCGTTGCTCTTCCCCCAATGGGCATTGACTGGTGGTGTCATTTCCTCCTCCCGCAGCCAATCATGTTCCGTGGCGAGGTGCGTCTGAACGTAGAGGAGAAGAAGACCCGGGCAGTGCGAGAGAGAGAGACCCGCACGGGGGACGACCGCCGGGACATGCGGCGCAGCGAGCGTGGAGGCCCCGGAGGGCCGCGAGGCATGGTGGGGGGCGGGATGATGCGTGACCGCGACGGCAGGGGCCCTCCGCCCAGAGGTGGCACGGCCCCCAAGCCTGGCATGGGATCTGGAAGAGGGGCAGGGGGTCCCAGCGAGGGCCGCTTCACCACCCAGCGTCGCTAGGAAAAGCACCACCTGCAGTTTGGACGTAGTACCACATTCTTCATCATCAACTGTTCGTTAACGAAAAGGTCCACATGTATAAACGTGTATATTTGTTTTGGAGTTTTTTTTTTTTTTTTTTTCATTTGGCTTTGGAATGTGACACAGCCTGTGAACAGTTTCTTCTTCTTTTTTTGTGAAACAGACCAAACAAAAAAAAAAACGAATGCTTACGATTTATTTTGCTTACTTGCTGTGAGCTGAGCATCCTTCTCTGGTATCTCAAGAATTCACAAACGTTAATTTGTAAAATTCGTGGAAAAAAAGGCAAACCAACCAGGAATAATCTGCCACTTTAGGAGGGACTGATAAGACTTTTATGTACGATAATCCAGCCCATCATTTGGATCAGAGATTATAAGCCTTAATTTACTGGGGCGCTACTTCACGAAATCCCTCTGTTGCACATTTTATAAAGTTCTCGACCCATTATTGTCGGAGAGAAAAAAAATTGTTTGACGTGCAGTTTGAGCTGGGAAGGGAGTTTTGTCTTTTTAATATTTTATTTTTTCCCCTTTTTAAACGAACACTGCTTCAAATTGCATTATTGCACTCAATATGCACTAATGGGTACTTTTTTGTCCGATTTACATTGATATCCATGCCTGGAAACGCAGCTGAAGAGAAGTCTTTTTTGTTTTTGTTTTTTTGTCTCGAAACGACACAACTTTAAAAGGACAGGCCTCCGTCGTGGCCTGTGTTCTCGTGACCAATGTACTTCACACACCTTCAACCCAGAACTATGCCTCACCTTCCACTGGAGGAGAAAAAAAGCCTGCTACAGATTATATTTTTCTCATTTATAAATTGAATAAAATGCCTAAAAATCCTGGACTTTTCACCAAATGATACGGGGGGTGGGGAGGGTCACTGAGGGATGAGTGTGAAGGAGGAGTGGAATACAAAGATGGAACAATTTTGTTCTTTTGGTTTTAAGAGTTTGCTTTTCATGTTTTTTCGACCAGTTAGACGACAGCGAAAACTTGCAAGGGCATCAACTGCCTCCTCCCCTCCCTACTTCCTTTTCACGCATAAATACATAATAAATGTACAGCAAAAAATATATAATTTACTGTATTTTCGTTTTATTTGTTTTTCGGTTCTCTTTCAACTTGTTAGACGCATGACGGTGCCTTCTAGTTCATACTATCATTTTTCGTTGGTCATTTCCGATCTTACCTCGAGGACCGAGGGGCTTCCCTCTCTCGAGGCGAGGGGCTGCGTAGTTCAAACTATCGCCTGTTGGGAACAGTCTTGCAGTATTCATTCAACATTTAAGTTACTTGTTTTTGTTTTCTCTAGGTGCTCATTTCATTGTTTTCCTACTATTGTACTACCTAAGGTAATCTGCTGTGAGTTTTGTACATGTGTTTATACTGTTGTCTGCCCTCGGTTTGAAAACATTAGGTACCTTGAGTTTGCTTTTTGAACATGGTTCAGAGGGAGTTTTTAAAGAGCTTTGGTTTGAATCTAGGAAACAAAGGTACATTAATAACGACGGACAATGCTCACTTTTTCACTTTGCTCCATTCCCTTTCCAGCCTGTGCTAACAAAAAAAAAAGGATTTGTACTGTTAACTGAAAGATGTGCCATTAAATGGCGTTCATAGTCACTTTTCAGTCATTTGGCCATACCCAAAATGGCCAGAGCCCCTCTCAGTTCTAAATATCTGCAGCTAATATAGGCATATCATGATCGCTTAGCCCTTATCTAGTTTTTCATGAAGTGTTTGTAACGTCTTGTCTTACCCACAGAACATCCCTTGTTCTCGCTGTGGCACTCTTATGCCCGATCAGTGGATTTGATTTATTTTGTGTCTCGATTCAGATGAACAATAACGAATCCTCTGCAGTTTAGTCCCAGTCCTGTTTCCTTTTTTGTGTTTACAGCACTTTGGGTATGTTTCAGCTGGGAAGGAAAAAATGAACAAGAGTTTTCTTATTTGTTGGTCTGCATTGAAACAGGAAATTACATTCATGTAGCATCTTCATGGTGTCTTCAGAAGCTCTTCTATGGATGTATGCACTCTGGTCAGTATTCAAGCCATTCAGGATTTTTTCACACAAGTCGTTGCATAGGGCATGCATATGAAGGTCTATTGGGTTGGGCTTTTTTTTAGCTGAAGATGTATAACTTTATAGGCACATAGGCAATAATTCACCAGTATACTAAATTTTTACACCCAACATCAAACTATTAATCCTGAAGTACAGAACAATGTACTAGTTGCTTTTAATTTCTCACCGGCTTTCAAGTCTCCTTAATATCGAGTCATTTCTTCACGCAACCTATCTGAGGAGAGAGAAGCATCATGTGTTTTTTTTATTGATAAATGCGTGAGTGCTCCTTAAATATTGCCATGCATTTTTTCCCATGTTTAATTTTCGGTGGCTTACAATTTGAGATCCCCTCGCCCACCAATTGAAATACTGTAAACTTATTACCCCCCCATCTTGTGATTGAATGCAGTAGAACAGATATTTATATCCTTTTATTTTGTAAATGGAAGTACAGTTAAGTTATTGACTTAAGCAGGTGTGCTGAACAGTTGGCTGCCGTCCTTACCTTATACTCGTTGCTCATAGATAAACTGTTGCAGGTGGAGACTGTGTTTTGTTTCTAGGTCGTTTTTCCTCCATTTTGAATGTGTTGGACTTAACATACAATAAACTACTGATGTTGTATCAGCACCACTTAACACATTTGTCATAATTTTCAGGCCGGCCCCATGTTTTTTTACAGCATCTTGAGAAGGTTGTGTTGCTATGCAGAATTAGTGTGTTTGCTTGGTTGGAACCACATACGTGTTTTTATTCCATAGCAATTTCAGTTTATGTATCATTTAATGACAAAGCCCCCTGTTTTGTAGATGTTTTTTAGAAAAATATTAGACGACCCCCCCCCTCCTTTAAACTTTTTTTTAGGATACAGTAATATCATTCTGCCTTTCAAAACTATATTACTTTGAAACAGTGTGCCTAACTGTTTGTTTTTGTTTTTTACTGCTCATACAACTTGAAAGTGTCATTTATATACTTAACAAACAGGGT
>JAOPUD010000117.1:10847669-10859776 GCA_027122715.1 Trisopterus minutus
GTTTTTAAAGTTTTGTCTGTAAATGTGTTAATGTAAAACTAGTTACTGCAAATAGTAATAAAATAGTGTTGTGAAATGTAACATATTGTAAAATGTTTCTAATTGTGGTTACAAAACAGTATATTCAAAATGATCTTTAATGTTTGCTTTGACATACTTCCTTTGCATCAGGACACGTGATATATTTCCTATTTAAATAATAAAATGGAGACATGCATAAACATATTCACGGAAATTATTTTGACTAGCAATGTCTAGTAGTTTTTGTGTATTCAGGCCTACACAGCATAATATAATGGTTCATTTTTAAATAAAAGCATATGGATCAACAAGATTATCTAATTTCAAACAGGAATTACATAAATCATCAAACAAAGGCATTAAGTGAGTAGCACAGTGTACACACCGTCATCAAATTCTAAACAATAAGTCCCTTTCATCCACCCATATTCATATATTCAATATATTGTGTCCAGTGTCACCCTCTGGCGTTCAGGTTTTTAGCGATTTTAGAATTTCGTAACTTTTCGTAACAAATACGCCATATATTTTATTCAGTTGTCATTCATTCATTGCTGTGAATGATTTTTTTTTCTTCAACTCGTATGATTTCAATCAATAAAAATGTCCACTCAAGTAGTAAAAATAAAGAACTTTCCAATTGTCCCTGGAAAGTCACTGGTTGGCCAACGATAAATTTGGGCGTGTTCTGCTTCCGCATTGAGCGATCACACGTGTTTGTGTATATCCTAGTGTGAGCTGTCTCACACAAAGCTGAACGTTATTAAACAATTTTAGACAGAAGAATAGAGAATTAGTAAAAATGCCACCGCTATGTGACTGCTGTGGCGATCATGTCGATAAACTCAATCATCAAGTTTCTGTAATGCGAAAAGAAATCAAAAATCTAAGGTAATTTTTGCAACCACGTCTTCTTAAATTTGTCCCTCTAGAGATTAATATTAACATGTATTTATTTCTCTGTAGACAGATGTTGGAGAACGCAGTAAAATCCCACCGTAAACACATGACTTCCCTCTTGTCCGCTTTGACAAACGTTGCTCAAGGCAGTCTTGGCGACAACCAACCGCCATATCAACAACAACAATCATTATCGGACAAGACAGAAATGTCACATGTTTCTTTGGAACAAGGTAATAACCACGCCTGGACACAACGTAGCATATATTGCTCATGGCATATACTGAAAACAAGATGCAATCATAAGCAGTATGATTCTATTTAGTCAATAGTGAAATACATTTTCCTCAACACGTGCCCCCAGGTCATCTGGCTAAATAATATACAATATGCTGACCACTGTGACTGCCCATTTATCCCTCTCTCTCTCACTCACTCACACAATGGAGAGCAATAACGAACTCTTAGGGCAGTATAGAGTGTATAACAGCGGCTAGGGTATTTGACTTCCAGTTGCAAGGCAGTTTGTTCAATCCCCAATTTCCACAGCCTAAACTGAAGGCATCATTGAACTAGATGCCTAACCCCTACCAGCTCGAATTCACCAGCCAACTGAGTCTACTCTAGTAGCAGTCGATATCCATTACTGGGTTTATTTTGTGTTTTACCCACACCTGGGTAAAAAAAACCAACCTAACAAACTAAAGTTGTTTGTGGTTCCTTACAGGCACTATCCAGACAGTCCCTATCGGCTACATAAGATCCTGTTTTTCAGCGAAGAACGGCACACCAAGACAGCCCACGGTGTGTGGCCACTCCAGGGCCACGCTGTGCATTCAGCCCAGTGTGTTCAACAACCCTGATCAGGCTCTGATGGGACTGGAGCAATTCTCCCATGTATGGTAAGGTTCTGTCCTAACCCTCCCCCTCATTTCCTTGGTTATCGCTGACTTAATGGAGGATGAAATCAATGCCAAGATCAATAGTGTAATTACATTTGTGTGTGTGATTGGGTAGGATCTGTTTTCTTACACCTTTATAGAAATTGGAAAACAGTGGTTACAAATTGTCTTTGGATAAAATAATTGCTTTGGACGAGTTTGTTTTCCTTCCTTCCTCTCCACAACTGAGTTCCCCTGGTTGTGATTTCCTATGCATTACCATTTTAGTCATAAAACTTTAATCCAAAGTTCCTTACGGTGGATTATCTTTGATCCATATCATTAAGGATCAGGTAGGGCTTTAAGGTAGGCTACGCAGCATTGAATATGGAACCCGAAACTTGGGGGGGGGGAGAAACCCTCTATTCACTACACAATCTTGAGTTCAATATCACATGATCCCATTAGTCAGTTATATTCTGTTATGTTAGGACATAAATAAACTACAATTCACAATTTTTATTTTCTCTTTTGGGTTTCTCCAGGGTCATCTTCCTCTTTCATAAGAATGGTCACCTGAGTTACAAACCCAAGGTAAAGCCCCCCAGACTGAATGGTCAGAGGGTGGGTCTCTACTCCACACGCACCCCTCACCGACCCAACGCCCTGGGCCTAACACTGGCCAGGGTTGACAAAATCGTAGGCAAGTATGACATTTCTTAGTTTATTCAGTAGGACGTTTGTGAGTGAGGCATTTGTGTGTGTGATTGATCTCTAATAAGAGATCAATCACAATTGTGCAAAAATGAGACCTGGGCATGTATGTGATTAAACACAAATTTGCAGTCGCTGGATATGGATGTTAGACGGATGAAAACAACATTCAAATGAAATACAGACGCACGCGTGTGCGCTATTCAAGGTTCTCACAGTTCTTGGGTCATTAATAATAGCAAATGCCTTTACCCCTCTAAATTAAATCTTTCATCCCGGTTTTTCATATTGACTTGTTGCTTTGGATATAAGTGTGTGAGAAATACTCAAACAAAATTATTTGTACAGGTGACACGGTACATCTATCAGGCATTGACATGATTGATGGGACTCCGGTTCTGGATATCAAGCCGTACATCTCCGACTACGACTCCCCTCTCAGCCGACCCAGTGAAGAACCATGTGAAATGGATGTAGGCCAACCGGAGACGGCAGCATTGCCACAAGATCAGGTAATGGGTGGCGTATTAAGCTTCCGAATGAACTCTGGGACTCCATCCCCTGGGAAAGACACCTCATTGGCTAGAGCTGAGTCTACCGAGGTTACCAGTGCTCACAGTAGTCCTAGAACTAAGTTCAAGGACGAAGCCATAACAGCTGATGTTGAGAACAGAAGTGAATCCTCGTCTTTGCCTGTTGCTGATGCTAATGCTGACTCCGCTGCCCCCTTGTCCAATGTGCTAAGAAATGTGCTAGTGGAGGTTAAAGCCTATATCAATGAAACCGACCTTACCAGTGAGAAGGACATATCAAAATCCAAACAACCAGAAAAAACCCAATGCAGTCCACGGCTCTGCTATGGGGAAGAGGAGTACAGTACCATTGCTGCTTGGATCAGAGCGCCCCCTGTTGGCAACCTGGAGGTGCGTTTCACGCCCCATGCTCTGGATGAATTAGCAAAGTTTCTCCCGCCTCATCATTCAGGTAAACAAAACTGCCATTGCCTTTTTCTTCAGATTTGTAGTTGAATATGAATACATTTACATACTTCTGAAACCTTTATGCAGCTTTCAAATGAGAACGAGAACAATCCAAAATGCAATTAGAAAATAATGGTAAAGATTCTTTCTAATTCTGCCAATAGTTTAAAATGGCGTCTGTGTTTTGTTTTTTCTTTAATTAGACCCCACCAGAAATGACTGTCCTAGCTTTAAGTTTCTACGCAGCCAGGAAGAGGCATTGGCCGCCATCAGAGCGGTTCTGTCGGCCGACCCGCGCTCCATCTACCGGAGGACCCGCTGTGAGGACAGACTGTTCTTCTTCACCCTGGACACGGCCGACATCACCTGCTGGTTCGGACCGGGCTTTGCTGAAGTCCTACGGGTCCTGCGTGTCTAACCCTTAATGTTTAAAGTCGCAAATGCAAAAATATCTGATATGCTATATCTAAAACACTAAAATCCTTAGAATCTCAATAGTTAGATTGTTTCTGGAATTAAAAAAATCATAATAAAAGATGTGACTACATTGTGTTTACTCTTTACATTTACATAAAATATGAAATATAATAAACGAAATAGAATAATGCAAACAACTAAGCTTAGTTATGTATCTACATAAACTACAATAGCAATCAAGGTCTTGAGCCATTTATTTTATCGAACTTGTGAGTATAGCGGTTTTGTTAGAAAATATATATAGATAGAATGACTACATTTATTTGGACATTGCAAAAAATGTCGAGGGACATAATTGATCATGGCAACCTAATGGATCACCGATCAAAGAGCGTTGTTTGAGAACATTCTGTCAAGTAAAAAAGGGGGTAGTAGTAAGTGTAGTACAACCCAATAAGCACAGGAGGGCGGTACATCTACACCAACCGGATGCAGGTTAATAGTGGTTATATCAAGATGACGTATAGCTCGGTGGACCAATTGCAACGCTCTAACCTCTGTTTGAAATCCAGAGCGGTTGTAGTTGACGGGAGTGCAGTGAAAGGTTTGTTTACATGTTCTACTAATGTTTTTGAAATATTAGCGGTGGTTGATTATTATTTTGTGCCTTATATTTCACAAGTTAACGCTCTTACTTATTGTACCGGAGTCGATCAACCGAAATGAATGGCGTATTTTTCCACGCTTATGGTTTGTCTTAAACATGTCATGGGACATGAAATAATTCAACTGGATATCTTATAACACGTTCATGAAAAGGTCGTTGCTTGTGAATTAACCTTGGCCACTTGTGTAGCTAAGCTTAAAGTGTGTGTTGCTTCATAATAGAAAGCAACACATTATTATTGAGTGAACGCTCGTAAGCAGCAAGTTGACAGTTTGATGGCTTGCTTGCTCATGGTTTAACTAGTTACGTAAGTTAACTAAACAGTTACTCGATAACTACATGCTTTTAGGGTGTTTGTTCTGTCTGTTTTTTCAGGGAAATGTCTTGAAGCGTAGGTTATGTAACTGTTTTTCTCCTTTTAGACGCAGAGCCAGATTTGCTCAACCAACAAAAGATTCAACCCTCGTTAGAATGTCAGATTCAAACGGGGCGGAGTTGGTGAGGATTATCTCTTGGTCTTCATATGTTTGCGTTTACTATAACGTTTGGGTGTATTTACAGTGATCTTATGTTTACATTTTCTCTCATTAGAAACTACTCAGACCGGGGGAGCGTGTTCCCTTAAGAGGTTTGGAGAATGACCTGCAACAAATGCAATCAACTCCGTCATCAAAACGCAAATCCAGATTACTAGCCATTGGAGATGTTTCTAAAACCACGGTTAGTCATGCATACCACTATACTGCATGTTTCTTTACCAACTGTCTTTCAAGTTTATCTAGCTATTTGTTTTTAACCTGCCACTCATTCTAATCAACAGACGGATGTCTCAAACCAGCCAGGCAATAAGAATGACAACAGGTCCTTCAATCCTGTAGATGGGTATTCCATACTTCATGCCTCTACTGCCTGCCAGGGCGACATAACCTTCAAATCGTTTGCCTGTGCAGGTGGTGATATTGAGATTTTGGATTACTTGGATGTAGCAGAAGATGCCATTGTTCTACCAGCACACCAGCCTTCTAAAAGTTGGATACAAGGGGATGTGACCATATCTGAAAGCATGATAATCAATGAATCGGGGTGCAACCACATTGACCATGCCTACTTTAACCCAGAGAAGGGAGATGATGTGGTGATGAAACACACTGTACTGGAGGAAGAGTTTGATTCACTGACTGAACATTCAAACTCAATCCCAAGCGGGGCATCCAGAAACACGAATGCCCAGCAAGAACCTACTCTGGTTAATGGTTGCAGAGAAGCTGAATTTGATGTTATTTATGAGTCTTATATCTGTGATGGAGGTGAAGTGGAGATTCTGAATGCCACCGCACATCCATTGAATAAGACGATCCCTTTACCCAAGGAAGAGCTCGTATACCAGCCTCCGGGAGACGGTGTCGGTATGAGCATCATGGAAGAGAACTGTGGAGATCAAGACCAACAAGATCACACCGATCATCCGTACAGTAGCAAAGTATGTGAATTTTCTTGTTCTATCGAACAAAGTCCTAAACTTACAGATGGACCTACGGACATAACCTGGAGGTCTTTTGTCTGCACCGGAGGAGAGGTCGAGCTGTCAGACACCACTACAGTTGCAGAGGCGACCATTCCACTACCGTCGGTGCAGCTCAACATGAGCAATTATTTGGCCCAAGATGAAAGCATAATAAACCAAGGCGAATTGGCAGCCAATCAAATCATTGATCCATGTATTGGCCACATAGAGCACTGCTATTTTAATAAAGACCTCAACACTCCAAGCAGTGATCTCAAAGCACCCCAGGAGCTTCCTTCAAGCAGTGCTGAAGCCCATCAGCTGAATGAGCATGACGGTGTAACTGATGGTGGCAAAACCAATGCAGCATTTGATTCCCTAAGTGGTACAGGCGGTGATGTCCACCCTACAGATGCCTTCATCCTGTTGGAGAAGCCTTTGCCTCTGTTGGAAGATCCGACAGAGGTTAGCCCGACATCCTACAACAACGACATTAGAGCAGTTGGCATTGTAGAGAGTCACGATCCAGACTCGCAGCATCAACAACCCTTTGCTCTGAAAAGGGATGAATCCATTGAAGCCACAGCTGTGAATGATGTAATAACTGACGCATCAATCCCTGTGACTAACATCCAGCCGCTGCAAGATGTTTCCCAGACTGACTTGTCCCCTGCTGAAGCGAATGCCGTGTCCTGTGCTCTTCAGCCTTTCGACGCTGCTGATCAGGGAGCGTGTGAAGCCTCAGCCCAGCCTCACAGTTTTATCACTGTGCAAGTCGAGGGACATGTGATCAGTGACTCCGAAGTAGAACTGAGAAACAGCACCCTTGCGTCCAGTGGAGCACATGTGGACGGGGCTCTAGGTATGTCCGGCTATGCCCAAGGTGCCGCTGCCTCCGTAGATGAAGCACCTGCCGGACACTCTGATGTTCTGGCGGAGCTGCCGGAGTTTCCCGCGGTACCAAACCTACTGCAGTTTGACCTCCTCAGCCCCGTCACCAGGATCCGGACTTACAAGGACTCTCCTTTGGCTAAATATCTGGCTGAAGATTCTCTCCTAGATAGGGAGAGTCTGGCTGAAAAGGATCCCTACACGGTGCCCCTCAGGGGGCCCCTCGTCGGGCCCTTAGAAAGCCCCATATCCCGGCCCCTGTTCAACTCCACCGCCCTGCACACCAGGTACTTAGTCACTCCCTGTACCATCCGGGACAGGGAGGTGCCAGAGCAACTACCGCAGGCCAAACACAGCCTGGGGGTGGCAGTGCCCGCGTCCCAGGAGCTGAAGGGTCTCCCGGACCCCCCCCTGATCCCAAACGGGTCCCTGCAGCAGCAGCTCCGCCAGATGGCTGAAATCCTTATCTTGGCTTCGGGGAAGATGTGCACCGAGTCTGCTCCCATGGCCGTAGCCGTGGCCGTGGACGCCATCGCCCCACCCGCGGTTGAGTCCCACAGCATCTGCGTGGGAACCTCTCCCGTGAAGTGGGTCGACCGCTGCTTCAACACGTCCGGCCAGTTCGTGAGGAAGAGGGAGATCTCTGTGGCGGACGGCTGTACCTCTACTGACCCTCTTCTGTGGAAGTGAGTTATTACCCCAAGGTTCTTCCAATACATAGTCAACTCTATACATAATGACCTTATTACAATTACTTCATACACTTATGGGGGCGGAATAGGGTGGTGGACCGAAAGGTTCTGGGTTGGATCTCCGAGTCAACAGTCTATCATCGTTGAACTTCGTCGTTGAAGTTTTTTTTACAATGGATTAATGACATGTTTGCTGTAAACCGTTGCCGAAATGTGTGTTCCAAACTACTTTTGCACTTTCTACATGCCGGTCAGACAAGCATTGTACATTGTACCTGAATAACAACGTTGTATTCCCTGTCCTAGAAAAAGGGTTCTATATTATACAATACAATTCTTTCAATGCATCTAAAAAGGGGATTAGTTGACAACATCAATTATTACCAAGAGGGTTCCCCACAACTAACTATGTCTCCTCTATCCACTCTCTGTCCCAGTGTGCCCCCTGGCAGTCTGGAGGGTCTGCCAAAGCGGGAGCTAGAGCAGAGGCTGAGGTCCCACATGATTAATGTGGAAGTCCTGTTGCAGCAGTTGGATGCGGCCAGGGTACAGAAGAGCCCCCCTGCGGGTCCTCCACCCTCCCAGCTCAGGGACGCACTGGTGCAGACGGACCACACTGAACTCAACCAGGTAAGACCAGATATACTTCCGCAGTCGCACATGGGAACACAGGAAGTAGGGGTACGGCTATAGGAGGTACAAGCAATGAGCAGGGAGGTCCAACCCAATATCTACAGTCAAACTGTAGGCATCCCTGAGCAAGATTCCTAACCCCTAGTCACTGTACATTTACATTCAGTGCATTTAGCAGACGTCCAAAGCGACTTACAATAAGTACATTTGTCATAAGAAGTGAAACAATATGTATCGCTGTCGGTACAGTAAAGATGTTCATAACCAGGTGCAAGTACTAACAATCCCCAGGCCAACCCATTCACCGTATACAGCAGTGATGGCTAGCTACTGTAGATGCTACACAATTAAGTACAGGCTACACAAGATGCATATGCTACACAATTAAGTACATGCGACACAATCAAGTACAATGAATGAACACAACGTGGATTGGACGTACAACAGACAATAGTACAACAGACAATAGTGGGCAGGGGGACTGAATGGCTAAGCAGAGTCTAGGTCAGCGACCCGGCTGGTGAGCGACTCGGTGTTCCTGTAAATCAAGTGTCTGCTAAATAGTAGAGTAGTGAAATGTATTTAAAACGTGTTTATTTCTGCTAGACCTCAACATACAGAGACCTCTACATGACAGCTCTCAGTCGAATCCAGGAGCTGGAGACGGACAACAGCTCTCTCCAGAGTCTGATTCAAGCCGTGGAGGAGGCCAAGATCACTGCGGTAACGTCCATTGAAACTACTATATAATTTAGTCTTTCATTGTCTTTATTCTTAAATGTATTGTAGCTCTGTTCTGTTCTCTCCGACATCCTTCTTGGAGACATAAAAGAGACTAGCACACAAAACACAAATCCACCCTGTAGCCCACCTCCACGTCTGGTCTGGTTCAAGTGGTTCTTTGTCCTCCGACAGGGTACGCTGAGTGCAGACACGGACACGGCCATCTCAACCATGCAGCAGATGGAGCAGGGTGTCAGGGAGGACCGCTGTGGTCTCCTGGCCCAGGTAGGCTGCCCCTCCTGCTCTCCCCTACTCTTTCCTGCCCTGCTTGAGGCTTTGCAAGTGGCCAGTGTGCACTCCGATCATCATGCAGTTTGCCATTGGCCTGCATTCGTATCACATGGTGCATGAATTAGCAGGGGCCTCACGATATGTGTTTTTGATTGCCGATACAATATTTATTATAATATTTATTATTTTAGTTAGAATTGTGATATAATATTAAATAAATGTCTGATTTGATATTTTGTGTGGTTTAACCTAGGGTTTGTAACTTCATGCTTCGGGTTCTACCTGCCCGTCGGTGTCGACCATTGTTTTAAAATCTGGTTTTTCTTACATCGGGACTGTGTTTTATGAAAGTGAGTCAACAGAACAGACTGTAGCTGATGTGACTCCACTATAGGTGAATACACTGTAGTGTCTTCTGTAGGACGGTACCATTAATCTCTTTCACAAAGATAACGTTAAACTTCCTTGCTCATATTCTTTCTTAGAAAAAAATCCTTGTCACTCGACCCCTAACAAACACGTATCAAATGCGTACATCTCTCATATTAAACTCTTTCTTTCTTTCGCTCCCCTCCAGTATGGGCAGATGAAGGGTCTATGTGGGAGGTTCATGGACACCCAGGCCAGGATGGCACAGAAGGTTCGAGATGCCCTGCAGGAGAGGGAGGACATGAGGAGACAAATGGACGAGGCCCTCCGCACCAAGGAGGCCGTAAGAAACGCTTTTCTTCTTTTTATTATTAAAGTTATGTCCGGGCTCCAGACCTCTGCCAGCTCTTCTATTGGTGTTCAGATGGATCTATGTTTGCAGACAGTCCAAAAATTGGTCTGTTATCATTGGTCCGAAATTTTCATTCACTTAATTGGACGTCAGTGGATGCACTTTTCAGTGAAAATGGAGTCAATGTTGCAGACTATTGCATTTATAACATGCATTGCATATAAAACAATACTAAAACAAATTGAATTGGTGGAATAAAACATGTTTTTTGGGTGGTGTATCTTTTGGCAATGATCGTACCAACTAATCAATCGAGAACAACTTGTGTGGCTTAGAATATACAAATTAAACAAAATGTCTGAATGCAGACCCCAAGTGTGCGGCTTTTCGAAAGCGTCTGCCACCTTTACGTCTTGGTGTTTAACTTCTAAGCCTGATTACATCTTAATGTCTTGATATTCATCTTCCCAGCCTGGCTTCATCTTTATCCCATGATATTCTTCCTGTAAGCCTGTTTCCATCTTCTCTGTATGTTTCCAGGCCGTCAGTGTGACGGAGCAGCTGCGGGTTTACTGTGCTCAGCAGATATCTGAGATGGAACAGAGTGTGGGCTGTCACCAAGATCTCATGGGGGCCCTTAACAAGAGCTACCCAGAACAGGTAGAAACATACACACCTGCAGACACAGGTACAGGCTTTCATCCTGCCGTTAACTCTTTCCCCATCGTACATGACGCATGTGTTTGTGGCGGTGTGCAGGTGGCCTTAAACCAGGCTTACGTGGAGACCCTCAGCAGCGCCTCTGCTCTGCTCTCCAGGACGATGAAGGACCAGGCCAGCCTGGCAGAAGAGGTAGGGTGGGAGAGTGCATCTCCTTGGCTTCGGTCATTAAAATACTTTTTAAATTTCTTTTTTATGGCTTTCTGGAAAACACTTGGCCTGATCTTAAAAAGTTCCTAATAATAAAATGAGAACTGTTAGGAATGAATCCTGCTCAGATGAAGGGAACAGGGTTTTAAGTTGAATGACTATGTGAAGCTTACTATTCATTGTAAGTCGTCTAGTTACAGAGAACTGAATTTGTATGCCATGTATGTAAATACATCCTCTGTAAGTCACAGCGGATAGAAGCGTCTGCTCAATGGTGAACTCGCTTTGAATACGGCAGCGATATTTAATTTGACTAAAGCCTAATAATACCGGATATTCCCTGGTCCGCATTATCCCCTTGTCTTGCAGCTGGCCAGAGTGCGCGGCCTTCTCAAGAAGACGGTTCCTATGCTCTTGAAGCTGAATGAGAAGGCAGCAGACGCGCTGACAGACCGGAACCAGCACCTGTTGGACAGAGACCAGGCTCTGGAGGAGAGGCAGCAGGTATAGGCCTCTGTCAGGTCCACCTCCACTGCTTTGTCTCTTGTTCATGGGTCCAGTAATGGGATTTTGCTCTGAACAGATCCATGCCCCTAGATAAAGTATTGGTTTGTTGTTCTCAACAGATCCATGAACCTGGATAAAGTAATGGGTTGTTGGTTTCAACACATCCAAGGCCCTGGGTTAAGTTATGGGTTGTTGCTCTCGATGGATCCAAGGCCCTGGGTTAAGTTATGGGTTCTTGCCCTCAACAGATTCAGGAAGCGCTGCAGCGAGCTCATTTGGATCTCGAAGAAGCCGACCAGCAGATTGGAGATCTGAAAATTCAGGCCACAATCATGAACTCAGGTGAGGTCAGAGCCCCACACAGTATTTGACAATATATCGTTGAATGTTAGCTAGGGCTGTGCACAGATTACATTTTGATTAGGTCAATTGGAAGACAACGGTCAGGTGGAGAACAATAGTTTATCAGTATTGGAGCTAAAATATTTATCATGGATATAATGATGGTGTTAGCTACAAGTGTACAAATCACCGGACACTCCCACATGTGACGTTACTATAGGGGGATTTATTCTAATATTTAATCAACATCACACCAAAAAATAAAAAAATGCCTTTTTTAAGTGTGTGTGTGTGTGTGTGTGTGTGTGTGTGTGTGTGTGTGTGTGTGTGTGTGTGTGTGTGTGTGTGTGTGT
>JAOPUD010000117.1:11006421-11017583 GCA_027122715.1 Trisopterus minutus
CCCCCCCCCCCCCCCCCTCTGTGCCAAGACTGCATAAGGACCTCTTCCTTTATCAATTAATCATTAGGCTAGTCCCAGCTTAGAGTAATTAGGAAGAGTCCACATCCTCTCACACACATACTTCTCCTCTCCGCCAAAACCATCATTAAGTATTCATCTGGCAGTTATCAATATTCTTTTCTTTTCTCTTACTAATCCTCCATCGTGTTCCACCCGGCCTCTTCTTTACCGGCAGGAGGAGAAGCAGGAGGAGGAGGGTGAGAAGGAGCAGGAATAAAACCGGGAGTGCCAAAACAGAAAAAACATTCAATTCGAAAAAAGGAAATGGACAGGAAGATAAATTACAGCATTCTATGTGCTGTATTATATACCGAACCGTACGTGGCCGGTTCAACATGTTAGTTTTCCTGCCAACCTTTAGATCCTGACTGTTGTTGGCCAGCCTCTCCTGCAGGGCGGAGATCTCCTTGTTTAATGCGGCCCTCTCCTCGCCCATCACCATCTTCCTCTGCTGCACCAGGTTCACCTCCTGTTGCTGCACTGTTATCCTCTATGGAGAGAGAGAGAGAGAGAGAGAGAGAGAGAGAGAGAGAGAGAGAGATTGGTCTATTTTTAGGCTACAAGCTACAAGTTCAATCAACACCTGATAGATTCAAATGGCAATGTTGCGCCTGATAGAGCTAGACCCAGCAAGGGATTTCCAATTACATAGCGATAAGATATTTAGCTGTAAATACCACATAGGGTGACATTTCAGGTGTTGTGCCTCTGTCAAGACTAGAACACTACTCTCTGTGGGTGATCACAGTGTTCCCTAGGCTTTACAGATGCTTTCCCAGCCGTCATTCGACACTTTCATTTTATCGCACAACGGTGAAAACAACAACCAATGAGGAAGCGAAAGCGCTAGAAATTCATCTAGACATCCCACTATGAAGGATCACAATTTCTTTATCGGAAACGCTGTCTGCAATGGCAACAAAGGGTTTCTGTATTATTTTTTAACGTACACAATTTAGAGTTTCAGAACTGTTTATTGTCAAGAGGGGTTGATTAGAGTACGCTCAGGAGCAGCATACTTTTTATTCTTTTATTTTAAGACACAAAAATCAGACTTTAAAATTGTGTTGCCTTATCATTGCCACAATACCTACCAGAAATGACCTCACAACCGTACCCACATCCCGCCAAAAAGGAAGGATCATGATGAGGCCGTCGTCATCATCATCAAAGTCAATTATTTCCATGCAACATTATTCCGTTTATCTTAGTACAACAAACTGGACACGGGGGGATTTCACTGTCTGTGCATTTGTTTTGTATAATGACGTACCACGCTAACTTGACGATTTAAATGTTTTTATTTTTTTCCAGCACAGGGTTTTGTGGCCTTAGTGGGCGGAGGCGGGCCTCTTAGGGCCGGCACCGGCTGTGGGCCCCAGCATTGGCTGGTAATCCGCTGCCTTCTGCGGGTTCGCCCCTGCTCTCCAATAACATCGTGCTCTGGGACGCAATTAATTGCCGTGTTGGGATTGAGGGGGGGGGTGGTAGAAAATCACTCAGATCTCTCCAGATCGTGGATTTACGGCGTCTTGCTAGCACCGCTGGTCCACCATGCGAGGAGCGCTGGGGCTTTGATAGAGATTTATACCGGCTGGTGGAAAAACACATTCAAACGTTGATAATGAGGTAGGAAAGTACAATTTGAACCCCCACTCGCGTTCAATTGGGAGGATGAAGTGAAGAAAGAAAAAGACGAAGAGGGTTTCGCCAAGTTAAGAGGTCTAGGACAGAGAGATTAGCATTTGAAAATTCCCAGAGCAGTTAAAAAAAATGAAAGCTAATTATGGCACAAAAAAAATGCAAGAGAATGGGAGGAATGGAAGGAGACAGAGAGAGTGCAGCGAGAGGGAGAATGAGGGGGAAATGAAGAGCAGTAGGATAAAGATTATCAAAGTTGGAGAGCAGAAACGTTAAGGAGTGTGAGATCCCGTGTGCACCCAGTGGACCATCACATCTCAATAGCAGAGGGGGGTAAGAACCCCAATTAATCACCATTTGGTGCACTTGGCTCAAAATGGCGGACGAGATGATGAATATAGGTGAGCGTGATGACAAGGCAGGATTTAACACCATTAATGAGCTTGTCAAATAGGCGGGAACTAAAACAGATACGAGGATCTTGCGGTACTGATGTGGAAGGGACAACCTTGCAAATGAGAAGCAATAAGATGATGTGAATATTTTACCCCTTGCTGCTTGAAGCTCCTTTGAGGTCCATAACAAAAGCAGAAGTATTCCCCTCTGTGATATACCCTCATGTCATCAACTGAGTTATGATGTGGCGCACACATGTGTTTCTTTTAAAGAGAACAGGAGTAGCGGTTCGCCGAAAAAACAACAACAACAGCTGCTGTGGTAATTTGGCAATGCATCAGATGGTCTCCTACTCTCAGATGGTCCGCACATTCTTTCCTTCAGATTATGAGGAAGATTCATACTTACTGGCGACTGGCGTTTGAACATTTTAAATTATAATGTAGAGAATAACTACAGTCAGGAGACTCCAGTGGCTAAGTTGTTTGATTCCAGGCCAAAAAGGTACTGGGATCGATGCCCATGTCCATAGTCTAGCTGCTGTAGGCATCCTTGAGCAAGGTACCGAATTACATGTAATGACAGGTTCCTCAAGTCACTTTGGATTACGGTGGCTGCTCATATGTTACATTGTAATGAAATTGTAAATAGTAAATACATGCAGACAAATGTAAATAGACAACAGATAGGACAACGCTAATTCCTTCAGCAATTATATGTTAACATTGAATGAGAATGTCATTTTTCCTGTAACGACAATCTGATTGGATCACTTAACCCAATTTCACAACTTAGACCAAACAACGACTCAATCCGTCACCGATATGGAAGGAGGGGGGGGTGGTTTTCTTAACACAGTGCACAGCGTAATCCTGATAGCCATTTTTAATTGGATTACTATAAACACCGTGCCCCCATGTTCTGGTGCGGCAGACACATGGTGTGCGCCACTGTCAGCGAGCCGGTGATAGCATTACTGTGCGCCTCATTAAGAATAAACAGGCCGTTAGCATTTGTGGGATAATAGAGACGCTAATGAAGCAGACTGACAAATGCCTCTGTAACGGGACGATGATTCGAGTCAATTACATTAGTGATGTGATTATGGCTAGCTGTCATAGCAGCGGCAGAATGCAGGGCTCTCTCTCTCTGTCTGCAGATGGGTAGGGATGATGGAGGGGGCCGAAAAGAGCTGGGGCCCACTAGAAACAATGCTTTTATTTTTTTACCTTGTTATAATATTTTCTGGAGATCAGCAAAGGAAGATAAACACTGAACATAAAATTAAAGTGCATGTGGACGTTCAACTTAATGAGACATTCAAACAGGAATGACGGAACATCCCGATGGGAGCGAGTGAAGAGAAACATGCTCTAAAAATCGATCACTGTTGCGAAGCACAATGTTTGCCACTGGTTCGAGCGGTGGTTTTCCACATCTCATAGCAGGTGCAGCAGGTGATCAGGAGGAACGCAGGGTTGGTTGCTCACCATTAATGTTTTGTTTTTTTTTATTAAAAAAAAAAAAAACATGTGCATGCCCACATGCCATGGCTCTTCACACCATGATAAATATCGCACTTCTTTTAAATTTGAAAATGAGATTGCTTACTTTACTCCACAAAATATTTGTCGGGTCGAAAGCATCTCCACAGGTGGGTCCCAGCAGGATAAAGTTCAGACATATGTGACTGTATGGCAGAATTTATCTCTGGTGTATCTTCGCTGTTCTCAATACAGCAGGTTAAACCCATTTAAAATAAGAAAGCCTTCTGTTGGTTCTGTAAAGACGTTAGACTTCCACCAACAACAAGATCACTCCCATACGTGTGAGACACCGCGTTATGTCGTACCGTACCTGTTCCAATTCCTGGATTTTGTAGTCTTTAGTCTGCAGAATCTCCAGTACCTTTCTGTCCTTCATCTCACCTTTTTGCTTCTCGCTGTAGAGAAGAGGGAAAAAATATATATAAACTAATTCAGTCATCCAGATGAGCATAACCTGAGCTAACCCTCAGGTTGCGTTTGCGCACGAACGTGCGTGTGCGTGTTCCACACTATATCTCTGATGTTGTTATGTATGACGTGTTATACTCCGCTAGAATGCCCAGCAAGCTTGTTTTATTTTACTGTAATGAAGAATGTGTCAGCACCAATTAACAACTCTAAATACACCATGTTAACAACAAGAATCCAAAGGGTATTCATAATTCAATTATAAGGGTTTGAAAATAAATGTTTTAACACAACAGACAGTAATGCACATTATAGTTTTATAACAACATGGCTGTTTGTTTGCACAAGTCAATGTGTGAATCTGTCTATCAACAGGTAAATCTAGGCTGCATTGTTCAGCCCTATCAATCATTTTAAACACCTTATATATTTCAAAGTTCAGTATTCTTGTCCTCATGACTACTTATTTAACAGACACATTCACTTTATCCTCAGACACCGATTCTACATTATTTATACACCAGGGTTACCTGCTGCAGACTTGCACCTGAAGCGAAATGTGCAAATGTACACTTCCTTCAAGGATGTAATCCTGTACCTATGGGAGGCTTGCTTTGTTTGTTTTGTGTAGCATACGCTGATTTTCCCTCAGTCCTCGGTGCTCATCGCGCCAGGAGACGAGACCAAAGGAAAAAAGCAATTGGGGACCCGTTTGTTTCAACTGATGAAGAACCCCCCCCCCCACCCCCCTGGGCCCATCCAGTTTTCTTCCGCTCATCGCTCCATTTCTACTCCTCTGTTCGACGGCTCTCCTCTCCCCGTCTCCCTTTGCTTGGCTTCTGATCATCCTTGCCCCCCCTAGAGATGGCGGAGTAGGTATCTGGGTTCCCTCTAGCACACAGGATCCCACATTGGCCTCCAGCTACACCTTGTACCTCACCTGGGCTATGTTCACCGTGTCCCATGCAACCGACAACCAAGCAGTGTAACTGAAGACCTGGGCTAGGGTGGGGGTGGAGACAGAGGTGGTGTATGGAGAGATTCCCAAGTGAGCACCGGAGCTTGCTATTACCATGTCTGTATTCCCCAAGTCTGGCAGACGATACACAACAACAGGCACACTGGAGGTAGCTATACACGCAGAAAAGCAACACTAGTGCAAGGGAGCATACACCAGACGATAGACCGCTGCAGCGTGTTTAGCTTACAATTGTTGCTTACCCCAGAAGGGCCTCAAAAGCACAATTGAAATTCTAAAGCAAACGATATGTTGACATTTATTTGGAAGTAGTGTGCAAAAAGTGTGATGAACTAGTTTGTTTTATTTATCTAGGGTGTCAACAAGATGTCATTAACAGCACACAGCACACAGTCACAAGCAAGAAGAGGCCTTGAAAAATGGAAAACAAACTTGTAACCACATAAACATCCTAAAAGTAAAAGCTACCATAGCGAGGCTTCGTTGGTTTCTAAAGCAATAGGTGGCCAATTTTTTAACGCACATTCTCACAACATAAACTAGAACTGCAACTCTGAATCAAAGACAGAAACCAAATGCAAACCCCCCACAAAAACATATGACAATGTGGAAGAAATGTAGCACAAATTGGTCCAAAAATCGACCAGCTTGCGTCAATGGCTGCCTCCTCTCTCCAGTGAAAGTTCCCAGGCCACTGTACGCGGCATGGCTTAGACACGTTTTTTAACGGGGTCATATTAAAGCTCACCATCTATCCGATAAGGATAAGACTTCTGGCAGGAGTGTTTAGAGTGCTCAGAGCGGCGAGCCAGGGGAAGGGTGGGCTTTTTTTTTTTGCTATAAAAAAAAAAGGTTTCTGTGGGTGAACCGCTAGACCTGGATAAGAGGGCTTAAATAAGCATCTGCGGCAGATTCCCCTCCTATCCCCAGCAGGACGGCCAAGGTGCCTTAAACCTACCCTTGGGTTACTTTCGCACATATTTCCCTGACTTAGAAGATAACACCCATTTTTGTTTTTTTTCAGTTGAAGAGTGTTTCAAAGTTTGCAAATTGAAACGGGGAATCTACTTACCGCTCAACGACCAAACTGACCGCCTGAGTCAGGTCCGGATTGGCCACTTGCAGGCGTTTCCATAACGACCACACAAACTCCTTATCGGCCTGTGGAATGAGGTGTTGACAGGAGTATGAGTTACATGAGCTACCACGTCGGCCATTGATATGAAATCTAAACTTAATCCCTGTTGCATAAGTCATGTGTTGTATATTTTGATATATCATTTGTGTATTCATGAAGCAAGAAGACCAAAATTCCCGCCCCAAAAATGACATGAGACCCAACTGCAAACTACACTCACATCCATATCTTGGCCGGGTCCTAATGAAACACAAATAATTCAGTGGGATTCTGTATGAGTTAGGCATACAAGACATAGGGGGGGCTAATCAATAATTTAAATATAGGGTACAAAAATTGTTTTTGATCAGGCCTGCCCGCTCTAATCATGGCGGCGTCTGAACGGGGAGCTCCGTCTCTCCGTGATGTGACCTTCGACTCAAGGGGAGCAAGCATTGACACTTGTCATTATGCACTATTCATGACCGAGGGGATTGCACCGGAATCCAAATCAAAACACAGCAGTGGGGCTAGCGATTTGTTTATTAATAAAAAGGCACTCGCTGGTGGATGGATTTTACACTGAAGCTACAAAGTAACTAGCCCCAAAGAAACAGAAAACTGATGACAGAGAGAGAGCGAGAGATGGAGAGAGAGAGAGAGAGAGCCATCTTCAAGCAGAGCCCAGCCAGCCCCGGACACATTTCCAATTCAAATTGTCTCGCTGGCTCTTCCAACATTTTTAAGCTACATTACATTTAATGAGGAACATCTAAAAACTACATTTTCTGACATTAAAAGACAGAATTATACCAAATCGACTTAATATAAAATTATCTGATGAATTATGTTCACATCATCATAAGATAAAAGTCATCCCTCCCACTGGAATCTACTGGTCTCTAATTAGTACTTCAATGTTCAAACCACCATTCAAAAGTGTCTAATCAATTATTTACTAAATGGCAAAGGCAGACCTTGATAAGACCATGGGCTGAACATATAAAGTGGAGGGAGCGGGGGGTGTCTGTTTATGAAGAGTGGGGTTGGTTGGGGGGGGCACAAAGATCGCACCAAATCAACCACCAGGCGTTGCCAGTGTGGCTAACGATGAAATGAACAAGATGGCTGACTTCAAATAGGTGGTCTCCCTGTGCCGAGTTTGATGTAGCCATTAAATCTTTTACAGACCACCGTATAGTAAGGACGATCATCAAGGGCCCATGTCATATGTGTATTTAAAAAGATGTATCGGACGGGTGTTTGATGATCCCTGAATTATTCAGCGTAATTCCAATCCAGACATCGAAACACCATGGGCTAAACATACCAAAGCAAGGCGCTGGAGTTCAGCCACGTATTAATAAAATTAGCATGGTCTAGTAGGAACATTTGCTGGCTGACTGGCGGGCCTCTTTGTAGTTAATGGCCGTCCTGATGTACGTGCGTGCCAGGGACTTTGAGACATCAATGGCACTCAATTGCCTGTAATTTCGCGGGGGCACTCCGCTAACCCAGGGTCCCCCGTTAGATGAAGAGGATCACGCATGCTTCCCCTGCCATTGGGACCACCAGCCGCGGCTCCCCGTGTCAACTCAATCAGAGATGACACGTGACTCTGCAGCCAACGCAGAGAGAGAGAGCCTCACCCCTGTTGAGCTTTACGTCTCCCTACTGAATGGAGCATCAGATGAAATGCGCTCTGCGCTTAGCTGTTTACACGGACAGACATGTCGCCATTTGCATTTTTTGCTCAAGTTTAATCTTGCCTTGATTCAATGGCAGGAAGTTATTGTCCAACGACAAAATGTCAAATGAATTATAATAACCAAAAGGACATGTATATTTAGTTTGTGGTGGAAGTAAACCCATGTCCAAATATTATTTAAGTCAAGATTTGTCCAAATCAATGCAAAATGATGCATATGTATGCAGTAACTATCTGAGAAACCCTTTGAAAGTTTCACAAAATTTTTTACAAAATAAGTAAGAAAGAGCTTTGTCGCTAAGATACTTGTACAGTGATTGATCTACTTGAGTAGTGCCATTCAGTATGCATAGCAAGCAGTGATCTTTTATGAAACAAGCAATCAACATTCATAAACTCCTAAAAATCTTCTTAATAATACAAGCCCTTACTTGGAAAAAAAGGTCACCACGAGGTTATTACTGTTAATGTTATAACAAGATATTCAGAATTTTAACAATATTCCACAGAGGTTCAAAATGTTTTATATGTTTAGACAAGCAAAAGATATATATTACTTTGTTCTAAAGCATGTGCTATTGAACTGGTTCCCTCCGCTCCCACTGAATTCCATCCTGACTGAGTGATCCTACATTATTTAGCTTTCCACCAACCAAATTCACAAATACAACTTACAAAGATCACCCAAGCCTTGTATTGACGGTCTAACACCAGAGGACAATGCCATGCTACTTTCTTTCATCATCCATTTAAATAACGCTACAACCCAAAATGATATAGTCTACCTGACTGGTAATCTCTGACGTAACAATTTACAGTGGATAGGGGTGAATACACTCATATTTTAAGGCACCACCTGGTGGTGAACCGGCAAGGACAGCATATGAATCTGAAAATGTGCGAGACCTCTTCGTTATAACACGTACATGATCACCACCATCTCTCACCATCTCTCACACTCTCTCTCCCTCTATCTCCATGTAAATTAATGTTTGTTACTGAAATTAGATCAATCCCTAAAACTTGTTTTGAGCATCATAAGAAAACATCCAACAGGTGGACAAAGCTTATAACGTGCGTGTTTGGGGCGATACTGCTATAGTGCTGAAAACGTCCTAACGGAATACCTGGCACTGCATTAACTCGTCCGACAGAGTCTTCACCTGCGCCTCCAGAAGGTCGATGCTGCTGGGATCCATTGCCGCTAAAGGAAAGACAGCAAGAGTGGAATTGTTGGTAGTTTAATCACGTGTTTATCAAAATAAATGTTCCGGTTGTTTTGAATATGCATAAACAGGTGGCATTATCCACAGTAAGACATTGTACATGCAGTCTTGCTTGGGAGCTTGGGAATATTCGCTCGTATGAGGCTGTGGCAGAGCGGTACACAGTTCGGGCTTTGACTTCCTAGTAAACTTCATGCAACGACTGGAAGTCGACGTGATTGTGATGATAATTACGAATACAGTAGATGTGGCTTACCTATCAATACAGCCTGCTAGTCAGTAAGCCACCAGGAAAACAGAACCGTCTAAATCTCAGCGTGTAGCTTCCGATTTATTACGCATTTAAACACTTTAAGTTGTTGACAGCAATCTATTTTAGTCCATGTTTTGAAATCCGCCATGTCATAATACAACATGTGGAGACTAGAGATGTTGTCCTTTCTCGTACATGGGTCAAGTTTAATAACAACAAATGCCAGGCATGGTTCATTTGTAGTGGTTTATCCCGTTGTCATTAGCTACAGTAAGCTTCTGTTTTCAAACAAGCCCGCTGTTTCCGTTTGCTACTTCCCTAGCATACGTCATTGATTTTTACGTCGTTTCTCAACAGTTATTGACTGCATACGGCATCGACCAGTGATACGCGATGTAGTCTTTATTATTCCCTGGAGAATTTAAAAGGAAGTTATGTTCAGATTAGAACCATTCAATAATGGCCATTCACCGGCATTCTTATAATTGTGTTGGTTCTCCTTAGATCTTACGTAGTAATTAAGTGTTTATTATGTTGTTAATGTTCACAGAATAATTCATGGCATCCTATTTTTATACTTGTGTGCGTATTATTATTTTCTCTGAAAAAAATGTTCATCAAAATGGTATTCCAAAGATAAGGACAGCTCCATTTAAAATTTATATATTTTTGCTTTTGATGTTTAAAACGAATTAACAAATTAATCAACAAAACGATTTTTCTGATTTTCTAGCATTAGGCTAATGCAATTATTATTCTCCCAATCACACAGGTAATTTCTGTTACTGCTGGTGAGCACAAGAAACTCCAACACTGAAAATATAAACATTTTCTTGTATAGCTAATCTGATCACAGGTCTAACCTGGAGCAGGAGATAATTAAAGAAAATTTGCTCTCTTGTTTATCTCCTTCCTCATAAACAGACAGACAGAAATGTAGACAGATCAACACACTTTAGGCAAATCCGTGTATGCCGTGTGCCTGTCTGCATGTTGGAACGAGTAGCAGGAGGCAGATGTTATGCATTATCCCCCAACCTGCCACCTCTATCATTGTTGCATAAGAATCTAATGAGAGTGGCTCAAGAAATCCCCTATCACTTTTTCTCTGTCTCTCTCTGTATCATTCTATCTGTTGTCTATCTGTTTCTCCGTCTGTCCATCTGTTTGTCTGTCTGTCTGTTTGTCTGTCTATCTAGATATCCCTCTTGCTCACTATCTATCTATTTATATATATATATATATATATATATACATATACTATATATATATATCTTGATATCTAACTGGCTATCTAGATATCACTCTGGCTCACTTTATATGCATCAATCATATCTCACATCTATTTATTTTTATTTGTTCTCAATTAATTACGTGTCAAATATCTTTTTTCAGTACAACAGCAGTACAACACGCACATCAAAACCCTAGTTGCTATTGCCACATTATTTCATATTAGAAACGATTGTATTTTAATGAAACTGTATCAAAGGGATTGTTGTATCTACTGCATATCCCTACGCTCGTCCCCTTTTCATCATCAAGTGCCAAACAATTTCACAATCATAATATTCCCATTACAATGTACTTATTGTGGACCAGCTTGTTCCACCATGTTCAGACAGACAACTCCACAGTATCACTGTGGGTTAAGAGTGTGAGCATGCACTTAACTAATAACAGATAAAAAAGATGTGAAAACATATTAAAAACACAATACACACACACACACACACACGCACACACACACACACATACACACACACACACACACACACACACAGACACACACACACACACACACACACACACACACACACACACACA
>JAOPUD010000117.1:11133969-11149482 GCA_027122715.1 Trisopterus minutus
CTCCCCCCCCCCCCACACCCCAATGTCCACCCCCTCTGTGGCACTCCTTCGCCACTAGCCCCCCATGCATTATGCATGGCGGGCTATAGTGATGGTGGAGGGGGCCGGGGGGAAACAGAATGAGGAAGAGGACACGGCAAGGTTCAAGACCTTCTCAGATCACAAGGAACTACTGGTTAACCTCCCCTTGAAGTGGCGAGCACGGGGATAGAGCGGCTTTCTGCCCGAGACGTGGATCTGAGACCAGGCTCGGGGATCAATGGGGGATTCTCGGGGGGGCTCAGTGGGGATCGCATCGGCTGCGAGGTGATTGGCGGATCAATGTGGTTCCCATGGTTTGCTTTGCCATTGTGAGAGCCGGTCCTCCTCTTGGTAAAGCGAGTGATACCGCCTAATGATCGGTTGGTCACACTGTTCTGACCCTGAGGGGGGTGGACATGAACATCCGGCATGGACACTATCCTGAACAGGAAGAGCATATAGCACTGTGTATGTAGAGGAAAGGAGAATAATGTGTTAAGATGTTCTTCGTAAAAGTACCCATTTGGGTCCTGGGTCTTCCTATGTACACAAACCAAACCCTGTAGAGATTACTAGCTTGAGTAACACTTGCTTGCTTGTAGTTTTACAACTCTCTCCATTCCTTTGCCAAATAGACTACCACACATCATTTATTATGATGTGTGGTGATCAGTGGGAAAGAAAGTATACATCCTGTTGTTAATCCTTAATGCAATCCCCGCCTGACAGCGCACACACACCCAGGCCGTAAACACAGCACAACTACACGTCCAGCTAATTAGATAATTGCCTGCCTTTGTTTAAGCTGACACTGGCCTGCGGTGCCCTCAAACACAAAAACAACAAGCCATCATTTGTTCATCCGGTCTTGTCAAGGTAGCAAGTTAGGTCGCCTGTCGAACACCCCACCTACGCCTTTTACACGCTCCTGTGACCGTATTAGCCGTGGTCGCTGCGGAGGAATTAAACATTCAGTGGCAGGACGGCTGCGATGAATAAATACATCTCTGGACAGATTAATTCTAAGTGACACGGAGGTGAGCAGCTCAGATAAACTAACGGCAGCAGGCTGTCTCACAGATAAAGTGTGCACCCCATGGTCTCTGCTGTAATTATTGGCTAACAGTCATTAACCTGGCAAACAGAGGCTTAGCTGTGTTGTTTAAAGGACTCTGGGATGCATAATGACAGACTGATATGTCATAGCGCTCGGGGAGGTGAGGGGGAGGGTGTGGATTAATGAGATTTTACTGGAGGGAGAATGCAAAAGGGAGGTGGGAAAACGGCGGGGAAAATGCAGGAGGAAGGAGGGGCACATTAAGCTAATTGGAAGATGAGTGCCTACTTGTAAAAGTGCTTCTAATGGCATATTTGTTACTCTTGTGGCATCGCAAGGCTAATGCAGAAAGTGGGGAATGAGACATAGGCAAGGACTGCAGGGACCTGTGTTTGTCTGCAAACACTCTGCGCTATACGTACTCTCATTCCCATATGCGCACATCTTCCGTTCTTAATTAGCCGGTGAGTTGAGAGTACACTATACAAAGACAAAGCTAAGAAGTTATAGCGTTATCTTTGGACATGTATGTAAGGGCCCTGCAAGGGGCCGTATCTCTGTACCAGGGACCATTACTACATTACTTAATGTGTGAGATCTTAGAAGGAGAACTTTTTAAAATTGGCAATTGTATATGGAGTGAATCGAAATATCCAAATGCTGGCAACCGAGTCTAACTCCTGGCAGAATCTCCACCTTCAATGTGGAAGAATACAACAATAAAATTCAGAGTGCACAAATGCTTTTGTTCGATTTAACACACTTATCTTTTCACTTGAGGTAAATGGCTGATCACACCCTTCATAATTACAAAGATAATCCTTAAATGATCTGTGAGGCTGTTGTTTTTAAAACACAACGACTCAGACTCTTTAGAGGGGAATGAGAGAAGAAGCTAAAAGATGAAATATCTCACGAGTGCAGTCCAGGCATGTATTCTGGAATATGATTTATTAATGATTATTAACAGACACGTATGTCATCATAAACCAAACAGGGTGCAGCTTCAGAGTAGAATTGTATGATGACATGTATCAGCATCCATGGATTCTAGTTACTATATATAAATAGAATTATAATGCTGTACCACAAAGAAAAACGTCTTTACTTTGACAAGAAAGTATTTCTCTTGAAATGTTCATTTGAGTGATTCTTTTGAATTTGCTTTCATTTTTGTCTCTTGTTTCAATTAAATATAATGGAAGTACAAATGCCCAAACGGCTATGCAGCATAAAAATAATAGTGCCCAGGCTAGAATTTAAAGTCCTACCTCCGGGCAAAAGAAGAAAAAAACCAGTGCATACACAGAATGAAAGTGTAAAATGTTTTTTAATGTATATTTAACAACAAATACCCTGGTGTCTATTGAGGTTTGATCTCTAAAGAATCTAACTGTGGGCATGATGTGGAGCCCATGAACAACCCCCTGTCTCTTTCTTTATACAGCCTTCATTTTGTTTTCTTTTCCTTCTTCTGCTTCCACTGTCTCTCTTTAAACATTTATTTTCAGTTTTTCTTCATACAGGCCCTTTATGATTTCTGATGTTGGTTTTTTCCAGCTTTAACTCGGAAGAGTAGTCATTTATCTTTTATAGGTCCTAGCAGGGGAGAGCACTTACAAAATGATTGCAGTATCTGTGTGACTAATTATCATTCCTTTGTGTGGCTTGCCCAGCCCCCCCCACCCCCGAAGCAACTTGCATCTTGTAGCGTAAGAGGCTGTGTTAACTGATTGCCGTTTGTATTCATCTCTGCTTTATGCATATCTTCCACATCTCAAAGTCAAAATACATTTCAGAAGTTGTTTCATTTCAGTTTTTTGGAGGGAAAAAGTTGATTGTCACTAGGGGACAAAAGCAGTGGGTCAAGTATTTGACACTGAAACCCGCCTGCAAGCCCAGGTTTCAGGACATGCCAAGATTATTCTCCCAGAATCCATTGCCATGGTTTGATGTTTGGCAGTGGGCTTGTTTCAAAGAAGTCAAAGCATTTCATATTTCAGTCATTAACAAAAGCATCTCGAGAAGAAGCCGGCCAAGAAAGTGCTCCTTCAGAATGATCTTCTCAAAAGGAGCCTCTCAAGGGAACATTTCTAGTGTCTGGAAGAAACATGGACGTTTGTTTCCCACACAAGCACACTCCAAAACAGGATTAAGAAACATCAAGGATCGTAAAAGACATACACTGACAATACTACATTCATTACCTTGTTGATTTTTAATTCAAAGTAGCCACTTTGAACAAAAGCACATATATTTTCAAAGAACAAGCATTAATACAATGGACCATTTTCTATTAATATTAATTGTTACACAAGACGTGACCCTGTGAAGCTCATTAACATTAAAGATAGGAAAGATGTAACCATTGCCTGTTTAATGAGTGGATATTCAACAGCAGAGTAACATCTTAGGTGTCTTGTTAGATGACCTTTAATTAGCCTGAGATTTCCTCTATGAATGTCTTAACACTGAGAGTTAGGGGAAACACTAAGAACAACACCTGCCAGCTAGAGATTAAAGCCATGCATAATTTTTTCTCGGTCGGACACCAGATGTAAATAAAAGTAGAGGCGGAGTGATTGTACCGAGGGAGTCTCAGCAAAGGTTCACAGCTTTTACAAATCTGTTTTCTGTCAGTCCTACAGTAACTACATTTAGAGAGACTGCTAATAGGTCCGCCTCCGTTTTCTCAATCTCCTTACATCCTCACTCTGTTTTTGTGACTCTGATGAGTGGCATTATTCATATTGGTGATCTGAAGAAAATAAGCAAGCCTTGTGGGGTGTTTGGGACATAGAGACAATGGTGGAAAGATTTTTTAGACAAAGCTAAATTTTCTCATCGCTTAAGGGCCTTTTGAATTTAATGTAGAGAGCAGCGCACCCCAACTTTATCCTCTACTCTCACTGATTATGCGCAATCAATAATGTTTTGTGTGTGTTTGTCTTCTCTCTTGTCTCCTTTTGGCCCACTAGGACGCTGCAGGCAAAGTGTTGGACCGCTGGTCCATCATGTCCCGAGAAGAGGAGATTATTACCCTGCAGCAATTCCTACGCTTTGGTGAGACCAAATCCATTGTGGAGCTTATGGCAATTCAAGAGAAGGAAGGTCAGGCGGTTACCGTTCCCTCTTCCAAGACGGACTCCGGGATAAGGACATTCATTGAAAGCAACAATCGCAGTCGTAGCCCCGGTCTCCTGACGCATATGGAGAACAGTAGCCCCTCCAGCATTCATCACTTTGAGAATATTCCCAACAGCCTGGCGTTCCTGCTTCCCTTCCAGTACATCAACCCAGTCTCGGCCCCCATGCTAGGCCTTCCCCCTAATGGCCTGCCCATGGAGCAACCTGCCCTGCGGCTACGCGAACCCAGCCTCCCAAACCAGAGTGAGCAGGTGGAGAGCAGTGAATCAGAGGTGTCCCTTTCCCCCTTTCG
Source organism: Trisopterus minutus (assembly GCA_027122715.1). Taxonomy (NCBI): domain Eukaryota; kingdom Metazoa; phylum Chordata; class Actinopteri; order Gadiformes; family Gadidae; genus Trisopterus; species Trisopterus minutus. Next base: position 11,138,487 of record JAOPUD010000117.1, read on the forward strand.
CACGGGTCAGAGCCCAAGTCGTGGATCCCTGGGCGGCATGAACAGCAACATCGAACCCAAGACGGAGCCCAGCAACCGGGCCTCCCCCATCTCGCCTACCCCTTCCATACAACAAGCCCAGCAGCAACAACAGCAACAGCAGCAGCAGCAGCAGCAGCAGCAGCAGACACAGCTCCAGCAGCATCAACATCAACAACAACAACAACAACCGCAGCAGCAGCAGCAGCAGGGCTCGCAACAGCCCCAGAACCAGCAGCAGCCCCACAACCTGAGTGACCACCAGGTCCATCACCACTTTGTGAAGAGCGAGCAGTCCAAATCCATTACCCATTCTTCCTTCTCCTCCAAGATGCACCGCATGCGCCGCATGGGCTCTACCTCCCGCAAGGGCCGTGTCTGCTGCAATTCTTGTGGCAAGACCTTTTACGACAAGGGCACTCTTAAGATCCACTACAACGCGGTGCACCTGAAGATCAAGCACCGCTGCACCATCGAGGGCTGCAACATGGTCTTCAGCTCCTTGCGGAGCCGCAACCGCCACAGCGCCAACCCCAACCCCAGGCTGCACATGCCAATGCTGCGCAACAACCGGGACAAAGATCTCATCCGGTCCAACTCTTCGGGTACACCCGTCATCTCCTCCAACAAGAGCGGTGGCTTTAGTTTAACCAGTCCTGGAAGGCCACCCTTGGGCTTCACCACTCCGCCGTTAGACCCTATTCTTCACTCACCCCTGCAGGGTCCATTGGTGTTCCCATCCCTGAAGTCAGTGCAGCCAGTCCAGCCCGTGCCCCCGTTCTATCGTAGGCTGTTGTCCCCCGCAGACCTGGTCAGCCCTCCAGTGTCACTGCCCACCAGTCCCATCCTGCCAAACAACCCCAACAGCACCTCCCTCATGGACCAGCAGCAGCATATGTTAGCTGTTGCAGCTGCCGCCTCCCACAAGAGTAACCACCCTCATATGTCTGATGCCGGGCCCATGTCCCATCGCTTGCCCACTCCCTGTGGCATCCAGGAACCCATCAGTGTAAACAGCGACCCCATGCCCAAGAAGAAGCCACGTAAGTCCAGCATGCCAGTTAAGATCGAAAAGGAAGTGATCGATGTGGCAGATGATTATGATGACAAGGATGAAGACGATGATGACGACATGCACCATCATCACCACCACCACCCCGCATCCCTTCTCCACAGCCACGTGAAGATCAACGGGAATTGCAACAGTATCAAAAACAACGGCAGTGGCAGCGGGAACCACAGCGGTGGAAGTGGACACCAGTCCCCTTCTCAGGACGAGATGAGCCCCGGCCTGGCCCTCAGGGGCATGATCATGCACAACGAAGACGAGTGCAGAGAAGGTCCCTGCAGCGAGACGAGGAGCGGCAACGACCTCAGGAGCTCAGGGGAGCTGCGTTGCATGGACAGCTTCACCTCTGAGGACCAGGACCACGAGAGAGACTTTGAGAACGAGTCGGAAACCTCAGAGTCGAAGATGTTCTACCGGGACGAGATGATGGAGGTGGAGGACAAGCACGGCCGCCACGGAGGACACGGTCTGGACAAGGAGCAGGAGGAAGAGGACGCGCACATGAGGAGCGAGATGGACGACAAGAGCCGGTCGTCGCCGTCCCCTCACCCGCCTCCCGTCAAGATCAAGGAGGAGCTGGCCGACCCCACCTATGACATGTTCTGCATGAGCCAGTACGGCCTCTACAACGGGGGCATGGCGGCCGCCGCCGCCGCTGCCAGCATGGCGGCGCTGCACGAGAGCTTCATCTCCTCCATGGCGTACGGTGCCAGCCCGCCCAAGTTCCCGCCGTCGCAGTCGCCGGAGGGGGACCTGTGCTCCAGCCCCGACCCCAAGATCTGCTACGTGTGCAAGAAGAGCTTCAAGAGCTCCTACAGCGTGAAGCTCCACTACAAGAACGTCCACCTCAAGGAGATGCACGTGTGCACCGTGGCCGGCTGCAACGCCGCTTTCCCCTCCCGACGGAGCCGAGACAGGTTAGTTAAAACGTGAGAAGCGCCGTTGCTCGAAAGTGGCCTGTGTTGTTCCATTGTTTTTGTTTATCATGTTTTGTTATTAATATAAACGGTAGGTACATTGGAAGGATTAATCATTTCTTAATTTTTATAATTTTTATTTATTTTTTACACACATAGTTGTATTTATCAATTTAGAAAGTACCTTTGCAGAATCGCAATACTTAGTTCAACTTAACTAGATAAAGTACATCGCTCAACAGCTGTTGAGCTAATTAATTACTAGATAGATTCAGTGACATCAGCACCTTGTCAAGTCAAAGTTCAGAAAGCGTGTGTCAGTATGAGGAAACTGTACACACACACACACACACTGACACAAACACACACGCACACATACAGGAACATACACATACACACAAACCTACTTGTCCACAAGCATGCCACTGTGGGACAGCTGTGTGTTATTTACCTGCTCCCCTCACCTTGTCACTGGCAGGTTGGTGAAGGTGCATATTTTAACATACAAGACGGAGGTCTGTCAAACCGCTGCATTTATTAACGCGTCGGGAGATGAATCTAGCCCCACTCACCTGGGCTTGTTAGCACTTATCGTCTCCACACACACACGCACACACACACACACACACGCACACACACGCACACACACGCACACACACGCACACACACACACACACACACACACACACTGCCTTTGAAATAAACGGTAGCGGCACTGGTAGCAGTTTGGTTCAGTAACACATGCTGGGGGCATATAATATTACGTATGCCCCTTGGCCTAGCATCTCCCAGAGGAGTTAGTGTTTGTTTTTTAAGCCAGGCCACGGTTAAAGATGTTGAACTGTTCATTCGAAGTCTTGCAAATAACCCTGTCCAATATAAACTAGTATATAGTAAGACAGGTATAAAGTATGGAGTGGAGAATCCATGAAGGAAGTTCCAGCAGCGGAAACATAACAGTACTATTTGTGTAAAAGTAATTTAAAATGATTGAAAAGTCTTCAAATAGTAGATTTGCCTCTCTTTTTGACCTGATGACGTACAGAGTATCATATTCCATTGCCTCAACCTTGTGCCTCAAAGTGAAATCCACCCCTCTAAGATTCCCAGCACGAGAAAATATTTCATGTGTTCAGACTAGCATGGGAACAAACCAGGAACGGGGAGAGCACGCAAGCAGCCAACTCCTCCAGGGGGGGGAAATTGTGGGATGAAAACAAAAATATCTTTCGGTGTGTGTGTAAAAGGTCTCCGGCAGTTGACACACTCATTTGAATGCAACAACTTCTAAAGCTACATCCCCGCCTCCCAGCAGCCTACCTCTCTCTCGTCTCCCTTAACTCCAGGTAATTGGCAACTCAAAGATTCACAGATAGCAAATCGTCTGTCTCGTCCACACACAGATGTCCCTCACCCCACCTCACCCTGAGCTTTTATTAAGTTCCTCGTGAGAGTGGCATCTGCTCCTACCACTGCATGTTCACTAGCCGCCTGTACAAAGAGCAGGTGACTCCTCTGCCTTCTGCCCTGGATCAGAGGAGAGGAGGAGAGGAAGGAGTAGAGGGGAGGGGGAGAAGGAGGACCAGAGAGTGGGGTAGGAGAGGAGGAGGAGGAGGAGGAGATGAGAAAGGAAAGACAAAAAAAACAGCGGAGTTAACATAAGCCGCGTTGCCTTCACGCTGTTCACCTGACACAGCTGTGGCAACAGCAGGGAGATGACAGGAAGCGTTATTAAAGCGCTGCCTTGACGCCGCGCAGCTTAGCTTAGTGCCGCCGCCGCGCCATTGGTTGGCTACCATCTCCTGACGAGGCTTCAGGGACAGAGTTAGCCTGAGGCACGACAGGCCTGCTGTCTCATACACGTGTACCTGCTCTCCCAGATACCTGCACACACACACGCACGCACACACACACACACACACATATGGGCACACACACAGGCTGTAGGCACACTCCGGCATACACACGTAGGCAGATACAGAAGAGTGTATGGGTGCATGCATGTGAACACAAATGCAAGCATGCATACACCAGTAGGTATGCTCAAACATGAACGCAAACATACACACACACACACACACACACACACACACACACACACACACACACACAGATTTGCACACACACACACACACACACACACAAGTGCATACAGATTACATAGAATAACTATTTGTTTCTGTGTACACTTTATCTCATAAATGAGTCTCCTGACTGTCGTTTTGTATAAAACACACACTCTGCTTATCGGAGTGCTGAAACGAGCGGCCATCCCCCCAGAAGGTTTATGGGGGCTTATTAGCATGACAGGAAGTGTAGTGCTATCTAGCAGTAGTCAGGGACAACACAGCTTCATTAGCTGGCAACGTCGCTAGAAAGTCTTTTTTAAAACACAAGCTACTGGCTGAGCAAATCAGGGCGCTGCTTATCAGCAGGTATCCTTCTTATGGCGCTGATACAGATGGCCTTCTCTGGCTAAAGAGACCTTAGTGCTGGGGCAGACCGCAGTCTTGTCTTGTTAATGAAGTAATAGTACACATAATGAACATGAAATGGACCTATTGGACAAATAGCAGTGCTCTCTGTTTATCTGTCATCTTCTGCCCAAAATATTTGGAATTCTAACAGACATTTGGGAAAATGTCTTGACGTAGAAAAAGAAGACACAAATAATTGACTGATGTGGAGTTAGAAATTAAACAATATGTATTGTAGGGTATTCCGAGAATGAGTTCAAACTAAAATGATAACGTTGCTTAAAATGTAGAAAGCTATCAGGAGTGAAGACTTTATTATTTCAAACTGAAACAACATGACCTATACCCAGGACATATTTTCAATTATATTCTCAATATGTAATATGTAAAACACTATTTTTATAAAAATATAAAACTAACAAAAGGAAGTCCATTTCAAAACCTAAACGGTGCAACATGCAGCTCTTGGCTGCCATGGTGCACACAAAACAACACATTTTAAGGAAATGCGTGTTGATCTGGGGTCAGCAGTTCTAATGTCTCCACACTCTTCCAGTAGGGGAGGGACTCTGAAGAGCATGTGGGAGCGATTATCGCTGTGCTCTGTTGCTGGGTTATAATGGGAGACAAAACACAAGGGAGCAAGGTATCGTAGGGGCTGGAGGAATTCTGGGGGTTGGAGTTTGGTCAGTTCTCTGGCCAGACCCTCATCAGGATGTGTCCCTGGGTAATCCTTTAACTACATAATGTGTGTAAAATGCAGTAGAGGAGTAGGAGGTAACACAGGGAAATAATTTGGTCATTTTCAAGAGAGTAATTTTCCTGATAATATTAAACAGCGCACGGACAAAAAAAAGTTCAGGGTTTTTCTTTTGGTTTTTAATGTGGTCATTAATATGATGTATGCGGTAACCGGGGTATAACACGATCATCCAGATAAAAAATAAGTATTTCACTGATAACAATGACCAAAACAAATAGGCAATAAAAAAAAGTTTAAATCAATTGCTCGGGCATCTTTATAAAATCAGCAAATTAAGAGCAGATTACCCAAAACACAAGGACAATCAAATGTGCCCTCTAGCTATTATTTTGTGCTTCCCTTCGCGTGTTTGAGAGTGAGTGTGTGTGTGTGTGTGTGTGTCTGCGTGCGTGTGTGTGCTAGTGTGTACACATGGCTGCGGTGTGTTGGGCTGCCTGCTGAACAGTGGTAAATGATTGCGTATTTATTGAAGGGAGCCAGTACTCTCTGCTGCAGCAGCAGCAGCAGTGATGGTACGCCGCTGGGTGATTAACTACAGTGAAGGCATGTGTACCAGCAATCATCTCTCTTATTAGCCCAGCTTTTCCATTTTTTTACAAACATCAGTGAAGTAATGATCCTTTATGTGAGCCCCTCTCCCCTCCAGAAGTAACTCGGCTGTTCTCTCTCCAGTCGACCTGTATATCGGTTTAAAAAACAGCAAAAAAAAATCTGTGCGGACAATGCGACAGTAGGTCCTAAAAGATGTGTTGAAACACTGGGAAACGTGGAGTGATTGTCTTGCCTCAGCCTCACTCGCCCCTTGTTCCCTTCACAGCATGTGGTGCACATATATGCTCCGTTTCGCTCGCTCTCTTTCTCCCTCTCTCTCTCTCTCTTTGTTTTATTGCTCTCTCCCTCTGTCTCGCTGAAGCGCTCTCTGAAACTAAAAAGTGTTGATCATTTACAGAGAGAACATGTGTACCAAATCAAGTCTTGAAAAAAAATATATGCATAATTTAAAAAATCTAAATCTTGAAATAAAATATGATTTCATGATATAATTATTAAGGATATTCTTTATTAATTTAAAATCACCATCATCTGTATGAAATTTAAAAATGTAGTACAAACATACTGTCCTCACTGGACTAATTTGTGTGTAGTCTATGCTGTTGGGCAAGATGCTAGCAGATAGAGAGAGAGAGAGAGAGAGAGAGAGAGCAGTCACAGAGAGAATGATAAATGAACTCTCCTCTCTCTCCTCCCACAGCCGCCTTAAAACTCCTGACACGCCACAAATGACAGACAAGACAAAGAACCTCCACTGCCAGTTTAATACCACTTGGCCTCTCGTCTCATTTACAAAATGACTTATTTAGTCGCCATCGCACACACAGAAACACACACACACACACACACACACACACACACACACACACACACACACACACACACACAACACAAGATACACACATGCAGATACACAAGGGAAAGTGACATCAGATTAGCCTAAAGATGATGGAAGTCCTCACAGTTAAAAATCATCACGCCCCCCTTTGAGGCCTACTCAGTGCTTTTCCATGAAGATGAGACCGCCATATTTGTTTAGCGGCCACATTAGTGGCCCAAAGAGAAGGCAACTAACGTCATTAGAGACAGGAGGCGGGGAAACTCAGCCTGTGACTGAAATGTGTGTTGCTAAAAACCAGAGGAATCTCTTCTGTTTTGCGAAATGTCTGCGTACAAATTCTGACTTTATAGAATATATAACCAAGGCAAGGATTTAATTATTAGCCTTTTTATTACTTTATGTCCATTAAGTTTGATTTATGCCGCAATATATGTTCATAAACACACTTGACATATCGGTTGTTGTTTTTTTGTTTCTGTCTGTCCTTTTTGTATGAAGCTGTACAAGTGATGAACTCTGTTATAGCTCTGTATGTATTTATAAAATACTGTAGCGATAGCATAAAGGGCGACGGGGCTTTACTGCATGGCATTTAACATGTTTGACTTTAACGTATAGCCTTGGAAGCCTGGAGCTTATTAGCAGTGAGAAGGTGTGTTATTTTAGAAACAGAGAGACTTGGAGACTTATTATAAGGGACCCGCCTACCTGAGCATCATCCACAGCATCCCTGACCCGAATGTAAAACCGATGTGTACCGAACACCCCAGCCGTCATGGGTTCCTTATTAGTGATTAGCATGAACATCAGCCCCGCGTCCAAACACCCGTGCGGGAGAATACAAAGTGTTGAATCACGTCCCGTTGACTCAGCCTCTCCTAAAGGAGCCTACATTATACTGCCGCTACACACTCTGCTATCAAAGAGACGCACAGAACAGAAGAATGTATGCCAGTCTCTTTGATTTAACTCCACACCGTATGGGAGCGTGAGTCTGTTACACAATCACACACACGTGCACCCTCTCTCCGATGCCTCCCGCACACATATGCGCACCTTGGTGCACACAGATACACACAAACAAATAGGATGGAGCGCCATAGACGAGCCCTGTTGGGCGCTCTCTCTCTCTCCCGCTCCCCTCAATGCTGATGATGCTTGCGTGGACGGGCCCCTGGTTGCCTGGTGAACAGAAAAGGGTCCCTCAAATGAATGTATGTTTACCTCTTGCAGGAGAATGTCGGATAGGGAAGTAAATAATTAAAGGAAAGGGACCCTTTTTGACTGCACCAACCCTGCCACTGCTGGTAAGCTCTACTATCCATTGTGCCTCCATTTTGTTTTTGTTTTTTTGCATCGTCTTCCCTAGGATGGCCCTCTTGCTTTGGTGTTGTTTTTTTCTGTCGTCTCTTTCGTATTTTTTAACACACACATGCCGTCTCTGCATGGATACCCCTCCCACGTTTCAAGTGTTTTGCTCGTTCCATTTTTTTTTTTTACTTATAAAACTTATTAAAGGGTGTGGGCCCTGTGTATGCCACATATGTTAGATTACTTTCTAAATCCCTTTTTTTTTTAAATATATTGTGAAATGTTTCCCCTGAGTCAACATTTGTTTGTGTTCTTTTGGACTCTGAGAGGAGAATGAAGATGAAGCTAATGCTGTTGATTTTGATTTGTCAGGCCGCTGTCCCGTTGCGCTCCCCAGCATGGCTTTTATTCTGAAAAGAACCCATCCCTAATAACAACCATGCTTTACCCCTTGCTACTCACTGTGATGTATTTGGCTTTGTCACTCTATATGATAGAACATCTTGTGTGTTTAAACCAGACCCAGACACTGATACAAGAGCATTACGTTTATTGGATTGGATCTGTCTCCGTGATAAAAATGTGATAACAGCCGTGTCAGAGCCCGTGCTAATATGCTAACCAGCCCCCCGCCCTCACCGCTCCATTATCGCATTACCACAGCTCAAATCAATTGATCAAGTCCCATCTAACATGGCTATGAGGATTTAATTGAGTTGGAGACTATTGGATTCTGGGGGCTCTGCGATGCTGACAGCGGTAAACACGCTGGTGGCTGGCTCTCTGGTCGCCAGATGAGCGCGCTTCCCTCCGTTTATTCCCTCCGTGGCCTGCAGTCTTTCTGCCTAGTATTTAGATACAGTATAAAAGGCTGGATCCAAATGGCTTACGCTGATCACCACTCCCAAATTGTATAAGCATACTCCTTTTTTTGATCAGGAGTTCAACCACAATTGAACACACACTTGAAATTAGTACAGAAAATGTATTTCTTTTCCCGTACTTTGGCCCTAACTTTTATCCTTAGGTCGACGAAGCAGAAGCCCGCCATCTTATCTCCCACTGCGTCTCTCTCCCCCAATTGTAGGCACAGCTCCAACATCAACCTGCACCGCAAACTGCTGACCAAAGAGTTGGATGACATCGCCCTGGACCCCCACCTCAAGCCCCTCCCCAAGGACCTGCGGGCCGAGTTCCTGGCCAAGATCTACGCCGGACACCACTTTGGACTGGACGCCATGGCGGCCGGGATGGGCCTGGGGGCCGCCGCCGCCGCCGCCGCCGCCGGGCTCCACCGCGACCCCGGCTCCCCCGCCAGCAACCACGAGTACCCCCACCTCCCCTTCGGCCGCCCCCGCTTCCAGAACCCCCACCACCACGCCCACAACGGCTTCTTCCGGGGGGCTCCCCAGCCCGACGACTACATGGTGCTGGACCTGAGCACGGCCTCCAGCGTGGAGTCCAGCGGCAGCGTCCACTCCTCGCAGGGCTCGGACGAGGCCAGCGACGAGGGCATCCTGATGGACGACCTGGAGGACGACGAGGAGGAGGAGGAGGACGGAGTGGAGGAGGGGAGGGAGGAGAACAGCGACGGGGAGGACTTCTCCCAGCGGGCCAAGAGGCACTGCGGCGGCGGCATCGGCGGCGGAGGAGGAGGAGGGCTGCTCCGGGGAGAGGAGGAGGAGGAGAACGCGGAACTCAGAGGAGGAGGAGGAGGAGGAGGGAGGGATGAGGAGGACGAGGAGGGGATGTCCTCCTCGTCGATTCTCTTGTCGTCCGGCGCGGGCGGCCAAGGTGGCAGCAACGGGATCCTTTGCAACATCTGCCACAAAATGTACAGTAACAAAGGGACGCTGCGCGTGCACTACAAGACTGTGCACCTGCGCGAGATGCACAAGTGCAAAATCCTGGGCTGCAACATGGTGTTCAGCTCGGTGCGCAGTCGCAACCGGCACTCGCAGAACCCCAACCTCCATAAAAACATGCCCTTCTCCACTGTAATAGACTGAGACACTTCTAAAACGATCACCAACCCGCCGCAAACCTCTTCAAAAGACTTCTCCCGTGTCCTCCTCTCCCTCCTCTTCCTCAGTCCAGCGGTTGAAGCCCTTTGGTCATCCCATGCAAACCAAATGACTGTGCTCCTCTTGCTCATCGTCCACACGACCAATTATCCCCTCCTCCACCTCCCTGCCCCCCAGGTACTCCAAACATTAAGATCATTTTGACCTCTCTCCCTTTCGCTCTTTGTAAGAATAGTTTGAGACACTAAAGTGTGGAGTTGATGTAAAAAAAACAACAACAAAAGACAAAATAGCTCCATATTTATTTTTTTCCCCCTGGTCATTGCCCCTTGATTTCTTTCCTCCCTTTGCTTTGTTCTTATGTCCTTCTAAAACAAATCTATTCAAACCCTTATTTGTGACTTTGCCTGCAGAAATAATAGTATTGGAAAAAAAAGTTAAAATCTTCTTGTTGTACTTGTGTAATGATAGCTTTTAAAGGTTCCCCTTACAAAAGCATGGAAGCTTCATTTGTAAATAGTGTCCTGACGAAGCTTTTGGTGTCAAACAGTTGTATTGATGGTTGTTCTCTTCTTTATTTCTTTCTTTCTTTCTCTCTCTCTCTCTTTTATGTTACAGTATAGTACAATACTTCCAGCTATAGGCAAGAAAGAGGTAGCATCTGACTAGCTTCATTCATATTAGCGTCAAAGACACATTTTTAAACTGAGAACGAGAACTAAAAAAAGAATATCATGTGACTTGTTTTATCTACTCGTTGGATATTCAGAGGTTGCCTGCATGTTTTTTTAGGCTCCTACACTGATGCCATTTTCATTTTTCTATTGTTTTCCTTTTGTCTTTGTCTCTTATGTTTATTAGCCTTAGCGTACCAATTCCAAGATTTATTTTTTGCACTTTGCATCTATACAAGGGGATGTGTAATATTATTGTAATGAGGACTTTTGCAATGGTACAACGCAGACACTTGTACGACAAGTATCATCAACTCATAAATTATCCCGAAAAAAACCCCACCAAAACG
>JAOPUD010000117.1:11163954-11186225 GCA_027122715.1 Trisopterus minutus
ACACACACACACACACACACACACACACACACACACACACACACACACACACATACACACATACACACACACAAACACTGAGCTCAAGGACACCATCACTCAGGATGCATTGGAAAGGTGATCTTGAGACAATGTCACACTGAAGTGTGTTGTCGGTTGTCGTTCATATTTTTTTTTAGCAATAGATGGCAGAAGTACTGTTCAAGAAAACACTTTCTTACTGAAGAAAATATGGATTGATTTTTAACGCGGGGTTTAAAGAGCAAATTGTGTGAGTGATTCATCATACAGTTAATAAGTGTTATATAATTGTGAAATGACATTTTGAATGCATTATCACAACAACAAAAAACTACAGTTGAAGGATTTCCTTTGGAGTGAGTTGGTAGGGAGTGAAGGTGATTATGAATGCCATAGACCAACTATAATGGTCCCTCTGTAGAAGCAGAACCTTATGCATGTTAACAAATCGGTTGTATAGTATATGACAGTTTACTTAAAAAAAACAAATTATCATGATAGCAACACAAACTTACAAAGATACAAACACACACATAAATACACACACACACACACACACACACAATTACAGGAGCAGGGCTGCAGATCAGATAGATGTACATGTGTGTGTGTGTGCATATGTGTGTGTGTGCGTGCATGTCTGGCTGGGTTCCAGCGTCAAGGTCTCTCCCTCCCAAACCATGCAGGGGGGCCGGCCAGCTCCTCTGAGTTATTCCTGAGCATCGGCCGGTGTCTCCCCTCTACCCCTCCTCCTTCCTTTGTCTTGTCCGCTCTCCTCTTGTCCATCTCGGCCCCTGCGTCTCCCCAATCCCCTTCTCTGGGACCCTGCGGCTAATGGACCTGTCCTTCACATTTATCAGCATCTCCTTCCATTGTGCTTAATGTGCTGGCATGCATTACTGCACATGGACATATGCATTCTCACACGTTTTCAAACACACACATACACACTGTGTATGCACGCATGTGTACGCAGAAACACACACACCTATCAATACACAGGCACATACCAACAACCATTCACAGCCATGCATTCATTCACGCACACATCGCATTGTACATGTAAACCGACAATAACCGACAAACTGATGGAGAATATGTGTTTGGTGAACAAAGTTGAGGGAGAGTCAACTATGACAAAGCCTCTCAAACAAAGAGTACAGTTGTACTGTCAAAGAGGGTCCATGATGGAATATAAACAAAAAGATAACCACTGGAGGGCGCTAAATACACACAATCCACCATGCTCTTAAATAAATTTATATTTTCGCAATCAAACAATCATTTTTAATTTATTTGTTTGTTAAAAATATTAAAAATTATTGTATTGTATCCTGCATATAGCTCTATGAGTCTAATTCTGAAAAACAACATTTGATAAGGCATTGTACTATATAATATACATATCTGATTCTACATATCAATTACTCAGAATAAAACATCTACAAGATTTCTTCTAATAGCAGATTCAAATATTTTAATTTGAATCGGGGAAGGTATTGTTTGTACACCTTCCCTTCTACAAAATAATACATTATCTGGCATTAATGCACATAGAACTACAACTGTACATGTATTTGCAAAAGCCCATTTGACAATGTTGAACATGTAAAATAATGTCTTCATTGAAACATGTACAACAATATAATATAACAATATGTAATACCACAATTTAAAATCGAACCATTATAGCAACATGAATGATGTGTATCTTATGAATGATGTGAGCCTAGCAAGTTAGTGTAATATATCACACCAAAATAAAACATAAAAGTCACAGAACCAGTTAGGATTTGTATTCGATTTTATATTATGCAATAAAATAGGAATACCTACATTTGAAAAAACATTTTCATTTTGGGACAGCATTTTGTCCAATGCCGAAACGGCTTGAAAAGAAAGTGAAAATTAAATCCTTAACCCAAACACTAAACAACATTCTAAAGGACAAGGAACATTTCCCATAGGAGAAAAAAAGGAAGAATCGTTTTGAATTCTATCCAACTGGTATTGGAATATTGGAATGTGTTATAATGTTACTTGTAATGATAATTGGACTGTTCATTAATTCATCATTAAATTATTTGTCATTAGCCTAGGTTACATTTCATTTAGATTAATTTAGGATTGCAATAATACAACTCAATATAGGCTACAACTAAATATCCCACGATACATTGATGAACAAGCTCTTTATCCATGCACAACTTATGAAAGAGAAATAATAATAATATTTTTACAAAAACGAAATCAAATCCAGAACTAGCAACATTTTTACACATAAATGATGTCTGAAAAATATCATAATTACATTTCTAAAAGCCTTCGTAAAGGACACCTGTAAACACACGTGTCCACTCAAACGACCGCTAAGTGGTTGAATAAAAAACAACCGGTTGGAAACAGCAGTCTGGTGTAAATGAACAGAACCCAACGCAGTGCTGGCAGCAACACTTGATCCTTCCTGAAACCAAATCAAACTCACCAGCTGCAACGGGTGAACCAATTATTATTAAAACCAAACGAAGCGGTGATTTAAGTAGAACTAACTCTGGTTACCTTGGCAAGAGTGAAATAGTAAACTTTAGATGTAGATGACAAAACTACCCAATGTCCCTAGCTTTGATGCAAAATAGCCTAGCCTACTTTATAAATGTAGTGGGGTCACTACAATTGAAACTTAGTTTCACTAGGTGTTGTAGTAGACGAGGCTGTCCTCTGGGGGGCGGTAGAAAGACACAATTGGAATCAAGACGAACTGTAAGGCTTAGTTCAGTTCATATCACTGAAGGTTGAAATAAAGATGAAATGCTCGAATAGGTGGGAAAATCATAATCCAGCTACAACATTAAAACCAAGAAAGGGCTGTAATAACGCACAATTAAATTCAAACAAACAACAAATAAAACCATCGTTGGTGCTATAATGATAATCAAGCTCAGATATTTAAAACCACAGAGGAAAGAACCATCATAAATAATTGAATATAATACAAAATAAAAAAATATCAAATTAAATAAATTATAAGCGCTTTGAGAGGAAGGAATAAATGCTAATCAACAAGAAAAAAATAAACTATTGCAAAAGCAAGAAATTAATAGACTGGAGTCGGATGGAGGATAATGTGTTAAGGTTAGTAGTAGGGTAAGTAACAGGGTTAGCGCTAGTAATACCCAAAACCTGCGACTAACCCTCACCCTTTTTCTAACCCTAAACCTATAAATAAACAGGGTTAGTGTAAGTAATAGGGTTAGAATTATTAATCCTATTTAGCACCGGTTTATTCCTCGTGTGCTTCAGCATCAGTACCACCAAGGACCCTTTGCTCACCAGTAGGCTAGTTGCGTGATGAGTGACGTCCATTCGCATCCGGGGTAGCATCCTTACATGAGTATCATATATTCACTTGAACAATTAATTTATGGCATATTGATTATCTTTAAGATGTAGGTGTTACTTAAAAGTTAATCATAAACAATTATCAGCATTAACATCCTATGAATACTTATACATAAATGTAGCAAAAGTAAAACCTCCCCCCTGTTTTGCTTTTCTTTGGTATAGTCCGTTGCAGTACAGCGCGGGAGCGGAAAACGTGCAGTGTGTACGGGAAGAGTAGTGCTGCCCTTTCAGGTAAACAACCCGTATACTTTCCAAATACATCCTTTAGTGAATCATTTCAGTTAGCGTCGATGTCGTTTACGCATGTAATGACACGCTACTAAAGGTTTACCACTCGCACATGTACTGTATGCATCATATGATGTATTTATCGAGCTAGCTAGCAGGTTGCCTGTTACGCACACTGGTAAAGGTGAACTCTGTATCCCGTAGTAATGTTACATCTATTCACTTTAGTAATGACATATACACTGCGCTTATTGTGTTAACGACTAAACGTTATGTAATGGCACTGTGTTTGGACATTTAATGGAGACCGAACAGAATTCACATGAATAAGTTCCGTACGAATGCGTGAAAGTACTTAAGAGGCCACACGCCCACTAAAGTCAGTGCGGCGTGCGTAAACTTTTTCAGATGTGAGGATGGATGCCGGTCTATTCACCTAATTATTGTTTACTAGGTGCCAAAACTGTGAATATGGCTCGAGATTACAAACCCGGGGATCTGATTTTTGCCAAAATGAAGGGATATCCCCACTGGCCTGCCAGAGTAAGTAATGATAAAGTTAACGGTACATCCAGGAAATGAGTAATACAAACAGTGGCTTTTTTCATTTGTGGTCTATTTACTCGTCTCTTTCTATTGCTGCTAGATTGATGAAGTCCCCGACGGTGCTGTGAAACCGTCCAACATCAAGTTCCCCATATTTTTCTTTGGCACTCATGAAACGTCAGTATTGTTAATGACTTTAACACAAATTTTGTATTTTTGACCCGATTTACCTTGATAGTTAGTGGACTGAAATACAAATCGGTCTCAGAATGTTTGCCAACCATGTCACTACTAACAACTATGTTACTATGTATTAAGAGCTAAAATCCCTATATTGCATTTTATTTGAGGTAATATGACCTAATGTACATACAACTAATTAAATGATCATGTGACACAGAAAACTCTTCATTAGAAAAATGAATGGGTGAGATTGGCAACAACAACATTCCAAATACTCTGTTCTTTTTGAACAGTGCATTCCTTGGTCCGAAAGACGTATTTCCTTACCATCCTAACAAAGATAAGTATGCCAAGCCCAATAAAAGAAAGGGCTTCAATGAAGGCTTATGGGAGATTGAGAACAATCCAAACGTTGAGCTTACTGCACCAAAGGTACACATTTCACAACTTTTATTTTCCTTATATCTTCCTTCTATATCCTCTATATTAAATGAGCATTTAATAGCTGACTGTGTGTGTGTGTGTGTGTGTGTGTGTGTGTGTGTTTTATGTATTATAGCTTTCATGTAATTTTCTACTTTTGCTCCTGGCTGGTGGCGGGTGTTGTTTTTGATGAATGTGGGTATTGTTCTGTGTGGTTCAAAGCCGACAACTCTGGATACGATGGGCGGGAAAGACTCTGACGGCAGCCCAGATGGTGAAGAAGAGGGTGACGTCAAAAAGCTGAAATTCAAAGTGAGTAGATCCAGTCACGCACATCTTTAATGATACACTTGGTTAGTTTCTGTCACATGAGGGACGAGGGATTGAAACAATGCATGAAACGCCAACCTCTAATAGTAGCGCGACCTGTAGTAATACTATCCCGAGAGTAAAATATGACTCTGATGAACAAAGATGTGCCGCAACAGTGCGGGCGACATGTTTTGTAGAAACAAAAGAAACAAAACTATGAATATTTAAAGAAGTTTTATTGTTACAGACACTTCTTTTAAGGTTATATCATCATTCACTTGTAGAAATTTAGCTTAGATTCATCAAATCAAAGCAGGTATCCTGACAACATTTTGGTTAAGATCTAAATCTGTTCTTAACATATATGGTAAACAGTCTGCTCTGAACTGCCCTAACATTTTTTTTAAATCATGAAAAGAATGCTGACGCAGGCAAGGTCATGCTTAAATGCCCACTATTACACAGTTTGAATAAAATGCTCATTACATGGAATTATTGAGAGACCTGTTTTGAACATGCTGGGGTTCATGCAGGGATGGGGACCACATGACATGTATGTCAATCAACACCAATACTGGTGTTATAATTGTCCAGTAGTTTGGGTGTTTCCTCCCAGCCAAAAGGTCCTGGGTAACCAATATCTGCAGTCCACCTGTAGGTATGCTTGAGCATGATGCCACCTCCTAACTGATCACTAATGATAATGTATATATGAATCAGTGAGTTACAAATGACTCAATAGTGAATGGTACTACTTGGCCACATTAAGGGCACGGAACTAATGAAGCCGCAACTGAAGAAAAAAAGTATCCTTAAATGTTGTTGTTTTTTTTTCTTGCCAAGTTAGCCTTTTATGTGCATCCTCTTGTATTGTATGCTGCCATAACATAGGTCTACTGACGCTTCATAGTGCTGTTGTCTGTTTCTGACCAATTGCCTAACATGCCTTCTGCTTCTCTGTCCTATGTGGGATTTGCACCTTGATGCGTTGTACATGTTTCTGTTGTGCCCGCTAGTTTGGTTTTTCCCAAGAAAGCTGAAGGAGCTTTAGGCAGTTTTCTCAAGAAGGGAATAGAGGACGTAAGGACTGGCACTAACTTTGCTTTTTCTTCCAAACACTCGTTTAACCCTGCCCACTTGCCCTCGGACCTATGACGTGTCTTTGGGGAATTCAGGTTCCAGAAAGTGAGGCTGGACAAGAGAATGAGGAGGAGGAGATGATGGAGGAGGAGGAGGAGGAGGAGGAGGAGGAAGGGTCTCTGGAGGTGTCTGGTCAGGGCCCTGAAAGCCAGGATGTACGTACTTTGCATGGGGTTGGCCTCGCAGAACGTACAGGTTCTCCCGCCCAGTGTTGAAGGGGTGCACGTGTGGGGTTTGATTCTGGTGGTGGTTGGTTCCACAGGGCATTTGTAATTGATTTGTATGCTTTTGTTTTGGGTTTTTTATGATGGCTTTATGGTGCTGGTTGGACAAACGTAGAAACACCATTAAATGCGTGTGTGAGTTGGAACACAGTTGAATACCTGTGATGTAAGTGGGTACAGCAGTCTATATACCTGTGCACAGATGGGGATGGTTTGTTCTGTGCCAACAAGGAATAAACTGGGAATTAGTTTGAGGATATTCTACTATTGCTGCTTTGATTTGCATCCTCCCCATTTTCTACACATCATGTCGCCATGTCTTTTTTACAGCATAGCAACGATCACTGTTTTTCTGACCGTTTAGTTGCATGGCATTAATAAGTGCTTTTGAAATCAGGTCTGCTGTCTCTTATACTGTTTATATTGCTGTTTAATATAGTATTTTAGATACATAGTCAATGCTTCATCCTATCCAATCTATGCAAATGTATACTTGAGAGCACAGATGTGTTGTTGCTTTTTAACACTAGAGGGGTCTAAAACCCAAAACCCAGTCTCAAACTATAAAGAGCATTTTCTGTCAAACCTTTTATATTTTTTCTGGGCTTACACAAATTCACATCTTGCACTTTTTTTACCACACTTTTTTCCACAATCCACCATTGGTTGTTTGCCAAAAACAGCTACAGACAGAGTGAAATACAGTGACTTTGTCAAAAAGGCATTAACCAAAGGTTTCATGTTCAAGGATTCTGCACAAAAGGGAACGTCAGACGATGCTAACCAAAAAAGAGGGAGAAAGAAAAAGGTTTGTTGTTTTTTATTAACAAGTATGCAGGCCTGTTGTGCTGCCTGCTCTGGTGATGGAGTTGGGGATGAAGAGCTTCTAACATTGAGGTTGTTTTTGCTCCCTGTAGCAAATGGTATTAATGGCTTTTTCCCTATTACGGCCATTTAATTTGTTTAGCCCTTAATTGCAGTTACAGTCTCAAAGGGCTCACTGGTCCCCATTACAGTATATTACAGCCTTCTTTTAACATGTCAATTTGTTTCCTCTTCTTTTTTTTGTCTCTTGGTTTCCAGGGTGATGCCGACCAGGACTCTGAGAAGGACGATGACCCTGCCAGTCCAGCCAGCCCCTCAGGTAAACCATCCCTTTGAGGACGTCCCTTCATCCACCCTCAGCCCCCGGCATGCATCCATGGAAATGTGAACATGAGAGAGTCTTGTCTGTGGGTGTTGCTTGGGCAGGTGGAGAAGGTCCTAAGCGGCGAGGCAGGAAGCCCAGGACTGAGAAGAGCCTAGCCCTCCAGCAGCAGGACCTCCAGGGCTCTGGCAGTGAAATGTAATCACATTCCACTCCTCCCCTCCCATATCTACAAACATACAGAAACATGGATGCAGGGATATGCAGGGATACAGTACCTTGGATTAGATACGTTTTCTAAAATGTGTGTTTCAGGATAGTATAAACCCTACTGGTTCAGAATATTTATGGCAAGTGGGCACACATCTATTTTATTGAAAAAATATTGATATATCAGCCACAGCCATATGATTTTTAGCAACAACAACAATTGACTCTAAATGGATATTGATATCACCAGCCGTCTCCATTCTCCCACAGGGACTCTGCAGAGTCGGACAGGAAGAGGAAGCGGACAGCGGAGGAGTTCAGGAGTGCAGAGCAGCAACAGCAGGAGAGGAAGAGGAAGGAGGAGAGCAAAGTGAAGGAAGGGGACGGGAAGGAGCCCGAGGCCAAGAGGAAGAGACAGACCAAGGAGGACAGCTCCTCCGGCTCAGAGGACGAAGAGGCAGGTGGACCTTCTCACACCGACCACTGTTGGACTGTAAAACATGACTAGAGGGACTCATGATGAGAGGTGTTTTAGTGCTTAGAGTATGAGATGGAAGAGGGGAATGCTCAGGGAAGTGATGCATGAACCTGAGATGAAGTCAAAGTATAAGGCAGAAATATGCTATGACTTGAATTTTTCCACAATTAAGCTGTTCAAATAAGGACGGAAAAATGTTTATGCATTGTATTTATTCACTCTACACGTTAGTGATTTAGGATTGTTTTTCAGTGATATCTGATAAAAATCAGGCTTTAACCTTATCGGTTATAATCGCATCTATTTTCAAACAATCCGCATTCTAAGTCTGAAAAACATTTTACTGATGTTTTCTTGGAAATATATAGGAAAAGGCGGATTTAAAATGCTTTATTTTTATTGATGGGATTGTTTTTTGATAACCAGAAAAGCAAGAACCGAAAGAGAACGCCGAACTCCATGGACAGTGACAAGGATGTAAGGCGGCGCAAGGCAGATGAATTCAGGGAGTAAGTGCACATAAAACACACTCACTCACTCACCCACTTCACTCACTCAGTACGGTAGTGGTAAAATATCGCTGCTCTCCTTTGCAAAATGAAATAAAACTACTTCTCTAATCCCATGCTTCCCCACAGACAAAGCAAAGACGATGCAAAGAAAGGTGAAGAGAGGAAAGGGGATAAGAAAAAAGGTAAGCTTGTCATTTCCAAAAGGTTCATTAAAGGTAACCCATACAAACCTGTGATCTTTCCCTGATCTGACTGTGATGTGCGAGTTTCACATGATTATTTTAATTCATGGCTGTTATTTATGGCTTCTGAGATCCAACAATTAGAACAATTGGCCATTGTGCTGACTCATTTCTAATGACTATCCTCTTGTGATTCCTAGACCTTTAGAGTGGGTTAGAGGTT
Source organism: Trisopterus minutus (assembly GCA_027122715.1). Classification (NCBI taxonomy): domain Eukaryota; kingdom Metazoa; phylum Chordata; class Actinopteri; order Gadiformes; family Gadidae; genus Trisopterus; species Trisopterus minutus. The sequence goes on from JAOPUD010000117.1 coordinate 11,173,186, forward strand.
GGTAATCGTTATTGTGATCGTTTGATATTGGTAAATGACAACCTTTGCAACCCAAACCATGACTGTTAAACCAGTATGTCTAATTATTTTTCTAAAAAATCCTTGTACGTCCGTAGTCTACAATGAAAGGGAGCCTCAGTAATTGGCATGCAACTGTATATGGTCCAAACGTTGTATTTCCTCTTACTCTTTGATCTTCTACTCAGGAGGCAAATTCATGAATCATTGAATTTGCGAATAAGATATCCAATCGTTTTTCAATCACAAAGCACCATTATTTTTGGCAGAAATCTCAACAGAATCCAAACTGCAAAGGTTGCATGGGGAAATCAAAATATCTCTAAAGATCGACCACCCGGTAAGGTTCAGTATATGGTTAGCCTTATAGCCGTATTTTGTACTAGGAAGATATATCCCAATTTTTACATGTGTAATCCCTCCCCTGGCCCCCTCGACCCCAGGATGTGAGGAAGTGTTTGGAGGCGCTGGATGAGATCGGCACGCTGCAGGTGACCACGCAGCACCTGCAGAAACACAGTGAACTCATCGCCACGCTGAAAAAGGTGAGGACAACTACCGCCTGGTCCTCTTCGGCGTCCACTAGGCCAGGTAGCAAGCTTACCAGCCCTGCATTACTGCTATTCACGGTACCGCAGTCTAAGGAAATCTTAATTTTATGATACATGATATATCAGTATATGATATATACTTAGAGTGCCTCTGAGTAAACAAGCAGTTAAGCAATATACGTTGACTACCATGAGTAGTATTATACAATACTAATGGATTGTATACTGATGTCAGTTCTGTTATGGCGGTTTTCCACTCAACTGTACTGGTACGGCAAGGCAGCCCAGTGCGGCTAGGAATTGCAATTCCATTGCAACCGGGCGCCACGCTTGAAGGTGTGTCTTTCACTGATGATGCGCTTATCACTTTTATCGCCCATTTAGTTTCGTATTATAGCCTGCCATAAAATCGGATTGATTGATTTAAGACGTATTTAGTATATTCGGGTTTCACACGGACGGCGACACGCAATGATATCCGTGGTGAGGTATTCACTTTGACGTTCAATATTCCCCCTGGCTTCTTGGTCTCAATAGCTCATCGAGAGCCGATTTATCTCATAGTCCTCTTTACACACTGTACTTGAAATTTTCACGATTAAGCTGTTCAAATAATGACGTACAAATATTAATGCATTGTATTTATTTAGTGTACATGTTAGTTATTTAGGATCACGTGCAATATTGATCATTGTATTTCAGTGATATCTGATTAAAATAAGGCTTTAAGCTTACCGGTTATAATCGCATCTATTTTCAAACAATCCGCATTCTAAGTCTGCAATACATTTTACTGATGTTTTCGTGGAAATATATAGGAAAAGGCGGATTTAAAATGGTTTATTTTTAATGATGGGATTGTTTTTTGATGACCAGAAAAGCAAGAACCGAAATATTCTTGCTTGATTCATACAATGATTCATACATTTTTCAGTGCCACATGATGTCCTTGATCTAAAAAAATGCTTTGAATGTCAATTTCAGTGAACTAATAGCTGGAAATATTGTACAATCACCAGTCTTAACACTATGACGAGTCTGAACAAAAATCTGTACTATTTCAAGAGCTACTTTGTTTTGCAAGAGAATATCGTTAAACTAACATCGCTGCAGTGTACTTTCATTAAACCTATATTTGCCTTTAGTATTAGGCTTTTATATAGTTATATATAGTTATATAGTGTCGTGGCAATTTCCTTTAACAGATATTGCATCTAAAACTGATGAGATTTCTAAATGCAAAAAGCACACAATACTTGTAGACAATTAACCTAGGTTTAATGCATGCATACATTACACTCCTCTATCAGAGTGAGTCCAGACATACAGTTTGACAGTTATTTATACCATTTCAGGTCCTTCCCACATTGCAGATGTCAATAATCACACAGAGTTGCCTGTGTTCTCATCAAGCAGAAGAGTGCCTAAGAGTGTCTTGTGACTGGTTTACCCGAGTACAAAGGTTAACTTTATCGGTTGACTCTAAGGAAGGTAGGCCGGCTACCCATAGAGAAGGGTTTACATTTATTATTATTCATCCTTTGTTTTACCAGGGTAGTCACATTGAGAAAGTAGTCCCTTTTACAAATGAGCCCTGGCCAAGAAAGACAGCACCTAGCTAAAAGACACATAAAAACAGAGAAACTGATTTAGATGTCACTGAGGAAGGTGGGACAGCTGACCAGAGCAAACAGGGCTGACGTCAGTGCAGCCCATTTGGAGGTGGGGAGGGCTCACTTTGGCCCGCCCTCTGCAAAGGTCGATCTAGGGAGTGGTACAGTACACCACGCTTAAACCTGTATGGGAAACGCAAATCAGCATGGCACGTCACGGAAACTGTGTGCCGGGCACACAGGTTCGGTACGGCAAAAAGTGCCAATGGAAAAACACCATTACAGAGTGAATGTCATGGTGGAATCAGGAAATAATGGTTATTTATCTTTCAGGATTTATTGGCCAATATCGTTTGTCCAGCAAAGACAGTCGTCCCCCTAACCTTGCTTTCCCTTAGAGGTGGAATATGAATACACATACCAACCTAGGTCTGTGGTTATATACAGTAACATAGTCAGTGTAGTATAATGCTGGAAGTAAATGTTCCTTTATGTTGGAACCCACAAGGAATTGTCTCGGGACACATTTACCCAGGGTTAACGCGGTGAACCTCTGTTGAAGATTAGATGGATGGAACATTTAATGGAAAGGAATTTCAAATGGCCATAATATCCTGTTGGATATATCATAGCATTAAAGCAGGTCTTTTTTTGGTGATACACGGGATAGGGTTTTGATATAGTTTGTCAACCATAAACTCAATCGATGTATCTCATGGTAGGATATGTTGATGCTCACATGTCCTGTCACCTGGGATTATCTTATATACAGCCTGACCCTGACCAAATCTCATTGAACTGTGGATGAATAATTTATATCAAAATTGCAATACATAACGAAAATATACATTTGCTAATTTTGACATGTGTGTGATAATGATTTAAACATTGATTTGGAATAAAAAATATCCCTGGGATTCGCCCGACGCCGTTGGTGTTGCTTTGGTTACCTCGGTTACCAGTATCCGTGCAAGTTTTTCCATTCAACCCAACTCTCTTCAGTGTGAGCTTACAGGACTACTTGGTCACTAATGAGTTGTGGTCTCTTTCTCCAAGATCCGCAGGTTCAAGGCCAGCCAGGACATCATGGACAAGGCCAGCATGCTGTACAACAAGTTTAAGAGCATGTTCCTGGTGGGGGAGGGGGACTCCATGATCAGCCAGGTGCTCAACAAGTCTATCGCTGAGCAAAGGCAGTACGAGGAGGCCAAGAAGGGAGCGCTGAAGAGGGCCGAACAAGCCCGGGAAATGAATGCAGGTGAGCCTACTGTGATGGAGCCAATGATACGTTTGAATTCAAAGCCAGGAAGTAGATTTTTCAGATTCCAGTTGCCAGCCAAAGTACGTTAATGTACTTCATAAAGTCACAGGGAAACTTAAAGATGACTTGTTCCACATGAGGATCACGCAACACACCTTTTTTTGTATGGTTGACTGTCAACGACAAGCCTGGTCAAATAATTCTGAAATCTAACCATACATGACCATATATATATATATATACAGTATATATATGGTCACATGAGCCATATGACCATGTCGATGGGGTGTTTGAAGAGTGACCATGGAAGATTTGTTCCATAAATCGATTTATTTCATGTGGAAGAAAAAGGTCACTCTTAGAGTGTCCCGCAGACTCGTCATGTAGCCTACTTTCACATTGTACTATCCCACTGTGATTACTCTGCATGAAGCACTAAACCAATCGTGATCAGGGGGCCTTCCACCACTTCTTCCGGTCCCCGGCCCGACCATTCATTGGACTAGCACCGTCCACAGAGGTTCTGTTGTAGACCAAAGCATGTCTGATTGACCAAAATATATCCCTTTCACCTCAGTGGTGCTCAGGCTGAGGCATGTGTTATCACATGCGCTTGTGAATCCTCCTCTTTAGTGGGGCTAGGATATTCATACTGACGTGTGTGTGTGTGTATGTGTGTGTGTGTGTGGGTGTGTTGGGAAAAAAAGATAAGATCCCCAATGGTGATTTCATCATGTTGGACAAGAAGGATACTGAGAGGGAAAAGGCTGATGAGGAGACCACACTTGGAGATAATAGGTAAGACAAACAGGCGTCCATTCAGCCCTGAGCGTGTGTCTCTAGGCCATCAGAACAACTGGCTTAGTTCATTCTGGGGATGTTGTCTACAAGGCATGCAGTCATGTGGAAAAGTTAAAACACCCAATGAAAATGTTTGCTTTTTAAAACATATGGACATTTGAGGAAAGGTTCAGTGAGGAAAGGTTAGGACACCCCCAATGTCTTATTTAAACCCCAGACTATTAGTTAGGTTTGCTCTTGTTTGTTGAAGTGAGTGAGATCAATGATGAGATCAAAAGCGCTGTCTGAGGCCTTCAGAAAGAAGGTAGTAGATGTATACAAGTCTGGGAAGGGATTTAAAAACATCTCTCAATAAGAAACATGCTATATTCCAGCTATATTCCAGCTGCCAACCCAGTGCCCAACTGCCCAGGTCAGGCCATCCTAGCAAGTTCAGCCCAAGAGCAGATCACAAGATGCTTAAAGAAGTCGCCTCAAAAATCCTTAAATATCATCACAGGTAGCTCTTGCAACAGTTGATGACAAAGTACATGCATCTACTATTAAAAAGAGACTGCATGTTTTGCTGCAGCAGGGCCTGGCCAGCTCACCATGCTTGAGGAAAATGTGAAACCATATGTCAGAAACTTGAAGCGGATGTGGACCATGCAACATGATAAAGACCCAAAACATTCCAATAAATCCACAAAGGAATGGGTTCAGAGTTCTATAATGGCAAAATCAAAGCCTGGATCTTATTCCTATTGAGATGCAGTGGCGTGATTCAAAACAGGCCGAGCAGGCAAGACACCCCAAACATCACACAGCTGAAAGAATTCTGCATGGAGGAGTGGGATAAACCTCCTCTCAACTGATGTCAGAGACTTGTAGACAGTTAAAGGAAATGTCTAATAGAGGTCTTTTCAGCCAAATCAAGCATCACCAGCTATTAGGGCAGAGGGTGTCCTAACTTTTTCCTCAGCAGAAATTGGCATTTTTGTTAATATCTTCAATTAGTTAAAGTTAAATCGTCATTGTCTTTTGTTCCATTATGAGAGCAAGAGCAAATTCAATATTGATATTGCAATATTTCTTGACAAATAACTACATATTTCATGGGGTGTCCTAACTTTTCCACATGACTGTGATGAAGTACTTACAACCCTAGACTTGTGATGCCATCGATTGATGGACTCAGTTGGGTTTTGTAGTGTTTGAAGCTGATTTTGGATCACAAGTTTTGGTCAGATTATCCACGGACATGTTCAGCCCTTTTATGAGAATGACTAGAGTTCACATATTCTTAAAAAGGTCAAGATCCCAGACTAAACCAAGACCTCAAATGGACCAGAAATTGCATCAAAAGGACCAGTTAGTATTCATAAGCTGCTTTCACACAGACTTACAGCCCGCCCTGAGGTAGTATTTTAGCCGGCGGAAATGTTAATTACCTTATATGTGAATGAGCAGTAGAATGTTGGCATTTCACACCATTTGAGTGGGCGTGTTGATGACGTTTCTGTCTGCATTTGCATATTGAGTGTACTTGTCAGCTATCTCGGCCAGGACTCCCTGGAAGACGAGATATTATATCTCAATGGGACCTTCCCAGATAAATAAAGGTTAAATACAAATCCTGCCTCTTGATAATTTAGACCCTTGTAAGCCCACCCCCCTAAACCAGCTGGAGATTCTACTGATATCTGAGTGACACCGATGTCTGCTTATTGAGCAAGTGTGAATGACCGTCACGCTCAAACCTCCTGATGTCCAAAAGCGGAGGAAAAGACGTGTGAAAACGGCTATAGAAAGAAAACCCAGTACAGGTTTTTTCTAGGGTAGGAAAAAGTGAAAAGTAATCTTATGGAACATCAAAGATCTGCGATGGGAATGCACTAAATGGAAGCAACTCAAACACTCTTAATATTGTATTGATAACCTGCTGTTTACTTTTTTTTTGCAGTACTGGAAAAAGCGTGGAAGATTCCATTTGAGTCAACTAACATTTCCCCTCAGTTTGCTTACATGACATTTTCTTAACGTATATAAAACTGGCATCAGATTCCAATACTGTGGCCTATGGATGTGCCTCATAGTTCTGTGAAAGGCATATGGTTGTCCACAGGCATCATTGCCAAACTTTTTTTTTAACAATGCTTTTAGTTCAGCTTTTCTATGATGGCTTGCTTAAAAGATAAATTTTCAAAATGCACATTTGAATGAGTTTAAGCTGCCAAACCCTGGGTTTGATAGATCTGTTGATTAGGGTGTAATTTGAATGTTGTTATTCAAGAGTTATGCATACATGTTGCAGTTTAGTCATAAATTCTAATCTGCATTCAGAAGAAGCTGTTCACAAGGTTCTTTGTGTAAAAGCCAAATTAGTGGATGAAGTAGTTTCACTATTGTATTCTGAGGTCTGTGTTTTTCAGGTGCACAGTAGAGAAGTGATGGACGCCAAAGTTTATTTTGCCAAAACGTGCTTTAATTCAACCATGTTTTAAGTGTTTCTCTAACAAATGTAAATAAGAGTATTTTTCCTGTCTATCATAGCGTCCACTAATAAAGCAGCCGTTTCTCAAATGTTTTCCCTTTAAGTGTTGTTCTGATGATACTGCAAAGATTTGTTGTTGAAGAAATGCCTATTTATTAATAATTTCAAATTCCTCATGTAATTGGCTAGCACAGGTAAAGATGTGGTCTTATGTCATGACTAAATAATATTCTATCAACACTCATGTGAAAGGTGGAAAAACAACCTTTTCACACAATAGACAAGACCTGGTTCTCCCTTATCAGAGCACTGTCCATACAAATATAAAATAAAGTGTTGCAAAACAGAAAGTGGTTCATTGTTGAATTTCAACAAGATAAGCTGAATGAGCATATTGTTTTTTCCCCCATATAAAATAAACAAAGCGTTAATAGAAACATGAACAGGCGACCATTTGAACACACCATACAAAAAAAAAAAAGAAGTTAACTTTGGTTCGGGACTTCAGTTGAATGCACCTGGGTCGACGTAGGGGTACGCCTGGAAATCTCCCAACTTGTTTCCCTGTTCGTCGTAGTGAAGCAACCGGAAGCATTTGTCGCAGAAGAGGCACGGGTCGCACGGAGCGTACTTGTCGTTAGTCGTCAGCCATCTGGATTATCACCAATACAAAAATTAATCGTCGCATCATCTTTGACAGCTCACATTAACAGACCGTATATACAATTGACTAAACCCAACTAAGAACATAAGGCTATATGGCTAAACCCTTTCTGTGGACGCTACTACTTCACACAGACACTGCTGCAGTAGTTACAATGGGCTTAATAGGAGAGAATGTCCTCAGAGGTATCAACCATATCAATATTACTTATATATGTAATATGTGAATATAACAACTCAGCGACTCTGTCTCAGATAGGAGGTGAGAGATCTCCGTGAGAGTTGGCAGCACTGAACGCTATTTATTTGCAGCACGTTTTTCTTTTTTTAAAGCCTGACCATTTGTCGTGACGTGATTTTTAACTTGCCTGCCAATGTAGACGTGGCAGACGGTGCATCTGCGCGTGGTCACCCTGTGCTTGTGGGTCAGGAGAGGGTAGAGCTTCCTGTCCAGACAGTCACTCTTATGGGACAGCCTGCAAGAAAGAAACAAGGAGCTCGGTGAAAGATGAGCCCGATACTTCCATTGAAACACATTTGAGAATGATAACTTAATGTTTGTCCCAAGTTCAGACGCAGAATTTTCATACAAGGAAATGTTACCTCCCCAATGAGCTACGACTGTGTGTGTGTGTGTGTGTGTGTGTGTGTACACACTGTAACGCAAGTGTTGTACACTTCTTTGCTATTTTGATAACCGTTCTACTGTTGGTGTCATGGCACATAACACAACACAATAAGGCATGCTTGTGTAAAGCTTGCATTTGGTGAAAAGACTGCGTGGTGAAAAGAACGTCTTCAAGTACTGTATTAGGGGCCCACTAACAGCTATATTAAAGCATTCATAAAGTAGCATGCCATGGGATCTTTAATAAATTGCTGTGACCCTTGAAAGAAAAGAAAAAAAAGCACAGGGTGCAGTTGTCACATTCATGACATGGATGAATTCCTGGTAAGATGTGCTATCACGCCAGATATTTCCATGAACTAAATATTGATGGCTTGGGAGATCAGAAATCTTGAGTGTAACAGAAAACTTGAGTGACTAATTAAGCTCTTCAACAAATGTAATAATTTCAGGCACAGTCATTAAAGAATTTACATTTAAATAGAAAAATACAGTTAAAAAAAGTATGAATTGATAGTACTTGCCTTACATCTGTGATGATGACAAGGTGCTCACAGTCTCCTTGGTGACAGTAGAGATAGGGGAAGCCCACTTTGATTTTCAGATCCATAAACTTGGTGTCCTCCATCTTGGCTGTCTCATAGGAAGGGAAGTTGTGGCTCTTTGTCCATTCTATCGTGGTGCTGCAGAACATAAACATAACAATTAGAATTATCTCTTACATTTGAATTTTGATTCTAAATCAAACTGGTTTAGTATAACTTGGTTTGTGTACTTTACTTGCAAGTTGTTTTGGATAAAAGCACCAAATTTATTATGTATTATTATGTGAATCTAACAAATGAAAAGATACATCTTATACATCGCTATGATTATCGCTATGCTACAATGCATAATAAAGGCTGTATACCCATGGCGATATAAAATACTTATACATGTGGTTTAAGTGTTGTACACACCGGTGTTGGTACTTCAAATTGGAATCAATTAATCAGAATACATAGCAGGTCTTTCATGCATGTACAACTTTCAGAAAAGGATTATATTTGACCTTCCTTGTGATCCTAAACACCGCTTTCATTATCCACTTCAATCGTGGAACTGAGAGAGTTGTGACTGTCGTTTTGGTTTGACATTCAAACATTTTTTTAATAAAATTAAGTGAATGAATGGAAGCTTACTCATAACTCGTCTTGTGATAATGAGGTCAAAATTGTGGCAAAGTTATCCCATAGATCATTATCACAAGACGAGCACTTCTGGTACTCAAACTAATGAAATATTCTTCACTTCAAACTGCTAACCTCCATCCCCAGTCTTTTTACCACTACCTTGGGGAGGGCAGCAAGGCTATTGGCTGTGTTTTGTATGGTGCATAAATGAGAAATGAGTAGAAATGTACACTATGTCTCGGTTGTAAGTCGGAATAGCCTGAAGTTAGCGATGTACAGTATGTGACTGCATTTTTGCTGATGTGTTTTTTTTACCAACTCCTCGTGTAATCCCACATTTATCAAAATGTCACAACACCCAATCTCAACACTACACCAATGCAACAATTCAGTGGCAGAACACAGTGAAGCCCATGGAAAACATAATTTTAGAACTGAATATTTGATCATCTCAGGCCTCCATTCTAGCAGTTATCTCAAATTTGATGAATGATTCATGTGGTTCAAAAAAAATATTTTGTATACTAAGTAGTCCAGCTAACCTACTGATGTCCTGACACTCTGGGAATCTCATGTCATTGTAGAAAACTCCCTCCAGGAAGAAGAAGGATGACCTGTAATGATCCTAAAACAATAAACACTTTGAATTAAAGCACTTTAAATGGCATTCAACAATCAGAGAAATAATACAACAAAACAGTTATTCCATGAGATAGTTTGAGAGTACCCATTAATCATTCATAAAATAGGAGTCATAATATCATTTCCAAAAAAGGGTGGTATTGAATGAAAGTCAAAGAAGTTGTGCTTGATGGTCAAATGAAGCTGCAGCCAGGAAGATTACATGGCCTCTCTGTGCTTCTAACCTTGCTGATGAAATCAGGAGCGATGTCGGGCGTGTTGCTGAATTCTCCACACACTTGCAGGTCACTGACACAGCAAATGGCGTCCCTTAAGTTTGCCAATGTATGGGACCCGGTCATCAACAAAGTCATGTGGGGTCTAACATACTTAAACTAACAAGGAAGGAAGGAAGGAAGAAAGAAAGGAAAGATACCATGAATATTGGCAGCTGAATACAGTTTACGCTTCCACTTGCTTTCTACACTTGACTCCACATTTCAACTAGGCAGATCACAGCTATGCAGGTTTCTTGTTTTGGGAGTTACACCAAATCCATACTCACTCTCTCAAAAATGGTGGGATAGTAGACGTTGACGGTGATAATAACTTCTCCTTCAGGTATCTTGTTTCCCTCAGTAGGGTTCCTCCCAAATGTCAGTCTCTCCTAAAATCCAAACATTAACCCAGAACTTGAGTGACCCACTACATTTTGAATACATACAATTCATATAATAACATACAGTGAGGTCAATGACTGATATTCACTAGAGATAGTACTACTTTGTATCGTGACGTTTTGTTTAACACCCACCAGCTCATCGGCATAAAGGTCATGTCGACCCATTTTTTGGACTTTGAGATTTGCTTTGTAATCCTGTCTCCTCTTCCTTTGTCTGTAAGAAATAACGATTTTTTTGTTATGCAATATGTCGTTCCTACGCCATTGTCTTGACTTAAGGATAACCTCGGGTAAAGCTGAACATGTGTAACCTACATTAGTGTTCTGAGAGTGGAATCGGGCGGCACCACGTCTGTGGGGTGATCCACGGGATGGCAGCGAAGTGAATCGAGGCTTCAAGCAGAACAAAATGAACGGACAATCGTGTTAATGTGCAGTAAACAACACAAAATACAGTGGTAGTTGAAATATGGGGTTAAGTTCACACACAGCCTTGGGTTTATTACCTGCATATGGATTTCAGATCATTAACGGTTTCAGCGTTGAGCCCGAATTCTTTAGATAATTCAGTCTCAAAGTCTTCATCTTCCTCTTCTTTGTATGAGTAATGTGCTGGTTTAAGTCTTTCTAACCATAAATCTCTAAACGCACCTACATGAAAAGTTTTTGTGTTAACGTCAATGTATTCATAATCTGGGATGTTTTCCGACACCGACATGGACCCAAAAGTCGCCATTTTCCACAGGTCACGTGAGCTCTAGGAACCATGGGAAATGTAGTTTTTTCGACGGACGTCTGCAGCCTTGTCGACGCCAGATCAGCTGGTGTAGGCTACGCCTGTGGAGGGGGGGGGGGGGGGGTTGAGATGATAAAGACCTGAGGCCATGTGCAGTACATAAATGGCTCACCGATGGAGCTTGGTCTTTTAGTGTAGCTCCGTTTAGTTCATCTGTATAAGTCCCAATAGAGACATTTAGAGTAAATAATCAGTTTTGCTGAAGGAGTTTGCTCTTAACTTTTTTCGCGATGGGAGATAAGAAAGAAAATCTAAATTCACTGGTAAACTCACGGTTTTTTTTATCATTTAGACAGAAAGATAATGTGTCAAGAGTATCTTAGTTAATTTTACCCAATTTTGATATTCATCATCATTTTGAGTTTATGCATTTGCTGCATGTTTATTTGATTGTTATTATGTAGCCTAATGGTTACAACAAATTAAAGACTAGCATTACGCCACATTAAAAATTTCTACATACGATAATAGATAATTTAATTTGCAAAAGATTTTTTACAAAAGAATACATGAAAACTACTGTCAAATACACCCGCTATTAGGCCAACCTACTATTGATTGAATGAAAGCGTTGCGCGTGTATTTTCTTCTTCTTTAGACGGAGATCGGCGGTCCTTTAGCCGAAGACCTGGTGTGAGTATTCCTATTCATTAAGTTTATGAATTTAGTCGATCTCTTGGTTTGGGTTCGCGAAGAAAAAAATGTTTGTAGGCCTAATTGGCATTAGGCTTGGTCTTGGAGCCAGGGTGAATGCATGATATCATTTCATTTGCATCTAGGCCTATTGTCCTTTTCATGAAAGTTACTTGAACAGTCATTCAATGTAACTTGACAATGATAGCTGATGATCGTACTTTGGAATGAAGCAGTCCGCAGATTGAACTGGAGGGCGCCCTGGTGGACTGCTCCGCTGGCCTGGAGTTATTCCTCAATAACCGCTTCTCTGATGCACTGGCTCATCTAAAACCATGGTGAGTGCCATATTTTAATGTGGGCTTACGTTTGACCATGGATAAGTAGTTGCCGACTTGCATGATGTTTTGGTTGTGTATTACGCTGCATGCAATTATATATTTCCCGGATTTACGGTCTATGCAGCCTGCCTTACGTTGTCATTGTAATTAACCTAAACGACGATTGTATATTAAAGGTGACATGTGACATTCCACCAAGTGTGGTGGGAAATCAACAGAAATCAGAAATCCGGTGTAAAATGGATCCGGGATATGTTTAGTATGATAACAAGTTGGACTGTTCGTTTGGGAGTAAAAAAGCGCATGACGCATTTTTTAGTTGGCTGTTTGTAGCCGATTCTACCAAAACGCCATATAGACCTAGTTAGACTGATAAGGGCATGTCTCATGGTAAAAAATAAATCGCTATTTTAAACAACTTACAAGGCTAAAAAGTAGCCCAAGGACAGTTTATACACCCAGTGGCTGTTTCCCAATGTGAAGGCTGCAGCCTTGCTAGAACGCTTCCTTGCGAGGCGCGTCCTATGGAGATGTGGCCAGAGTGCTGCTGAGCGTTCGGAGTTCTGAACGACTTGCTAGTGTGGAAGCACTTCCGCTACCGCTCCAGTAATAATAATATTTTAATTAGGGCGCACAAAGTGCGAAGGCAACCTATTGTAATTGTTAGTATTATTATTATTATTATTATTATTAATATTTTAATTATTATTATTATTATTCCGCCACGTTTGACTTACACAGCCTAAACCGCTCGCACGCTTTTTATGAAACTTACTACAGCTGTAGA
>JAOPUD010000117.1:11193755-11204159 GCA_027122715.1 Trisopterus minutus
GATTTAATTAAAATGAAATACAAAAACATCATACAAACTGGTAAGCTTTTCCCACCATCGTATTGGCCTACATAGGCAATATTTTGTCAGTCCAGCATTTAAATTTTCATACCATATTTGTCACTCCTGCATTTAAATAAGCCTTTTTTTTTTTAAGCCAATCGTAAAAATGGACGCGGCTCTAAACGCCCCAGAGCGGTTTATGTTCCAAACATAACCTGCACAAAACCTGCTCCGACCAGGTTTGCTTCAGAGCATATGTTAACATACCGTGGTCATTCTGGAACGGAAAACCTTGGGTTACCGCAAACCCTGAGTTACCTTACCCGGTTATGTGATAAAACCCGCTTTGTGGAACACCCCCCAGAAAGAGCCAAGTCCTTGATATCAACAGAAGTAATGTCAACACCTCTACAGATAACCAGATCCAGAGTGTGGCCTCGGTGTGTGTGGGCCCTTTCACATGTTGGGACAGGCCAAAAGTGTCAAGAAGAGAGCAAAGTTCTTTGGCATTTGTGTCCATGTTATTGTCTATGTGAATGTTAAAATCCCCTGTTATGATAAAAAAGTTGTAGTCAGTGCAGATAACTGACAGCAGTTCAGCAAACTCATCAAATAATTTTCCTGGGTATCTTGGTGGTCTGTAAATAATTAGGAAGAGAACTTTTGGATCCCCCTTTACTAAAAAACAGAGATATTCAAAAGAGCTAAAATCACCAAATATAGTTTGCTTGCACTGAAATACAGATTTAAAAATGGCAACAACTCCCCCGCCTTTCTTACCACTTCGACACTTATTCATAAAACTGAAATTTGTTGGTGCAGCCTCATTGAGAATGGTAGCACAGCTACATTCAGTCAGCCATGTTTCACTAAGAAGTAAGAAGTCTAGTTTATAGGTCATAATGATGTCATTTACTAACAAGGATTTGTTGGCTAGTGATCTGATATTAAGTAGAGCTAACCTTGTGGAGATAACAGGAGACACTGGTGAGTTTCGAGGTTGACAAGCTATACTCACTAGATTGGTAGATTTAATTGAACCCTTTTTATTTCTCACCAGTTTGATCACTTTTCTGTTACCCGTCACCACAGGGATTGAGAAAGCTGCCTGAACTCCATAGGGCTCTGACTTTTCCTGGGAAAGAGCATTCTTTAAATCAGTATTGCAGGACCCGGCACATATCATTCAGACTCAATAATATGATGATTCAGAGGAGGTGGGGGGGCTCGGTTGCTTTTGGTCCTGGGTTGTTTCTGACACAGTGGAATGCGAGGGGATGGACGATGTGGGGGGTTAATGGGGAAAAATATGAGACCCTGGTGTGGTGTTAGTTGGATTCCAGCAGTGATGAAGCTCTTCATCCTGTCAGGGAAATCCAGAAATGGGGAGTCAAGACTAGATGAAGAGAGTTGGGGGCTGGATGGGGTCCGGGGGGTTGAATGTTGGGAGTCTCCTGTTGGGGCCGGGGGAGACTCCCCTTTTGGGGCTAAGGGAGACTCCTCGTGTTGTGTTGATGGGGCTGGTGGATAATCCACTTGTTGGGGTGCAGATATAAGAATAAGACCTCAACAGGACTTGTAAAATGCATGTAAACACCTTTATCGGATCTACTTCGCACAAAAATTGGCACATGAAAGCACAAGCTAAATCGGATAACACCTAGATAAGTCGTTAATAGTCTGGTCTCAACCTGGATGTAAACAGCCTCGTTTCGGCGTTCACGTTCTGCGCATGCTCGAGATCTTTTCCGGGGGCCGTGAGCCGGAAGCCCGATTTATTTAAAAAGGTGGCGCAGAAGATAGAGGAAGCCGGTGAATGTGGTTACCCTCTATAAGAAGCGTATCCCTGGCCGCGGATGGCATGCATTCAGTAAAGGTGGAAGCACACAAACGCTACGCTTCGATTTCACCCAAGGCTGAATTAAAAGTACATGTTTTCCTAAATGAGGGTCATCAACGAGGTTGTAAAGTAGTAACTTTCGGCACATCTGTCAAAATAAAAGTTTTTTTCTTCCGACGTCTTGATCTTTATTCATGAACTGAACTGACGGGGATATTCTCTGATATTATTAATCTTTAAGACTGTGACAGGTTCTCGGATAATTCCACAAGTAAAGATTGTTAGTGGGGGTTATCTCGGCCATGGGGGAAAAGCCGTATACGGACGGGCGGCGGAGGGGCTGCTCCGGGGGGAGAAAGATGTTTTCAGTAAACAACTGTCAACTCGCCTCGGTTGGCGATTTATTTAAAAAGCTGGCGCAGAAGATGGAGGAAGCCGGTGTCGAGCCAATGTAGTAACCCCCTATAAGAAGTGTAACATCAACATGGATTCAGTATACACTCCGCTTCGATTTCACCCAATGTTGAATTAAAAGTAGGCCTACATGTTTTTCTAAATGTTGATCATCAACGAGGTTGTAAAGTAGTAACTACGATCTTTATTCATTCATTGCGCCGGGGCCGAACTGACGGGGATATTCTCTGATATTATGAAACGTGACATGGAGGAGAAAGCGATGTTTTCAGTAGACAGCAGTCAGTTCACTTCGGGTCCATCATTTCTCCAACGCTCCATTGTTCCGACCTCTCAGTCGTATGCGGACTCGTCCACCAGCAGGGCCAGCTCCTCCGGCTGGACTCCGCATACGACGGAGAGGTCGGAACAATGGAGCGTCGGAGAAATGATAATGAAGTGAACTGACAGCTGTCTACTGAAAACATCTTTGTCGAATGCTGCAGTAAACGTACTGACTGCTTCTTGAAGTCCCAGGGTAGGCTTCGTAATTGCAAACGCAATGGTGCCCTCTGTTGATAACAAGGGATAATCCACCCCGTGCGAAAAATAATTATCGACGTTTCAAGTTTTTTATTTTATTTTACTTTTATGTATTCGTTATCTTTGAATATTTAGGCTTTTTTCATTCAAACATAATTGTTTCAAGATGTCTTTCATCTTCATATTGTATTATGACATGTTAATAAAACATTCAACGCTTTGAATTGTCGTCCTTGCATTTCCTTTCGATCTTCCATATCAACAGGTATATGCATAAAGATTATAGAAGACAGCAAATATGAGATAGGTAATTTATCCTCATATCTGCTAACACACCTGACCGTCCAGACCATAGACTAAAGAGTAGACGCCGCACCGACCGCTGGCGCCTACGAGCGCTGACGAGCCGTGGGGCCGCCATCTTGGACCGGTCGGCCGCTCCACTCAGTGTGATCCGTTTGGCAGGTGCAATGAACTGTCAAGGCATTTAATAAATCAGACCTCACTGAATACCAAACAGATTTTCACGCGGGTTATTTTGCTGTAAAGGTCACACGTGTAGCCATGATACAGGACACATGGTTCGGCTTGTTTTAAAATGCATAGTACGCTTAACGTTAATAGAATATTCTGATACATGATATAAATCAAAACTGGAAACATAATCCCCAAAAAGGGGGACATTTCCAGTTGACTATCAATCTGACTGAAAACCTAACGTGTCTTCAAAAACAAAATGGGGACAGATAGTTTTTTTTCTGGACAGGCAACCAAAAACGGGGACATCTGGTCACCATACGATATGTGATGTAGATGAAAACCCCTGAAAGAGGACTGTTCTGCAGAGCTTCTTTCTCGTGCTCCCTTTCTGCAGTTTAAGAGAGGCGAGTTTGGCAATATGGTGCAGTCTAAACTTGAGAAACACAGACACAACCAATGACAAGTCAGAGTGATGGTTCTCGATGCCAAACTGTGGTCTCCTCCTGAAAAGTAATCCCTCGGGCCCTGGGCTGTTTGCGATGGTCCGCCGATTTGAGCAGGAATATGCTGCACAGAGCTCTGGCACATTGTGTCTTCTGCTGCTGCGCAACAGCAGTGTGACCGGTCCAAGACGGCGGTCGCATTTCTTGCGCCCAGCAGCCAATGCGGCGTCTACTCTTTATTATGTCTATGGTCCAGACCACGTGGTCTGGGAGGTGATCAGCTGACCGAGCCGGGGGAGGAAGAGGAAGAAGAAAGATGGAAGGGAACAGGGATGAAGCCGAAAAATGTATAAATATAGCATCGAAAGCACTCGAAGCCGGTGATAAAGAGAAGGCGTCAAAGTTCCTAAACAAAGCAGAGAAGCTCTATCCCACGGAGAGAGCCAAAGGTACTGTGTTCATTCTGCGGCGTCCGACCTCCCCGTTATTTCCTGTCGGCATACGATTTAGCTAAGGGTTAAATGGACTACTAGCCAACTGCACATTCACAGTAGCTCGCTACGACAGCCGTGCTACGTTATCTGTCAAATGGGTCAATGTTTACGGTCTATAAATGTGTATATATGTCAATGAAATACCAGCCATTCACACGTTATTAATTTCGCCGAACGACGTTACGTTACTCTCGTTTCAAACGGTGCGCATTTACAAGGTGCTTTGCTAACATGAACGTTAGCTTGCGACGGTATCTTTTTGCCAAGCAGTGTTATCTTTCTGTCAAACCGCTGCTGTATGTCGGCGGCTGTTCTTGCTGTGAATTGAACCATGACCGCGGGTGGAGTGAGAACAGAGTCCACACACGGCTGAGGAGGGGGACTACGTTTGACTGGCTGTCCCCGCGAGCCTGGCCCCCGTCGATCCCTTCATTGACTGATCGACCCAGAGGCTGTAGTCGGAAGTATTGCATTAGCCATGGCATAAGAGCCCTGGTACATTGTTGGCTTTTGTCTACTCTAAACAAACAGTCTAAATCAAGACGTAATCGATTAATGGATAGGAGGCTCTGCACTCTCTCTACATGTGAGGGCTTTGTTGTGCAGTGTTTTTCGCTGACCTATTTTCCACCCTGTACAGGGCAACATGCCATCTCTTGACAATATTTGTGTTGGAAATTGACTTAATTCAGCTGACAACCTGACTAGAGGCTACTTTCTAATTATTATCCAGTAGTTTAACAGAGTAAATCCCCTCTGAAAAACAAAAGGCATCTGCTTTGAACATTTTAAATAGAAGTATCTCCAATACGCTTAATCCATGGATGACGTTTGCATTTACGTACGACCTCCGTCGCCATTCCCTCCTTGTAGTGCCGATTCATGATACTCTAATTCTTATCTGATAATATTTAATGGCGATTAGCTCTCCAATGTTGCACCTCTACGGAAAGCTTGTGTTGTCATCTTCGTACCTGCATCCCTTTTGGTTTCACAAAAATCAACGTTTGTAATGTATGTAACTTTCCGTCAGGATGTATGATGCGCTCAAATGGAGTGTTCTGAGGTGATTGAAGCTTCACTGACTAAAACTAGACCCATATCTGGTTGTAGAAAACGTGTACATTTTTAGAAGCTACAGAGCAGCTACAGCTTCAATTTTAATGAGACACCGGTAGTTCATCATACTATGTAATCAATGTCATATTTGAAGGAAAGGGTATGTCCATTATCTTAAAAAATGTGTCTGTGGTCAGTGTGCTTACAATCTATACTTGAATCACGCTACAGCTGTGATACAAGTGCAAAGGCATATCCTGCCTTAACCCCAGTAGTAGTTTGTAGAACATACCCAGAATTTTAAGTTACAGGCTATAATGATTTCCTATGGAGTCAGATTGCTGAACATTAAGCATGTCATTAATATGTCAGCGCTGGTATTTGTGTGTTGACCATCCTGCATCTATATGTGCAGGTCCTTACACATCTTCTTGTTTCATGTTTACTCGAGGATAAATTGGCCTTATATTGGTATAGATCATTTTTACGGGGGATTAATAAAGTTGTATTGTTTAATGCAGCTGGACTGTTGTCCCATTCTAGAGTTTAGTGAGACTAAATGTTTTTGTGTCTCATATTGATGGCAATACATTTAAAATGACATTAAAAAAGGTTAACTTGAAATGTTAGTTGCATAGTCTGAATTAGTTTTGGCATTGTGCAACATTTCCCTTGTCTGTTTCTGATCTATTACAATTTCAAATGTTTCCTCCCAAAACACAGCAGGTATTGATTTTGTATTCCGAAATTCGCCATGCGTAACAAACCAGTCCCCCGTTCAGCTGTGTGCCTAGCCTGACCGCTCACCCTTGCTCTGTCCCTCCAGTGCTTTTGGATGCACTGACTAAGAATGGTAGCTCGGCGGGGAACGGAGCCCACTGCCGGCGGCGGCCTGCGAGCAGCGGGGAGAGTAACGGCGTGCATGCAGACCAGGAGGGCCATGACCCGGCAGGAGGAGGGGAGGCCGCCAAGATCTTCACCAAGGATCAGGTGGAGGGCGTGCAGAGGTGAGGGGCCCAGGAGCTTGTCTGGTTATCGTTCTCCACACACGCGTGAACACATTCTTCCCCCGGGGGATTACTACAGAAAATCTCTTGAAGCAACGGTCTAGAAGAACATAATAATCGCAAACTTTTCTAAGTGTGATATATATTTAAGTAGTTGTATCAACATTTGCATGTATTCAATACCCAATTGTCAAATCAAATGACTTCAGTAGGCCTCAAAAACGGTTTGAAATTAACATAACTGAGCATAGAGTATATGTATGACTGCAGATATAAAATCTAATTATAAAATGTGAAAATTGTTAAAATAAAGCACTGCACTCATGCATTCATGATAAAACATCCATCAGTTAATGGCTTTTTGTGTTAACCTAAAATCCAAGCCACTCTGAGGGAACAAGTTTGGCTCAGGATCCTGGTTGACTGGTTATATTGGGCTCTTAGACTACTTCGTTTTTCTGTGATCTTTTTTTTCTTTTTTTTCACATTGGGGCTTTCTATTATGCTCATCTCTGTGTCTCTCCCTTTCCCCCGTCTCTCTCGTCTATCTTTCCCTTTTGTTTTCTCTACCTGTATCTCTATCTTTCTTTTACTTTCTGTCATCTTTTCATGTGTAACTTGCCTCTAACTCGCTCGTCTGTCTTCACGAAGTTGCCATGTTTACCGCCTGGAATGCACAGACTTGATTTGCTGAGTAGTATCACGTGGGATGGCTTGACTCGCATGCAATTGGTCTGTGCATTTCCGCCTCCGCTAAACCACTACCGTAAAGAGTACAGAAGCTGCGCCGGTTCAAATAGAAGCACCCTGTCAGGTTTTATATCACAACCCGCTGTATGTCCGGGTCCTAATGGGAGAGCTTCTGGGTCCCGACCCGGAACGCGGTCCGCCTGTTATTGTCCTCAATGAGTTGTGAAGGAAAGTTGCATATGGATATACTGGAAGTTGGGAAGGAATAAAGAAGACTTCTCAAACCATCCCAGGTACATCTTGGCCTTTGCTATTGAAACATTGTCTGCCCTTTCTGATCATGTGTTCATGGCAAGAGAACGATACCTAAAGTAAATCATCATATTCCAACAGTTTCTTTCTTAACCTATGGTGAGCAATGTTGTTATGTTGCATGGATGGTCATTTTCTATTTCTCCATGCTATTTTTCACAACAAATCTCTTCTGACCCTACCACAAAATTGAAGCCACTAATCACTCCACTCAAAACATGCAGACATCAATTGACTTCCCTCCTTAATGAACAAGTCTAGGTCTGTCCACCTTTGCCCCACCATCCTGATATTAAGCACCTTTTTATATTCTCGGGGCATTTGAGGCCCCCACACTCTATGCAGTTCTCTGCACACACAGCAGTTCTCCATGGGAACCACTAGTGCTTGGATTCCTGCCCATAAGGGAAGGGAGGACCACAGTCACACAAACACGTGTAGCATTTTGACCAGAGAAGAAGACACTTGCAAAGAGCAGGAGTATTTAGCATCACAAAGCACAGTGCAGTTTGATGATCGACAACTCGTTGGCCATGCACCCAGGTCTGTTATGTTCGGTTGTATTATTTCAAGTTGGAGAACATGGCATTTGTCGTCCCCTGTGCATCACTTTCAGAGTGTTGCATCGTTCCCTCTTTGCACTCACCCCTGGAGGTTTAAACAACAAACCCTTCAAGAGTCTCCAAGGTCTCAATATAACCCTGAGGAATCTCCTTTGATACCGTTTACGGAGTTGCTTGTTTGTTGTTCTCATTTAGAAAGCCCCCTCATGACAAAAAAGCCCATCTCCCACTCACGGCTGATCAACACCTAATACATAAACAAACAATAAGCCTTTCTCTGTGACGGCTCAAGGCACAGTCATAGAAAACTCATTAGAAAGGTTTTGCTGTGTGTGGTTGCAGATGATACTACAATTTTGGTGCCTCATTTAGACATGTCTGGATCACATGACAAAACCTCTGACACATGTAATAGGTTTTGTCTACATTCAGCTTCGTCATGATTGGGAAATGGCCTTTACATTTTTTTCTGACCTACTCAAACGTGGATTGAAATGGATGTAAATAACCTGTAGCATAGGATCAGTCAGAATCAAATCTGTGTCACTTCTAAGTTGTACCGATGCGGTAAGAGCACTAGCGGGTTAATTCACTGACCCCATGAATGACTTAAGATGGCCCCTGTTCTGGTGTTTCTAGGATAAAGCGGTGTAAGGACTACTACGAGGTGCTGTGCATCAATAAAGAAGCCGGTGACGAGGACCTAAAGAAGGCCTACAGGAAACTAGCGCTCAAGTTCCACCCAGACAAGAACCACGCGCCGGGAGCCACTGAGGCCTTCAAAAGTAAACATGGATGTTATTCACATTAACGTACATTTTTTGTGCATATCACCTCACCCATGGATATTTTGAATTAAAACTAGACAAGGAGAAGATAAAGAAAAGGCTGGTTAATCTTGTCCAGAGGTGTCCGTGTAAAAATATTTTGTGTAGCAGAGTTGAAGGCCTTGTCCCCGAAGGCCAGCACTCTAGACGGCCGGTTACACTGGTTGAGTATCCTAGCTGAATTCCTTTTTGTCAGGATATTTGGTTTTTAAAAATGGCATGTTCTGAGCAAAGTCACAGTGCTGAGTTGCATGGTGGTGATGTGCGCGTGCACGGGGCTGATGTACGTGATGCATGGAGGTTTCATTGTAATCACAGGTTATTCTAGTGAGGCTCGGGTACATTCTAACACAAATTTGGTTTTGTGTCATTCCCCGCTAATGTTCACTGAATATGTGTTGGATCTCATATCTACATTAACACATGTTGCTGTTGTCTTCCTCCAGAGATTGGCAATGCGTATTCCGTGCTGAGCAACGCTGACAAAAGAAGACAGTATGACCTCACAGGGGGGGAGGAGCCTAGCAGTCCCGGCCAGGCCCAGCCAGGGGGCTTCGACTTCCACAGGGGCTTTGAGGGTGACATCACTCCGGAGGACCTGTTCAACATGTTCTTCGGTGGCGGGTTCCCCTCCTGTAAGCAAATCCTATTGCACACAGTCACTCGCTCACACAATCACTCTCTCATAATCCCTCATTCACTCAATCCCTCACACACGTATTCTGTCATAGGGCTGTCACTTTGTATTCGATATTAGAATTTTTTTTTAAGAGCCATGTGTAGCGCTTTTTTTTTTTTGTCTGTGATTGGACCATTTGTTTTTTTTTCATATTTATTGTTTGCATTCTCATCGCAGTAGCTGGTGCCCTATTCAAGCGATTAATATATATATATATGTTTGATAATGGTTGACGCACGGAGCAGCCAGCCTGAGCGGAAATTTGCAACCCCAAGTCATCCCCGCTGACAGCAACGCGCTGCATTGGTGGAGAGACACAGGCTGCAACAAACACCTGCTTCTCTCAACATTGACGCACAAATACCTGTGTGTGCCAGGCACGTCTGTGCGCTCCAAACGTGTTCTCTACCGCAGGTAACACTGTGAATAAAAAGAGCCAAACTTGATCCAGATCAAGTTGATGGACTTTCTAGCAAATATTAAAAAATGAATTTCTTACAGATATAGGTTATAGGTCTATAGGTCTTACTCCTGCTGCTGTCTTCTGTTTAAGTTGTCCTGGAAAAGAACGAACAGGATATGGCCTAAGTCCTGTTTATGGCTCCTCTTGTCACATAATACATTTGATTAAATCTCCATTAGTAGTTATTCAAATATATTAAAATACGTTGCTTGATATTGGATATCTGTTAAAACTTGATTTCTCAAAATTGACAGCCCTACTCAGTCACATGCATGCTTTCTCACACACACGCACACGCACTCCCTCACACAATCATTGACACACACACACACACGCACACTAGCGCGCACACACACACACACTAGCGCACACAATCGCTCAATCCTATACCATCCCTAGATCACTTGCACAAACCTGCACCACCTTTTTGTGCATCACATATCCCCATACAAATGGACATGTGTGCCCCGTTTCAGCAATTTTCTCAAGTTAAAGGTGACATGCCACCAGGTGTGGTGTGAATAGCTGTTGCAAGCCGTTTTGGAAATCAGCCCCTTAACACATCACAGGTGTGCGTGTCCACCTAGATGTGTGACGGATAGATGAGC
>JAOPUD010000117.1:11212036-11224115 GCA_027122715.1 Trisopterus minutus
TGTGTGTGTGTGTGTGTGTGTGTGTGTGTGTGTGTGTGTGTGTGTGTGTGTGTGTGTGTGTGTGTGTGCGTGACTGACGAGTGAGTGCGTATCTGTATTACCACCTAACCAATCAAACAGTAGGGAGGGAGGGAAGCACTGCGTTGACACCGACCCATAGGCCTACACTTTATTATTACTCAATCTCTGTGTGTACTGTGCTGAATGACGATGTCTCAAGTGGATAAGGACGCGTGTAAAGGTAGGCTACCTACAACTTTTTTGAATGTTAAATTTGAAACATAATCTTCTCTCATGAACAATTAAGTGTAGTAATTGATACAGCCGAGTGTTTTTGAAATAAGTTGATAGACCATCATATTTTCCTTATGCCAACCGACAATGAAGACATTGTTATACAGCAGGAGAACATGTATACATTTAGTCAGGGCGGAACTGCATCGGACTTACCGCGTTACTTCCCACTTACTTACACTAACTGGGCTGACGGGCCTCATGGGCTAAGAGTTCTCGGGTACTGGAGACGTGCGGTCAAGGCTTTCGAGTCGCTCTGCGGCTGCACTCAGACGCATCTGAGCGGACTGTGTTTGGCCGCGGTGACGCCCTAGAGACTGCACGCTGGAGCAATGGAAGGTTATGCCCTTCTAGTGCGGTTTTCGGATTTTTTTTTCGGGTTTGCAGATAAGATGATTAGATTCAAATTCAATTTAGCCAAAATGATACAGGTATTGACTACCACTTTGTAATTACAACTGTGAAAGCTATCACAAATGTGTGAGAATATCAACCACATTGAAAAAGCGATTATTTCAGTCACCATATAGGGTCTGGCATAGTCCTGGTGACCCTAGAAAGGATGTTTACAATTCAATTCAGCTTATTTGTCAAAATTAGACTGGTATTAACTTAATACACTGATAATTACAACCATGAAAGCTATCACACATGTGTGAAAACAGGAAACATGGGAAAAGCCATTCTTTCAGTCAATATATAGGGTCTGGCCTAGTCCTGGTGACGGAGGAAAGAACATTTCAATTCAGTTTATATGTCAACATTAGTACAGCATTAGCGACAACATGTCACTTCCCAGATCAACTCACCCGTCTCGGTGCTCTTCTTTTAAACGCATCAATAATCACAGTCACATGCTCACCTGCTACTTCACACTCAACGTGATTAGGTGCGACCAATTAATTACTAAAACGAATTAATTTATTAGTTGAAGAACGTGTGTGGCCTAATGCCTATCATTCTTACAAATCCATTGTTATTGGCAGAACAAGGGGAATCTTTCATACAATGTTCCGGCAATGAAACAGAAGTGGATTCCCCTAATGGCAGGTAATATTGTTTATACATACCTACCTACCTACCTACCTACCTACCTACCTACCTACCTACCTAGTACCTACCTACCTACCTACCTACATACATACGTTGTTTACTAGTAGTTAGTAATCTCCTTGGTTGTAGTTCTCATCTCACAAAATCGTATTCTGATACTAGTGTGTGTGTATGCGTGTCTGTGTGTGTGTGTGTGTGTGTGCATGTGTTTGTGTATGTCGATGTGTGTGTGCGTGTGTGTTTGTGTTTGTGTATGTCGGTGTCTGTCTGTGTGTGTACGTGTGTGTGTGCTGCCTCATGGTTACTGTCTAAAGTGACTTCACTCTGGAGGAGTACCAGATGAACCACAAGCACCGCGGCCAGGCGCACATCTTCAACCACGAGAACTTCCATGATAAATGCAGTCGCCGTGGGACTCTACAGGACTGCAACAAGCTGATGCAGAGGTTCCATGTCTCTATGGTTTATTATTTACCTTCTTTTAAATAAAACACAAATTGCCAAAGGGCATTGGTGGTTGTAGTTCTATTATGTTCAACTTCTTTGGGAGGTTCCCCCCACAATACAGGATATCGGAACGTAAAGATTGAACATGTATAATATTTGAATTATTTTTAATTATTTGATTATTTTGAATCGGGGAGATTATATGTCAACTTTTGGCATACCTTAAAATATAATGGGGGGGGGGAGGGCAAGGGTTGTCATCACTATGGACCCCCTACAAACTAAACTAGACTAAACCACTGGCTGTGTGTGTGTGTGTGTGTGTGTGTGTGTGTGTGTGTGTGTGTGTCTTGGTGGGGAAATTCTTTCCTTTTCGTAGATTTGAAGAGTTAAACTTTGATGTCCAAGTCCATCATGATCTGCTGAAGGATGATGTTCTGGCAAAGATTGCCAAAGGTAAGACACACTGGCTCCATTGCTAACGTCAATGAATTTGTCTCGTCTGTTGAACAGCTTCTTTAACTTAAAGCTAAAATGTGATCTTCCACTAGCGGCTAAGTCTAGCCACGTGGATGCGGACTGCTTCATGTGCGTCTTCCTGAGTCACGGTGAGAAAGACAAGGTGTGGGCACGCGACAAGGAGATTAGCATCGACGAAGTTACTGCCTCTTTCAAAGGAGACAAGTGCCAAAGCCTCGTCGGGAAGCCTAAGATCTTTATAATACAGGTATAATACTCAATACTACTGTAGACATCACTCAATTATACTGTTTAGACTACTAATGTATATACTTCTGTAATATACTGTATATACTACTCGATAATACTGAATACATGACTCGATTATACCATATCTTGGCAAAAGACTGAACTATATCTTTGAACTTTGGGAATTTTGATCGACAAGAATGAGTTAGAAGTTTTGGTTTCACTTTTACAAAATTGTGTAAAGTAACAAAGCTACGACAACTTAATTACAGTACTTAATAAAGTAAATATTTGCATGTATAATATTTCTGTCAACACCCACTTTTACTTCACTACATGAAACCAATAAAAAGCTGCTTTTGCTCCAATACAGCAGTTTACTCATCATAAGGCGCTACAAAATGAAATCTGAATCTGAAATTTTTTTGTGTCAATTAAAATGAGAATTCCGGTATTTTGCACTTTGAGCACCGTTGCTGGGTTGTCTATTTTGAAATAGAGTGGTGACACCGAAATTTTGACGATTGGTCCTGTTTCGGGTATTTGGCTCATTGAGAATCGCCCCTGCCTGCTTCAGAATGGCTGTCTATAGGCATTCAGAAACCTGTCCTTGAAACAACCCTAAACGTACATTTTCAGAAATGTGCAATTCACCGAGTGGTTGGTAGTGTTCGTTGATGTTCCAAATCAAGTATCGAAGCAAAATACAGTTTCTGTTATTTGGCATTTTGTAAATCCATTCATTTCTTTTGGAAGACTCATTGAGGAAACGGAAAGGGGAGCTGTTTACGTTTGGTGTTAGTCTTTTCGCTCGGTTCTGGCCTTACTGTTGAGATGGAGAACCAAACGTAAACAGCCCCCCTTTCTATTTCCAGTCAACAAGCAACGAGGGGGCCCAAGAAAGGGGGACTCAAAGTGAAAAATACCGGAATTCTCCTTTAATTCCCTTTCAACTAAGATATCTGTACTTTTACTCAAGCCTTTCAAGTACTTTATACACGGCTGCTTTTACACCAGGATGACTTTACCTGCCCTTTTCTCCTAACTGTAATTTAATTGAATGCTCCAATGCTCCAGGCCTGCCGTGGAAATGAGTATGACGACGCTGTGACTGGCATGGCCGGGGACAGTGACGAAGAAGAGGACAATGGTGTGTTCTACACACTGCCTGCTGGTGCCGACTTCCTCATCTGCTACTCTGTGGCCGTAGGTGAGACAGTTGGAAAAGGGGGGTTTTGAGGGCCTGTTTGAATGACAGCCTGGGGCTAGCCTTTCCGATGCGTTGGGGGGGGGGCGGTTCTTCCAGAGGCCGGGTGCGACAGATTCGCGGGCTGGTGGAGGATACCCAAAAAACCAACAGCGCAGTTCTTCTGTTATTCTTTGATTCTGCTTCCTAATTCTGCCTGTTAATCCTTCGTGCTCTCCCATTGCTTTTTCTCTGCAAAAAAAATATAATTTGCAATATATAAACATTAAAAAAACAATTGCCCTATGCATGAAAAATGTAAATGTAAAAAAAAGATCTAATATAAGGTTGATTCGCTCCCGGAAAGTTAAAGTGAAGAAAAACTAGTTAACTCATTTTTTAACCTCACTCCCACATGAACCAGCCTCTGGTGACGGTGGCTTACGTTCCCCCACTTTACAAACAAGTAAGCAGACACAATGCATCCCCTCATTGTTCAAAGGGGAAACAATGAGATGATGCAGGAGTGCTTCCTTGTTGGTCTGGACTTTTTTCGTTCATTCAGAGCACCATATTTTAATCTTAAGCATAAAATCAGCGGCGGTCATCTTGTCTGTTTTATTCAATGCCTCAACGGCATAGCCACCATACCAAACCTGATTTCGACCTGTTCACCAAAAATGGGCAGAACTCACACACATAATTAACCAATTTGCATATCAATGGCCTTTGAAAATGAAAGCCTATTTTACTCAGCTTTGTGTGTCTGTGTGTATAAAACTCAAATCACAATTTTGTGATTTACTATCGCTTTCATACAAAGACAGATATGACAGTTGACTTTGTGTGTGTGTGTGTGTGTTCAGGGTATTTCTCCTTTAGGGATCCCAACAAGGGCTCCTGGTACATCCAGGACCTCTGCGAGGCCCTGCACCAGTGCGGCGGTTCCCTGGAGTTCACAGAGCTGCTGACCCTGGTGAACAGTAAGGTGGCCAAGCGGTACGTCGAGATGTGCAGAGACAAAAACGCCATTGGGAAGAAGCAGATACCCTGCTTCGTTTCCATGCTCACCAAGAAGCTATACTTTCGACCAAAACAGTAGATGTCAGATCGATAATCCCAAAGGGGTATCTGTGAAAGCAGAAAACAACTCAGGAACCATGTGTACCATCTACTAGCCACCATGTACTTGTACAATGTATGGTTTCTCAACTGTGTCTTTGAAATAAAACCTTATATCCAATCAAGTTTTGACTTGGTGTATCAGTTGCTGAGATTCATTGGGGACTAGAAAATGTATTGGGGGAGGGGGGGAGCGATCATTTCAGAAAATGTAAAGTGTAGTAAAAAAATAAAACTCCAACCAGAATAAATAAGTACAAGACTTTAATAAAAACTGTGAAAATACAAGTGCATATAAATAAGTGCTGGAGAGTAAGAAAAAAGGAAACATGCATACGGGGGAACCTCAAGGGGGGACCGCAAGTCAACATATGTTGCTAGGAGACTTTGAACTTTGAATTACAAATATATATTTGATCTTTGAGTCACAAAACTGAGCTTTGGTTTCACTTTCCGTAGTTTTACAGCCATTTTATTGCTTGCCCAATTGGTTCCAAGTCACAAACGGTGGTACAATAATTCTGAAATAGCTGTACAAACGAAACAAACGATTGCGATAACTTTATATACAACTGGTTAAATGATTAATGAAGAAATTGATAACACATGAATAGGGTGAACAGACTGTGTGCGGGGTGGCTGGCATCGATCACAATCATGGTTGCTTTGCGGGTGAGGTGGGTGATGTATGTGACTTGTAAGGAGGGGAGTGGGGCACCCATGATCTTTCAAGCTGTTTTCACTATACATTGCAGGGCTCTCCTGTTGTAGTCAGTGCAGCTCCCACACCACACTATGCAGCTGGACAGGATGCTCTCAATGGTGTCCCAGTAGAATGTGCACATGATGGGTGGGGGAGCTCTCGCTGTGCTGTCTTCACCAGTGATGCAGTCTTGGTGGTCCAGGAGAGGTCCTCACTGATGTGCAGCCCCAGGAATTTGGTGCAGCGCACTCTTTCCACAGCAGCACCATCGATGGTCAGTGGTTGGTGTTGGGTGTGGCGTCTCCAGAAGTCAACAACAATCTCTTTTTACTGACATTCAGCAGTTGGTTGTTGTCTCTGCACCACGTGGTCAGAAGGGGGGGGGGGGGGGGCTGGAGTCATATGGCTCCACATCCAGGTTCTTTGCGAGACCCTGTTCAGAAAGGTGTTCAAGCCGTCCATCGAAAATTCCAGAAAATCCATTGGGAAGAAACAGAATCCCTGCTTCGTTTCCATGCGCACCAAGAAGCTCTACTTCCGACCTTAACAATAGATTTCAGATTGATCTCTACCTGTGGTACCCGTGATTGTATAGCCCAGCTTTTGGAAATGTTCACAGAAGTTGTATTTTTTGAATGAGTCAAACAACCAGGCAGAAAGAAAGAAAGTAGGAAAGTTACTCACTTAAAGATATCATGGGCCCAGCACAAATTTTTTGTACAAACATACTGTGATGCAAGCTGTATATTAGGGTGTTCAATCAGTACCGACAGAGCTTTATGTTTTAATAATAATCAAGTGCTTATTAATGATTTCTAAAACAACTCAGGAACCATGTTTACCATATACTAGCCACAAATGTTGTCCTCAAATGTTTCTTTGAATTAAAACCTTATGTTCGATCATGCTGTGACTCTCGTGTGTTTCAGACAGTGGATGAAATTTATTGAGGGCTGCAAAATTTATGGCGGACAGAGATTAGTTCTGAAAATGTGTAGTGTAGCTTCAACATATGAGTTGAAAAAAAATGACATTATGATTAAAGGTGATAGGGAACATTTTAATTAATATTATATCACAAGACCAGTTCTCCATTTACTTTTCAATTCAGTTGCCTTTATTACAGTAGGCATATGAACAAATTAAACCCTGAGATGCCAGGTATAGGCTACTTCGAAGAGAAGTTCACCTTTGGGGGCCTCTCGCGCAGATACGCATGAATGTGACAGGGCAGATCAAGTGCAAATATATCTTTTCTAGTTTCTGCCATTCCCTCACTTCATGTAGGCTACCTTTAATTATGGTTTGGGGTTGGCTTGATTGTAATGGACAGCAAAAACGGCATAATTATTTATTGGCATTTTAACAATATTTGACTGACAATTCGGCTTTGCTAATAACTTAAACGAAATAAAATGTTGTGTTTGGACTTCTAAGTAAAAATAATAAATGTTACATGTTCAATTTAATACATTAATATACCAGATATTGCAATAACAACACAAATGGCTACTACAGTAAAGGCCCTATTACTTGTTTATTGTAAACGCGTATTGCAACAGGTTGACTCATATGCGGAAGTCGTCGCAAATATGGAGTGGTATGACCGACATGAGTGAGCACCAATTGAGTCTCCAGGTGTTACAACCTAACCAATCGGATATTAGAGGTGGGTGGGACTATGTTTAGTTTTTATATGTTTACTGGACAACGCAAGTTGATTAACAACTCCGTCTCGGTTTGTGCTGGTAACTAGACTACAAGCATGTCTAACGCGGAAAAGGGTGGCTGTAGAGGTAACGTTGACATTTGACTCAAAAACTATTCAAACCGTATCTCCACAATGAGCTTGTCGTACCCAGTGATAAAGTGCCGACACAGATTACATTATGCCAGATCGCCAATTGAGCTGTATTTACTGTCAACCTGCCTATCATGTCTGTACCTGTTGGGCAAGGCGAGTTTACTCTAAAGATCCTTTTCCATGAGGGGGGACTCTGATAACTGGGTGTGCAATATTGAATACGTTCAAGTTGTGGAGACATTGGTTTTTGAGGTTGTTTCCCTGTTCGATAAGTTGGATACGACTTTTTTGGAGAAAGTTTGTATCCAAAACGAAACTGTTGCGATTCAACTGCTCGCCTTCATGATATCAAAATCAACCTATATTCACTTCCCGCAGTGCAAGTAAACACTGCCTTGTTGCGCTGATTACTGTCTAGATTATTCATCAATATATATATTATGTGTTCATATATCAGATAATATATATTTAATTCATATATCATTATAGGAAGGCTATATACGTGTAGTTCACTATGGATTATGGATGCAATAAGAAGAATGTGCGTTGAATCCATAAATGGGCTGTTACTTCCGCCATGTCCTACAACATATACATTGACCATGGTGACTGTGACAGAGATTACTGATTGTGATTGGGTCAACGGGCTAGAGTAAAAAAAAATCGACGTTGATACGGATACAATTTAAATGAATGAAATAAGATTTTTGCTAAACTAAAATCTTGCCGTATGTGTATAGTGATTCAGATCCACGATGTGTGATTATTTTATTGACATGGGAAGAAATACTAGTCGTAGACAGCATGGTATTTCGTGACATTAACACATTTTCCTCATAAGAAGAAATAACTTGTTGTTTTTACATATTGACAGGAGGTATGGCTACAGACAGTAGAAAAGCACCTGGCCGAGCAGGTGAGTGACATTGTTTCTACAGGACCATTTGTATGCATATTGTTACTGAATAAAGTGCTTTCTTGTTTGTCTTTGTTAGGTAACACACTCGTAGTAACATATATAACAAGTAATATATATATATATATAACGTAAAAAACATATCTCTACAGAGTGCATATAGATGCGTTTAACATAATAGAGAAGATGCGTTATAAAAAATATATACTAGAAGGGCTACATTACTCTATTGTTAGAGCACCCATGTGGATCTTCAATCATAACAACCACTAGATCAAAAGCAGGCCTAACTATCCTCTTAAAGAAAGGCCGCTTTGAGACACCATACACAACATCAAAAGTTTTGGGTGCCTCTCCTGCTCGGTCCATCATATCGTGACTGTAGGATGTACCCCAACAATGTGACTCGGATGTATTGGAGGAAGAAGGTCACCCTGCTAGGGTGTGGCTTATTGCTGTGTTTTTTTTTAACAGCATGTTCCATCTTTCTCTGCCTGTCACTGAGCTATTGACAGTGGCCAGGGCTGTGTGCGAACGCAACAATGGCTGCTTGACCCCTCGGAAGGGTGGAGCAGTCCGCACACCTGCTGTATTTAAGCTGTTTTTAAACAATTGGTCACCCAAAAGGGCAATCTGGTTTTCATGCATTTCTGACCATTTATATTGGATGTTGTGGCGTACACAATCAAGTGGGTTAATTCACACCTTGTATCTTTATGCAACGTTTAGGCAATCTAACAGAAGTGGATGCCTTTTATGGAAGGTAAGATTATAATTTATACATACTTATTTGTTTGATACCAGTAGTTCCAGTGGGATTCCTTATTGGTAATTCAGTTTTTTCAAACAACAATTTGTGTTTACTTAGGCTTAACTCTTGTGTGTGTGTGTGTGTGTGTGTGTTTGTGTGTGTGTTGCCTTATGGTTTCTATCTAAAGTGGCATCTCTTTGGACCCTGCAGAGGAGTACAAGTTCGACCACAAGCGCCGTGGCCTGGTGCTCATCTTCAACCAGGAGAACTTTTTCTGGCAGCTGGGCTTGAACCCGCGCTACGGCACCAACGCTGACCGCTTCAACCTGGAGAAAAGGTACCACCGTCGCCTTCCCTCACCTAGCCCCATCTCCCCTTTTATCCATGGGTAGAAACTGTCATAGCCGATTGAGTCTGTTCTCATGTCAAAGTAGATGTCTGTACTCTATGGGATGGTTGTTAACACAGCTATGCTTGTGAAATTCTTGTTGTAGATTTGAAATGTTGAACTTTGAGGTCCAAGCCTTTGACAATTTGAAGAGGGAGGAAGTTTTGGCGAAGATCACTGCAGGTAAGACACATAGGCTCCCACGCTAACATCAGCAATGTATTGTAAGTCCTCTTGTATGTTCAAAAGGTATAACGTGTAACGTTCCCATTTTAAAATATCTTAAAACGACTAGACCTATGTTCTGTATTTTAGCGCTAGGCTACCACACAATTTAAATTGCAGCAGAAAGTTAGCTACTGCTATATGGTTAATCGACTCATCTAATAGTTGATTTATTTTGGTCACGTTTATTCACGTAATTACATTACGTGAATAAACGTGACCAAAATCTTAAATACATTACCACGTCTGTGAACATGATTTAATGTTTTATGAGTCACGTCAGATAGATTTTCACCGGCAATGGTGGGGAACACAACAATTCCCAGAGAGACGACAAACCCTGTGCTAGTTCACTGCGTCATCAAACTTCACTTTTTGTTATTTCTTTGAATGAGACCCCTTACGGCAGAAATGATATAAAGTGATACGATATCTATCTTTATATCTATATTTACAGGGCAACCCTCACACTCTGCATACACGTTGTGGAAAAAATAGTTGAAACAACTCCTGCTTCTGCAGACAAAGAGATTAGAAAATAGCAGAGTCTGACCGTCCACTTTAACTTAAAACATTTCTGATTTCCACTAGCGGCGGAGTCTAACCACGTGGACGCCGACTGCTTCATGTGCGTCTTCCTGAGTCACGGCGAGAACGACCATGTGTACGCGTACGACGGGAAGATCAGCATCCACGACGTCACCGCCTTGTTCAAAGGAGACAAGTGCCGAAGCCTCGTCGGGAAGCCTAAGATCTTTATACTACAGGTATAATACTCAATACTACTGTAGACATCACTCAATTATACTGGTTATACTACTTATGTATATACTTCTATAATATACTGTATATACTATTCCATTATACTGAGTACACAACTCAATTATACCATATCTTGGCAAAAGACTGAACTATATCTTTGAACTTTGATCGACAACAACGAGTTAGCAGTTTTGGTTTCACTTTTACAAAGTTGTGTAAAGTAACAAAACTACTACTACTAGTACTTAGTAAAGTAAATATATACTGTATGCACTACTCAATAGTACTGTAAACATCACTCAATTATACTGTGTATACTTCTTAAATATGTGCAAGACCTGCAAGGCCACATGCTTGTAATCCAAACCCCTATAGGGAGTCTTTGGGCGTTGTCTCCCAGATCCCATGTTTAAAATCAGGGATTTTAAACATGTAAACGAAATATTCCGGTGCACACTGAATAGAAAATAAAGCAGCAAAAGACACAATGTGGAACCTTTTAAAAATGACCCTAGGAACCTTGTTTTTAGGGTTCTAGGGCCACACCAATGTAGGGCTGCCCCTGACTAAAGATCGAGTCGACTTTTAACTCGTCATTTCAAGTTTATTATTTATAAATCTTTTATGGAGCATAGCAAAGTGGTTTGAGTCCCAGGGCTGAGAGAGTGATAGGAAAAAACACTTGTCATTGTGCTATGGATAATACAAAACCGTTGAAATCTCTTTTTAAAAGCACTAGCTACAAACAAAACTCAACTGAACATTGGCCTAATGTTATCTGGTAGCTATGAGGTCCAAGACTCCGCCTCTGTGTGTTGCTAGGTGACCATAGGAAATTACTCTGAGATTGTTGTTGGCCCCTGGCACAGTCATGACTAGGGTTAGCATAACATTTCTACCCTTCATTTTCACTTTGACACCCGCAGGATCTTTAACAATGTCTTATCCACAGACCTAAGTGTGGGGAGTTGTGGGTTGATGGGTTTCGATTCTCATAAAACACATTCATAGAATTTTGAACAAAAGCTGCTTCAAAAAAACAGATACACAAGAGTCATGAAAGTTGACTTATACTGTGCAGGTTTAATGATCCGACACTGAAATGTTTTTGGTTTCACTTGAACAACTCTAGGATTTTATGACCCCCATTAACTAACTGTAAGAATATGGGCCCAGTACACCCACTCACTTGAACTGCTGTTAGCTGTTCCTAACTTGGCCTGTCTTTGCCAGGCTTGCCGCGGGGACCAGCATGACCTGGCTGTGACCCCCATGGACGTGGTAGACAGCGAGGCGAAGGTGAACGAGGTGGTGGTGGACGCTGGTGTCCTCCACACACTGCCGGCCGGGGCTGACTTCCTCATGTGCTACTCTGTGGCCGAAGGTGAGACCGCAGGGCCCAGTGCACTTCACCTCCAGTTTCTTCTCTGGTGTGGTATCGTTAGTATGGTATAGTGTAGTGTATTTTAATCCTACATATACATATACATCCTACAAATCATTTCTCAATCAAAGGGCTTTTAAAATAAAACGTAAAACATCTAACCCTTGTCTTTTATATAAAACACCTATAAACACAATTGAGTGATCGGCTATTTACTATTGTACAGAGATGATGATGATGATGATGATGGCGTGTGTGTGTGTGTGTGTGTGTGTGTGTGTGTGTGTGCGTGTGTGTGTGCGTGTGTGTGTGCGTGTGCGTGTGCGTGTGCGTGTG
>JAOPUD010000117.1:11359257-11373935 GCA_027122715.1 Trisopterus minutus
CACACACACACACACACACACACACACACACACACACACACACACACACACACACACACACACACACACTTAAGACACGTCCACAGAGAGACATAAAGAGAGACACACACACTCTCCGCCCACGCCATAGACTTAACACAGTGTGTGTGTGGTACTGACCTGCAGGTTGGCCATGGTGTGGTACCACCAGAAGAGGCGGGAGGTGATGAAATAAGCCACCACCACGTCTACGCTGTAGTGCTCGTGGGCCACCAGGATGCACACCACGCCCACTGCGCTGATCAACCAGCACAGCAGGTGGTACCACCAGAATGACCGCGGTGAGTCTGGAGAGACGAGAGAATGTTATGCTTCATGCCGAATCTCGCAGCATCAGGGAAGACCTAAGTATTCATTGAAAGTTACTGTAATGATATTCGGTATATCATAACCAGTCTAATACCAATGGTTGCCAATCATGATGCTAGTGACGCTTGGGGCAAGAACCACAACTCTGTCAACCTAGAGACCATAAAAGGGTGAGGGATTATAAACTTTTTAATGCCAGTTTGAAAATGGACGAAATTTGAATGTTGCCCAATTCATTCCATTTACAAACAAATCATTTAGATACGTGTGTTTTTTTGTGACTACTCACACTCCTTGATGAACAGGTAGGTGAGGGTGAGCATGACCGTGTGTCCACTGTACAGGAAGTCCCCGCACATGAGATGGGAGCCTGTGATGGAAAGCCCTGCCCCCGAGATCAGCTGGAGGATACGCTGGAGCTTAGCCTGGGAATCACCATGTAGCTACATACAAAGGGAAAGGCAGAATTAGTAGAAGAAGTACGCAAGGTCAACCCTATCGGATGACACTCTTTGGTTGTTAGGGTGAAGCCGAAGATTATTCAAGCCATGTAGTACCTGGGTCCCTTAGTCTACTTCACTCTGACAGACCAGTCAAAAATATTTTAGTTATTTTTCTCAAAATGCCATCCATCGTCAGGTTGCTTAACAAGTGGATAGATGCTAAACATACTTCCTAGTAGGCTAACTTGCCTGGGGCCACATATTGTTCTCTCAAAATCTAGTGCTCTTTGATTTAGGTAGATTTTTTCTGGCTAATGAAACTGGCCAATTTTAAGTTTGGATTTTACTCATCTGTTTTCGAGATGTGGCAACATGGACAGAAGATTCAAAGAACCATCGTGCATATACTTTGGAGAAGACTGAGTTTACCATCTACCCGGGAGTCAAACACCCTTAGCACTACTAAGTTATCCCCATCTGAATGATTATTCTCACCTTTGGGGCGCACGTCATGTGCATGCCAGGCACAGGGAGGGTAGTGATGTACATGGTGACACAGCGGTACAGGTACAGTGTACCAATGAGGAAGAAGAAGCGCCTGCTTGCTATTGACCTGAAACAACATGAATGACCAGAGCCGACTTTAATTTAGTAGATTTCTCTAAAGAAAGTAAAGGTAATTTCATCGTAGTAGAATGGCTGACTTGAGTTTCCTTAAAAGGCATGTCAGTGATGATGCTTTGTTATTCTTTCACTAAATAATCAAATGCTATTCAAAGTTTAATGAAGGGAAAAAAAACCAAAGGGGTTAAGGTGATGGAAGATCTCACCTGTATTTGAAGAAGAAGAGCTGGACGAGCCATATGGTCACCAGCACCATGCCGTTCACCTCGGTCACGGTGAACGCCCACTTGACTCGGTCGATGTAGTCAAAGAACTTATCGGGGAGTGGCGGGCTGCTCTCCTTGGACGGGACCCTCTCGTGCACCACGGTGATCATCACTGTGGTGAGGACCAGGTTGAAGGCGGCATAGAAGAACGCCAGCACCGTTTTCCACCACTCCATGGGCAAGCGGCCGGCCTTGGGCTCCGGCAGGGCGATCTTGACGTAGTCCGTTTGTCTCCCAAGCTGCTTGCGGAAGCCTCGCTTGGCGTCGCTGGTGACGGGGGTGTGGACGGGGCAGGCTTTAGTGTTCTTTTTAGCCTGAGCCACCACCTCCATGCCCGTGCCTAGGCTGTCCGCAGCAGGGCCTCGCTCGTCTGAGAAGTCCTGCGAAGCCATAGGGGCAGGAACGCTAGAGAGGGAACACAATGGGGTTGAGTGTTCAGTTCACTTTTATTCGTTTTTTTCTCCTTAGATTGGAGTGACAGATTTAATGTTGATGGTTTATGTCTGCATTAATGTATGTACATACTTCATTCTGCATACTTTTGAGACATGTTTGGATGCTAATGATTGAGCTCACAATAAGAAGAAAACCTGATTTTTTTCAGGGAATCCCATGAGAGACCCTGTGGCAATATGATGTTCCTCCTAGCCCCTGAAACAGCTCCATTAATGGATTTTACAGGCCCACAATCTCTCACTATAAATGTCATTAGGGATGCATATAGCACTGCACGCTTACTCAAAAACGAATGTGGCAATAAACCAAAACATGGGCTCAAAAAAACAATGAGAGTGCACCCTAATGCAAGGTAGACAGTTACAAAGAATCAATTTGCTCTGAATCAGCTTTGGAGAAATTTACAACATCAGAGAAAGGTATATTTAGGAATACTGGCCTGAAACACAGCCTTTTCCATCATTTCATGTAGCTAATATAGCACCAAGATATTTGCACAACTTTGGGCTCTTTTAGGCCAGCTGCCTGGAGACGCAGATGGCCTCTTGACTGCTTCTCTTTCAATTCTATGGTCAGTTGGAGGGCTACTGGTGTTTATAAAACATTGTCGATGTCCAAGACATACAAACCATTGTGCTGTGGTGAATCGTTTTCTATTTGACAGCTGTGAGGGCACCGACCTGCAGTCGTTACTCTTGCGACTGCATGTGTTAAACAGTTGTCCTGTCCACAATACCAACTTTTACCTTTAACAGAGCAGTCAAGATGGAATCATGCCCCAAATGTTTGAATACTGGCACAAGAAAATAGACACAAAAGTAAAACCAATTCCGTGTACACAAAAAGGTACTCATAGATGGTGCGTACGCATATGACATCATTCATTACCTAGTTCACATGCTAATATTTTCCCCATATTTCACAGGTCTCCTAACAGGAGGCCTATACACAGTACATCTACGTCAGATAGCTCAGTTTAGTCATAAAACCCAGTGAACGCTTTAGTTTCTATTCTTGTGTTTACCGTTAGACTGCACAAACGACACTGTCTCAAAGGAGGTCAACGGAGCCTGGCCATTCCAGAAGCTTTGCTTCTTGGGTCTAGCTGCTTGCAGGGATGGGTGGTGCTGGTGGTGAAGGTGGTGGTGGAAAACTGGCACATGAGCCTATCCCAAATGGTCAGAGTGTAATGAATGACTGGGCCGTCTCCACGCGCTTCCCAAAGTGCTATTTCCAGTAGTAGCCAAGCCCTGTTGCCTCCTAGGCTGTATTTTGCACGAAGGGAAACATGGGACATTGGACTCCAATTTATTTTAGGGGAGGTTATAATGACAGGGTACCAACGGTAGCCACTCATTTTCCTCCTCTATGTGGAGTCTGTAGTCATCATCAAAAGGGAGAGTTAAATATAAATTGGCGTGTCTTCTCAAGCACCTTGTTATACAGCAAGGTTGAACATCTGCCCGTCCTGATGAAAAGTATGAAGTCGACTTATTTCATAACATTCCCTTGCTTTTTCTTTAAAGGGGGAGTCGTCTTCGGGATGGGAACCACTAAACGGGACGATCTGGATCGATGTTGATAAATTATTCAATGTTGACAGCAGGTGTATTGTGGAGTGTTTTGCTCAAGGACGGTCCGGTGGGTCACACATTGGACCAAACTAAATCACACAGGATACAAAACTACTTAATGCAGCAGAATGGAGGAAAATACAGGACAAGATGCACTGTGATGCATGCAAAGCATAGGCTACTACATTGTGTTTTTCTGAATATAGAAAGCAGAACAAATGTGTATGTGAAGACTTTCCATCTTTCTTAACAGCCTTTTTGCAAGAAGGCAAAGACACAAGACTAAGTATCAAAAAGTTATTGTTGTTGTTGGTGTTTTTCAATTGTAGCCTTCCTGAACCCACCCACACACAAACACACACACAGATGGAGGTTTCAGTTCACATTACCTCAGACATAAGCCTTTCTGCAAGAAGCCAAGACAACATTTTCAACACTGCAAATGGCACATCGAACGTTGGTGGGATCCTAAAACGACCGTACTACGAGGGCCGGAGGGCGGATCTCGGTACGCGAAAACCGCACGTGGGGCGTAACCTAGATGTAATGTCAGGTTCATTAACAAGGGAGGCTCCAGCCTTTGAACATTAAAGAGGAGCACTTCCAACAGCAGAACCGGCTGTGTGTGCGGTACGGCCGGAGGTTTAAGTTGACTTTAGATAGGCCAATAGTCCCAAATATAGCAAATTGAGGTTGGTCATATGGCGAAATAAAATGGCAAAGTTAAAAAGGATATCAGGCCTATTTAATCCAATTAGCAGAAGGCATCCAAACGCTGTGCCACTTCGAAATACTACACTATATAACATAACATAAGATAACATAAAATACACGAATGAAGTAGGAGCATAGCCTACAGTGGTAGGCTATTATGAACACCTGTTGAATTCTGTTAATTAGAAATATAAAGGGCTAATTAACGTTATCGAAATAATCTCTATTGTAAATAGTTTTAGGTTACAAAAACGTCACATGTCACTATAGGGATAGGCCTACTTTCTGTTTGACATATATATATAGAAGAAGACATAATTAAGGCTACTTCATAATCTGACGCAAATAGTAAATGTTTTTCTTAAGTAGCAAAATTGATGACAAATGTGGCGTTATCTAATGGTGACATCATGGCTGCTAGACCGCGTCTGATTCCGTGCAAACATGACGTTACGTTATTTCGGTCCTACCTGGATCGGGGGTCCTCCTAGGGGGTCGTAATGTAGTTCCAGTTCCTTCTCTCAGAATGTCTCCTGTTGCGCCTTGCTCGGTGTGCGTGTGAGAGATGTAGCGCTACTTGCACCAAGTGTAGGCTAGGGCTGGCTCGTCGTCCTCCTCTGAGCCCTCCTCCTCCCCAAGCGCATGTAGTCATCAGCACCATCTCCATCCATCCTCATCTGGAACAGAGAAGCTGCACTGTCATTAAGTCACGAGCACAGCCTCTAACTAGCCACTGGGCGAGTCACTTTTAAACTCTATACCTTTAAATCTCACACACTACAGGGTCGTATTAAACCCGGGACTCTTTTCAATGCAAATAGATTGTCGTGCCTACATGTTCACGAATAGCGAATGCTTTTTATTAGCTCTGTATGGATCCATGAAAACATCAAAGAATATATATATAGTGAAACGCACCGCAACATCTAGGGAAATGCAAATAATATATTAGCAGTCGGGGCAATCGGGGCACATCTCACACTCTTATAATAGTCGTTGGCCGTTATAACGTTTATAAAACCTAAAATATATTAAGAAAATGGTAATAACATAAAATTAAAAAAATCCATGGACATGATCGTGATTCGAGTGCACATGGTCTAGCAAACCTAGTTTAAAAATGAAACATATCCGATGAGTTAGATTACTACATGAACTAGCCTACTTTTCACTGCCATATGACCTATTCAAAATACCTAAAAATAGACTAACCTATTTAATATATATTTGTGGCCGTTTTTACAGTCATGCGTTAAATGGCATGGAGTATTTGAAATGGCAAAGTTGAACTCTACAAACGAATAAAAAAAAGTATCCCATGCATGGTTTCAGAGATAGGACTACACATGTATTGATGTATTTACAGAAAACGGGCTCTGGTCTAAATACGTACCTGACCACGTCACTTCCGTCTAACCGTGCGTAGATGCCTGGAAGACCTCTCCACGGTCCCTCCCAACATCCGTCTTACCCGGAGTCGGACTCATCTGGGAATCTCAATATTGTACAGTACGTTCCTTCGTTTTTTTTATTATTTTATTCTTTTCTCAACGGTTACCTGGAAAAGACCAATAGGAACTGCCAGCCATGGAGACATCTGGCAATTCGCACAAGAAGCCGAAACTAAGCAATTCGCCGGAAAACTGGGTGAGTAGCCGATGTTATCGCCACGTCCACCAGCAGCCCGTTCACTATAACTACTACACTAGCCGACATGCTAACCTAGCTACGCTGTTGCACTTAGCCACCAACTCTTCGCCTTTATTTCCTCTACTTCCTTATCCTTTGACTGACACGCTTTGATAATAAGTTATTTTGTCTTAGCTACGGCAGGCCAAGCTATGATTTGCAGCTTCAGTACAACTGCTGCCGTGTTCGTCCACTACAGTGGTTTATATTGGGGTTTCAAACGAGTCCGATTATAGGCTATAACGTTACCCTATGTTCAGGCTAGACCCCCTTTCCCCTAACTGATTGTCGCTTCCTGCATATCCAAATCGCAGCTACAATAGCATGAGTTCATTCATATGGGGTTTGTCCTGTTAGATCGGAGAAGCGACTGTAACGGTTTTTTTTTTCCATATGTATTAACGGAGAATTGTCACATTTCAGGGAATGCACAGGGCGACTAATGTTACCTACCAAGCCCACCATGTCAGTCGAAACAAGCGGGGACAGGTTGTGGGCACCAGAGGGGGCTTCCGAGGCTGTACTGTTTGGCTCAGTGGTATGTTCTCGGTCCAATGTTCCTTTTCTTTATTACCACAACAATCACAACCTTATGTTGGTAAGAATTTGAGTTTCATGTGTTTGTCGTTTTCTCTCTGCCATTAGGTCTGTCTGGTGCGGGCAAGACCACAGTCAGCATGGCCCTAGAGGAATACCTGGTGTGCCATGGCATTCCCTGCTACACCCTGGATGGAGACAACATCCGCCAGGGGCTGAACAGGAACCTGGGCTTTAGCCCAGGAGACCGCGAGGAGAACATCAGACGCATCGCCGAGGTGGCCCGGCTGTTTGCTGACGCAGGGCTGGTCTGCATCGCCAGCTTCATCTCTCCCTATGGCAGGGTGAGTGGAAACCATTGCTTGTGACCACAGACATGTCCCTATTTGTAAACAACTGGGGTACTTGAATGTACAATGTTAAAGGTGCTGTAGGTAGATTTTAAGAGCTATACTTTTTTCTGTAATTTGCCGGAGCCATCCTTCCGCTAATAGTGAGTGATATGTCCTGTGAATGAGCACAGACACGCCTGCTCCTGCATGAGACATTAGAGACATTATACGGCTCCCGGTTCATTTTTGGATGTTCACAGAATCCATGTGCCATGTCAATTACAGGAGCAGTAATGCAAGGCTTCTCAAGCGTGTATTAAAG
Organism: Trisopterus minutus; assembly: GCA_027122715.1. NCBI lineage: Eukaryota > Metazoa > Chordata > Actinopteri > Gadiformes > Gadidae > Trisopterus > Trisopterus minutus. Next base: position 11,366,563 of record JAOPUD010000117.1, read on the forward strand.
TGGAGGAGAAGGGATTTTTTTTTTCACCTACAAATTGAATCTTGAATCTTACCTAATATACATTTTAATGTAAAATGTCATTCAAAGTTTTCAGTGAAATTCATGTTCCGTGACTATGTTCCGTTACCATGTTCCGTGACTATGTTCCGTTACCATGTTCGGTGACTATGTTCCGAGACCTATCACGTTACCAAGCTCCATTACTATGTTGTGTCTTTCAAGTTTCAAACAAGTTGGTTGATGCATCATTGGGTCAAGTAATTGAGCCGAAACGACAATATAAAAAAATATAAAATATAAAAAATATAAATATATCTATAACTAGTTTGCAAACGGGCTGTATGGGTTATGCTTTAAGAGACCTTATTATTTTGGAAATCACTCACACTCCTCTTCCATTAAAGTGGTGGAGCCGCCACTTTACTTCACATAGAGCAGAAGAAATAGCCTTAGACAGTCTTAGACTAGTCTTTATATATGCAAACCTAAAAAATATAACCCATAGAGAGGGAGAGTAAAGCCCACTCTCCAGTGAGAGGCTGGCTGGTTATTATCCTATAACCACGATCAATGAAACAGGCTATATGTTTATGGTTAAGTAAAGCCTATCTTTTATCGAGTCGGGCGGAATAAAGAGGAACTCTAATGCAGGACTGTCATTAATTGTCTCAGTGACTGAACATGATGACGGCACAGCTTGGCCACAATTTGACTTGTGCACAATCGTTTTTGCGGCATGTTAACAACTCCTAGTTGTGACATCCGACAACAAGGAGCCGCTCGTCTGTCCCACGCTGCTTGACTCACATTGAAAACTAGACACGTTGTCGCATGTGCTTTTTTCTGAAGAACATTTGTGTGGTTGCGTGAGCCAACTCGTCCTGTGGGCAATATTCTGTGAAATGTTCTGTGAAAGGGTAATGACAGCGAGGTTAATGAGCAGGCACGCCAAGTTTCAAGTCCCTGGCTGCTTTGAAGCGACCTTGATCAAATAACGGGGTTAGTCGTTTTTTCTTCGATTGTGAATTACAATGCCCCCCTGTCAACAAAGAGGTCCTTTTACTTTTTGGATTTCTGCTTATACGCTGTTTTTATACGTGTACCAACTTTGACAACTCTGAGTTGTTCGCCTTCGGAATGGTTGAAGTCCGCATTTTTTCCCCATTGACTTCCATTCAAAAAAAATTGCTTGGTGTTCATTTGAAATTGACCCTTGGATTACTTTTTTATTTTTTTTTGCTATGATTACAAAACTTTCCAAATGACCTAAGGGGACAAGTAATAGAGCTCTTGAGTTCTCTGAAGTGGACCTGTGATAGATTGAACAATGGTAGCTCATTTGCATAATCATATTCCCTCATAAATCGGCCTCTCTCAGCCATTACTCAGCTATTTTTGGAACAGTCAAGGAAATGGAATACCATAAGGAAATAATACCATAAGGTCGGGCAGTATTAAGGCGTATGTGGACAAACTTTTGGGTCATTGGGTTTACGGGTCAGGTCTCATGATTCTTTCTAGTTTTTCCAAAACTTTCAAGGTACAGAAAAAACTTAACATGCAGATGTTATGTTTCCTTGAGGCAAAAAGATTCAGCATGTCCAATAAGGCCCAGAAACCAAGTTTCAGACTTTATTTATAAAAGGGGTGTGGGGCGTTGCCGCATAGGTTTGACCACGATTTATAGCGCCCCCTGTGGTCAAAACAGTTAAACTTTTTGGACAGGTGGTTGGATTTTAGTGTTTTTGCCCGATTCCGTTACCATGTTAAATAATAATATTATAAATAAAAAGAAGTCTGCAATGGTTGGTCTCTAAAAGTAGATGCGCACTGCATTGATATATGCCCAACTTTTTGGTAGTGCTTTGGTGTAAATGCCCAGCCCTAGTAACTTTACTTTGTTACATCGCTAATTACATGTAGATGACAAAGTATACAAATGTAATACATTACATACATACAAAGTTTCAGCATGCTTCAATGTGATCGGTCCCCTGTCATCGTGTCCTCCAGGACCGCCTCAACGCCAGGAAGATCCACGAGGCGGCTGGGCTGCCGTTCTTCGAGGTGTTTGTGGACGCCCCACTAGATGTGTGCGAGCAGAGAGACGTGAAGGGACTGTACAAGAGAGCCAGGGCTGGGGAAATAAGAGGTACTTTTTTAATCCATAATTGATACATTAAGATATCTCACATATCTCGAGATATCCCATCACCATGCACTGAGGTGGGCATGACAGTGAGGAGAGAGAACATTTTGTAGAAACGTTGCTATTTTTACGGTATTGTGAGTAGGTGAAATATAAGCACATGAATGTATTCAAAATGTCGACCTTGGCTGACCGTTACTTTTATCAACACAAGCACAAGCAATTAAGTTGTTTTTACCCCAGCATACTTTTAACCTCTTGCTGTCATTTTGAGGCAAATAAATACAATAAGATGCATACAATTATTTCCAAAAATGTGTTTTATCACACTGTTTGGCGTACATTTTATTTATCTTACAGCCTTATCTTCAGCTTTTGTTTTCCGAAAGAGAGATTTTCGAGATTTCTTCATGGCAGTCCCAGCTATCTCCCATCTGGTGTGTCCTGGAAAGACGCCATTAATCCCATTTAGGATACGTATCCTTACTGCTCCGCAGCCTCCAAGTGTTCTGTACTCCCCTAACACCCCTAGCTTAGCGTTTCAACTGATCGATTATCTCTGGCTCAAAGGATTCTGAATCAATATTCTAAATCATTTATTTTTGCCACATTTTGAAAGGGATATATTACAAGAGATATGTTTAAGAAGCATCAGACTCTCTGTTGGCCTATAAAGTAGGTGGGTATCTAGGCTAGCTGTAAGCATCTAAAGCAATCCTTTGCTTCTGCATGTGTGTATAAAGTAAACAACACATTGTTTTCACCCTGAGGGTTATTGATACAGGCAATTTTCCAGCATGCAAGAGCTGCCATAGTACGTGCAGTTACAGGACCGCACAGCTAATGCACCCAATCTGATGGATTCAGATGGGCTGCATTAGCCTACCCCCCCCTGTGAAACGGATCCAGCATAAAGACGCCTTGCCAGGATAGATAAGCCTATAGTGCAGATGGAGGAACTAATTGTCCGTCATAAATAAAAATAAGGAGCATGATAAAACACTTGATGTGTCTGCTCGGCCACAACAGGGAGCATCCACAGGAAGCTCTTTGAGCGATAGCGGGACACAACCACATAGACCACCAGACAACCTACCTTATATTAGATCCAATATAAAAGGCTAAGCAAAGGTCCACCTGCATTTATACATTACTGTCATCCATCTTTAATTAGGTCATACATCTAAAATGGAATCTTCAGTTTCAACCGTTTGTTTTATTAAGATTTGTTAGCCTTGGTGTCTCCTTGTTTAAAGGGGACATATTATACCACCAGGTGTGAGTGTGAATAGCTGTTACAAGCCATTTTGCCATTTTGTCGCTTCTGACATCACAGGTAGGCGTTTCCACCTAGATATACGCTGGATAGATCAGTCTACCAGCCTACCCAGTGGACTGTAGCAAACGTTGCTCATCTATCCTTCATACATCTGGGTGGACAAGCCCACCTGTGATGTCAGAAGAGGCACATTTTCAATACGGCTTTTAATGGCTAATCACACTCACACCTGTATAATGTCATCTTTAATTTCGATTTTCTTTGTTATGGGCTTTTGTGCTATTCTTGAAAGGAGAGTTAAGGGGATAGGAAGTATATGTAGCATAGGAGTGGGGAATTTAACCTGTGTCCCATACTAAAAGTATTGTGAGGTGGTTCACGTACTAGTGGTTGAGACGTCGAGCAGTGTCACTCACTTCATATGAATTGTGAATATAACGGTATACAGTATAAACGGGCAGTTGTTTGTAAACACACAATTCATTTGTTAAATCATACTTTTTTGTTGCAGGTTTCACCGGCATCGACTCAGAGTACGAGAAGCCAGAGGCTCCAGAGCTGGTGTTGAAGACAGACTCTTGTAGCTTAAACGAGTGCATACAACAACTGATTGACCTTCTTCAGGAGAGGGTGAGGCACACGATAAGCTCGCAGTTATCAAAGATTTATTGTCAAAGGCAAACATAGTCGTTGTGTTTTTCCACTTTCGATGGAGCTTTAGATTAGCTTCAAGGAATATGAACGTTTTTACAAACTGTACTGTTCTGCACTGCATTGCATCTATACACCACTAGAGGGAACTAAATCCTAATGTATGACTTTTCGTTGGGTTTTTTTCATTGACATGAGATGTAGATTGTATAAGTCAATAGTCGGATCATGGTTATATCAGTCACTCCGAATTCTCATGTTGAACCCTTGATTATCTGATCGTCATATGAGTTATTCTGTATGGACCATGCTGAATTAGTTGCATGTTGTTTTCATTCATCAGGACATAGTTCCTGTGGATGGTTCCTATGAGATTAAAGAGCTGTATGTCTCGGAAAACAAGTTGGACCTGGCCAAGGCAGATGCAGAGACTCTACCTGCCGTGCAGATTGGCAAGGTAACAACTGACATATCACCTCTTTCTCCCAAATACTGGTCAGTCTTTCCAGAACAGATGTATGGAGGCCTTACACTTTCAGGAATGATTGGGTCTACACATGCCTCATTGACAAACACCTGAGAGACAAAGGCAGAGGAAGAGAAAGTTGTGCACTGGCATGGACTCTAGCCACTGGGCAGTTCCTCCAGGAGTTCACTCTTGTTATGTTCATCCATCCAACCAAAGACATGTCGCTGGAGACCTGACAACATCTCCTCACCACAGCCAATCATTCCCATTAGCGTTCAGCATGTCAGCACTACCTCAGAGCTACCAAGCCCAGCAAGCGTCTCGTGTGGCTCATGGCATTTGATTTCTCCAGGTGGACATGCAGTGGGTGCAGGTGCTAGCCGAAGGATGGGCCACGCCCCTGAACGGCTTCATGAGAGAGAGGGAGTACTTGCAGTGTCTCCATTTCGACTGTTTACTGGATGGTAAGTGAGCAGTCCCGCTTGATACTTTTTATTATTATTATTATTATTATTTCGTAGAGGACTACTATAATATTCATGAATTACTTATTAATTACTATTATTATGCATGCTGTGTGGCACTGCTGTGTGGTTACCAAGGTTACCAGTTAGCCTTAGATGGAGCCAGAGGCTCTCAGAAGGAGCTGTGCCAGGGTAGTTTGACAGAGAGAGCGATGCCATACCGACCCTTGATGCTAAATTGGAGGCATATTGACGTTTCCTTTCTCAGCATTGTTCCAAAGTTTACGCAGAATCCCTACGGCTCATTTAAAAGTCTTCCCTTGCCTTAGTTTCCATTCGGTTCACAATGAACAGTTTAATACATTATTCAGACATTGAGACAGGTTTAATATTTTTTTATCTGATATTTGTATGGTTATTTTTTTTACCAATAATGGACTGTAAAACCGGCAACTATAGAACACGAAAGACAAAAGGCAACATCCTGCAGTCAGAATGCCCTTTTTGTGTGCATTTTTATTCAATTCCAAGCAGTCTCTTGAACACTGCTAATAAGGTCAAACTTTCAATTCCAGAAGCATCAAAAAGCCTTTTAATTGCACCGTGCGTGCAGGGACCCCGTTATGATGTGTGTGTTTTTAACCATATGCTCAAGACTTGTTGTTCCCTACTCTTGCCAGTGTGTTGTGTTGTTTCAACACACAACAGCCCATGTGGTCCATCAGATCACACTTCTGCTCCACGTTGCGTCTCTTACATCTCTCTAATGGGACTCAAATTGGTTGAATTGGTAAATACACAACAGATTTTTTTTGTGTAAGTTCATTAAATGTTGGGAAAAACGGTGTGTTCAATAATTGGAAATAATTGGATTCTGGGGAGGTTTTTTGTTGAGGGAGGAACAGAACACTGAATAAGCAGAAAATTAACTGTTGCTTTCAATGAGAAAAAGAGGAGGAAATTGTCAGATGTGTGTTTCAGCCAATGGCTCAGGGAGCGTTTTACAGAAGAAAAAAAGTGACTGCATACTTTTGAGAAACACCCTCTCCTGTCGGCACCTTTGTATTGTAATTGTGAAATAATGGGAATTCTTTCATTCTTGGACTTAATGAAACAAAATAAAATCATTTTGGCTATCCCTTGATGATGGCCCAATACGAGTTACTCTGGATCCGTTGGAATGATGGCAATTCCCAGAACGGAGTCAATAAAATTTTATTGCTCATATGACCTCCGACCCATCAGATGTGTTATCGCCCAACATCTATCCTCCCCCTGCAGCACAACTGCCAGTAAATCGCAAGGAATACCCTCCGAAAGCAGTGCACTTGTTTTATAATAACTCATAATAATTTATAATTCGTCTACGGCTACAACTTCAACTGCTCCGTTTCTGCATTGCTGACGTCCGCAACCAAACTCCAGCCCTTGGTTCTGTCCCAGTGGCCTGTTTGTAGACAATTAGCTGGGCTTTTTACTGGACACTAGCGGAAAAAAAGATGGTCGGAGGCTCCTCGGGTTCCCTCTTGTTTGTCCTGGAGGCGGGAAACCCGAGGCGAGGAAGGGGAAGAAGCCTCCAGTATTGATTGACACTACAAACCATAATTTGTCGATGCTCAGTTCCTTCCTTCTCAGGATGTCGCCGTCGAAGACTATATTGAAATAATAAAAAAACCGTTGATGTCACGAGGAAGGAGTGATTCATTCCCCCATTACAATAGGTCAATAACGGATCACTGCACTGCACTGGGGGGGCAGGAAATGAGAAAAGTGAAATTGTATCTTTTATGAAAATTAACGAATCATGCAATAACAGGTTTGAGTCTTCGGTGTGTGTGTTTTTGTGTGTGTGTGTGTGTTCCTGGGTACAAGTGGTGTGTGTGCGGTAGTGGGGGGAGGGGGGCGGGATTGCAGACATCATCTGGGTTTGTCCTCTGGAAAGTGTACCGGTTGTGAAAGCCTGAAATATCTCTATGGCCTGGGAGATGGGTTGGGATTCAGGTCCTTTGAAAGAAAAGCAATAAAGCAATACAGTCTGAAAGCCTCACTAAGTAACTCAAGGAAAGGGTATGAAATTACTAAGTCAATATCTTTTATTTTTTATAATTATTAGTGAATCCGAGGCCAGGTAGGAAGAGATACACGCAATGTATTCCAAAATTATTGAGCAAGACAGCTCTATAATATTGAGAAATGTTTGTTTTTGTGCTCCTGCCCTTTTCTGTTTATTGGTTATTGACAGCCTTCTGGGAACCCCCAAGTGTTCAACCCCCTGAGCAGCAATCTGTTTTATGCTCTCTCACTGGGTCTCATTCTTTCACTCACTCACCCTCTCCCTCCCTCCCTCCCTCCCTCCCTCCC
>JAOPUD010000117.1:11440131-11453017 GCA_027122715.1 Trisopterus minutus
GAGAGAGAGAGAGAGAGAGAGAGAGAGAGAGAGAGAGAGAGAGAGAGAGCGAGCGAGAGCGCGAGAGAGAGAGAGAGAGAGAGAGACATCTTCTCCGCATTCCCGGTAACATTTTAAGAAAAAACACATTTTGTGGAGAGAATGAGGATACCGCCATTCTCTCGAAACTCGGTGCAGAACGCTGACGTTTCCGTGCCAAGCCGCTCCCAACCCGGAGGTTTTTGAGTAATAAAACAGGGGAACCTTCCTATGTGTCTGGGGCTTACAGTGGGGCTGGTGTTCAGGGTTAGAACCGCACAGGAGGTAGTAAAAACAACAACAACAAAAAAAAAGAGTAAGGAATCAAAAAGTGGGGTCAGGAAAGTCCCTTGTAAATCAAACGGAATGATGGGCTGGAACACATGTGAAAACCCACATCAAAGTCCACCACTTGACAGCCGTGGTCGGTCACAGCTGAAAAGTACATATTTATGATCTTTTTTTGTTGTTTTTGCTGAATAAATTCAGCCGGACGCGTTGACAACTCTTTGACACCGCCTCCCAAAATGAGGATTTTGATTTGACCCGCTGTAATAGCTAGCATAACCAGGTTTTCTTCTTGGCAGCAGACACTTTGGGTTAAACTAACAGAAGCTTGTTGAAATCGATCAGACGACAACAGTGCACGAATCCAGAGGCGGCCATCGATTAGGCTTAGAATAAAAAAAAATGCAAAAGAAAACAAACCAAACCTGTGGTTAACTACAAACCGCGTGAAAGACGTTTACGGTGATCAAGCCATTTCATTGGATGTGACGACGATAACTTTTTGAGGTACTGCGCTAATACACCATTTGTTTCAAATTATTTTCACTCTGCACAACTATAAGGCGATTTTCATATTTCAATGAACACTTTTACATTTTCTGTCAGACGGGTTACATGCAAAGAACGGCGACCGCTGATTGGGCCAGTAAATCAAAGGTCACGCTCCATTTAGCCGCCTGGAACACTCGGGAGTGCTGGGCGGGACTTGAGCAAGGCAGCCTTCCCCGAGGAGCCTGAAGCAGAACCAGCTGGGGCCGCTCTGCTCGGTGACATCGCAGACATACCAGATTGCTCCATTTATTCACTCAACACTCATCACGTCTCTTCTTTATTCGAGCCCACTACCAACCCTCCCTTATGGACGCTTTGGGAAACCCCACCAGTGTCATGAGAAACCGATGACTTGCTCTTAAAAACCTTGAGTCATACGCAAACTGGGCTGATCCGATTTCTGTTCATAGCGTCTCTCCTGTAATGTGTTCATTTAAACTTTTTGATGACCTAATCGACATGCATGTGACGACACAGAGCACGATGCCTCTTTAAACCGGCCGTCCTGAAAACACTGTCATTAATGCAGCGCGTTGAATGCCAACCTTTTCCTTATATTCCGTATATGCTGTGCAGTGAAAATTAAGTTGCTGCTAATCCGAAACAAAAAAATGGACAGAGAAATGCCTAAAGACAGAGGCCCCTTTCCCCGACGTACATGTGTATTAGCATGACGTCACGTACGACGATAGGTATAAAAATAGACAGAGAGACAGAAAACCCCAATAAACGTGTAATAACAGCCCTGGTTGGGCCGGTGGGCCGATCAGAGGGGTGAACGGGGGTACCTGGGAATCCCTGGAAGGTGAGTCTGTCCCCGGGTACGGAGCCAGCGGGCGGATCCAGGATCTCCACCTTGTCCGGGGAGCTGGCACACATCACCATGGCCTGGGACACCACCCCGCGCATCTTGGCTGGTTTCAGGTTACACATCAGCACCGCCATCCGGTTCTGCATCTGCACCACGAGGGAGGGAGAGGGGGCGGCGTTTAGAAATACCATCCATCTTTTTAAAAAAGTTTTCTGTTGCTTCTAGCCATTGCGAGTTTGCGACACAAAGGTAAATTGTCCGTAAGGTATCGCAAGCATCACTAACTCTATTTTCGTAGGATTTCTGATTGCATGTTTAAAGAACTTTTTTTCTAACATGGAAATAAGGGATTCAATATCATAACATTAGTTTGGAAAGATCACTTCCAAGTTCTCTAATTGAGATCCCTCCCTAGCAGAACAGTTTTGGTGTGGTTCCCAAACAGTTTGCATGATAACTTGATAGATATGCCAGAATTTTGGATGTTATGGAAACTTCCATGGTGATATTCCTAAACATGCCACACCGTGCCCAGATAGGTTGATGACAATTTCAGAAGAATAAAGAAAAGAACCCTTATGCCAACTTTTAATGCCTTTTCATCAGGAAAGTTACTGTATATAAAATGAAACTGATATGATCATTAATGATTGAAAAAAAACACATAAAAGACAGAAATAAAAACAGACTGACATTTGGTACCATGCGTCTGTGCCGTTATGAAGCAACCAATATGAAATACAAATGCATTTCATTAACAAATAATTTAATTCATGAGCTTTCCAAGTAACGCAATGCGGGCCTTAGCCGAGTTAGTCACTGCATATTACAAAATCACAATAATTGTTAGTAGACCAGACTTTTTGCATAATTACAATAGCTGCCAATGTACTTGATTAAGTGCGTATATATATATATATTCTATCTTTCTTTAGTAATGTCGATATTTCCATCTCCAGAGTGTGGACGTGGTACGCATGCCTGCAGCAAGCATGTGCTTCCATTTATATGCTCTTCATAGTCCATCAACATAATATGCACAAAGGTTCCACATCCTGCAGATTTCTTTGTAAAACACACAAACTCAGAAATGCTGTCGAGCATAAATTATCATTGCCCTTCTCAACTAGGATAAAAATTATGCCGTACAAATTGTTCACCCCATCAGGGAGAAATCCTCAAACCGATTTATCCATTAATCCTTGTTGAGGCCAAAGTAATCCCAGGCTTTGGTGTAAATTCTCCAATTGTAAACAGACTGGCTGCGAGCGGCCTGTACCTTTAAGCCTGCTCACCCGAACCAAGACATAGAATAGGACTCTGGTGAGTCTTTAAGATCCAGAAGGAGGAGGGCCTGCCATTAATGGCTGGAATTTGAATAGCATGGGGAAGTTGATTAACTATAAAAGGATTGACTTATCAAATCGATAGCTTAATAGACTCAATGTGTATGGTTACTGCAGGGGTTTCAAACCCAGCAGCATTTGAGTTTTTGGGGCCATAAAAGACTGCTTCTTCCTTGGGGCCAGACATAAATAACCCCACCACTGATGTGCTTAGAAATATACAATTATTCACCAAGTTGACCGGTTTATTCGTCATAAATTTCCCTGCTGGTATCGTAATGATACAAATATTTGATTATTTGTTCACCGCTACTTGCTGTGTGCTCACTAGGAATGTACGGCTTTTATTGACTTCAGTGAATAAACATTAACTCCTCCAAACATCTTGAAACCTTTTTAATTCTGCAAATTTTTTATGTTCTTCTTTGTCAGAGGCATCTACCAAGTTGAATTAAGAAGTTTTCTTTTAGTTTGTTCTGAAATACGAGGAAATGCGAGATGCCACACAAGGCCACTAGGTCTAGTGGCCTCGTGTGACAGCGCCACCCCAGTTATTTAGGGAATTACAACAATGTAACAATATTTGATCGATTTGAAAACGTGTTGCCCTTTTCAGTTTTTTGTTGGCCTACTCTAATGATGTTGAATGTACTTTGTTCCAGAGAAGTAGCCATGGGCCTAGGCCCACCTAATTCTCAGTATTGCCCGTCCAATCAGAGGGCTTTCCTTCATTTACGTTCACCATCTAAAAAAAGCCATGCAAGTCAGCACTCTGCTGAGAGCTCAAGAATCAGTATAGTCGCGTACAGCCGGCAGCTCCTCCCCCCTCCCCTCCTGAACGTTGAGCTGTGAGGGCCCTCCCGTAATACAAATAGAAGAAAAATAAAATATAAAGAAATATAGCCATTAGGCCGGTCATTCGGTCTAAGGACTCTCTTCATTTGCAGTATATGGCCAAACTGTTTCAATTTGATCTGACGGTTTTGTGCATGTTTAAAATGTTAAGCCTAACGGCGTATTGTCAGCTGTGACTGAAAGTGTGAAGGCGTTCAACAAATGTGATGCACCGATGGATGGGATCCTGCAGTTTTGCGTAAGTTTAAAAGATTTCCAAGTAATTTGTCAGCTGTGAAGCAGAAGCCTTTAATAAATTCAACCTTTGTCATAAATATAACATGCCTTTGATTATGTTTGTATGGTGCATCTAATCTAGGCCTATCTTATGTTCAATAAAATTGGCTTTGACCGTAAGTTTTTTTCTGTGCCTACCCATATGGACATTTCAGGCTACGCTAGTTTGTTCACTGTACTGACCTGTTCATGTTTTATGCAACAAAAAAAATCGATAGCTTATTTTATTTTCAATGTTGATTTTTGTCATTGCGCCCCCTGGCTGGACTGGTCCGAGAGCCCTGGCCTACAGGGACACCGTACCTGCTCCACGGGGATGTGCTTGACCAGGCCGCTGACCACCGTCCTGGGTGTGGCCTCACCGACGTCCACCTGCTCCACGTACAGGGAGTCTGCGTCGGGGTGCTTCTCTGCGGTGAGGATGAGGCCCACCCGCAGGTCCAGGCGGGACACGTCCACCTTCTGCTCCTCCTGAGGCGCCGCCGGCTTCTTCTCCCCTGCTGGGACCCCGGGGCGCAACACAGTCCTCAGTTAACACATCACAAACTGAAGAGGCCCAGACTCACAGACAAATAAATAGCAAAAAATAAACTCATTTGAATTTGATTTGATTTGATTTTGGAAAATCAAAAGTTCCCGGTACTCTAACAAAGTATGTATTTATATTGGGTCCGGACGGACTGGACCAAGCTGCAATTATATAACGATCCGATGTCAAGAGAGGAGATGGTGTGTTGAGTGTTCATAGATTTTGCTCCACTAATTCATATCTGTAGAAGGAAGCAAGACAGAAGCCATTCACAGGCTTGAGTTCCCCTCAGGCAGCTGTTAAAGGAAGTGCCTGCTTGAGACTAAGCGAAGGTGTCATTTTCCAGCTCAGATAAAGTAATAGGTTCCATTTTTTGAATTGCCAGCAAAAAAAAAAGTGAATAGATTTGCCATTAAAAATAAGCTACCTAGTCACTCCCTGTTCGATTTTTTAAACTTAATATAAATCACAGAACATTTATGTTTGAAGGTACTTGAAGACCTTGAGAATATTCTAGCTCACTGCACTATTCTTCAGAGCACTGTATTGGGATTCACTCAAAAAGAGACCATCTGGAAACTATGCCGGGCAGCTTCTGCAATCCAATTCAATTTTCTTCCAAAAATCTTTTCCAAAGGCTGGCTTCAAGGTGGCATGCACTTTGACGAGGACATGAGAAGATTTTTTTTTTTTTATCAACTTCTTTTTTTTTTTTTTACGTGAAACAAAATTAGTTCTCCATAATGTCCCAGAGAGCTGGAGTACCTTTCCTGAATGACAAAACCAATAGCTCATTTTGGATGTGAGGGAAAAGCTGGCTACATGGGGAATATAGCTAGCTCAGTGCCAGAGAGGAGTTTCCACTCAGTGAGCTGCTGTTAGTGTACAGACCCCAACAGCAGCAGTTGCCACACATATTTCTGATAAGGAATCATACAGAAGTTTGATTTAACTTCTGAGTTTAAGGATGTAATTTAAGAATTGATAAGGACACATATAATCGTGTTTGTCTTTCAGTGTTTTTAGTTTGATTAAGAGCATAACGCTGTAACTTAGTCGATTGTGGATTCATTAGGATAATATAGGATTATTATAGTTATAAATGAAAGAGCCATGTTAGGAAAACATTATTATCACACGCCCTGTAAAAAAACGTCAACAGCATGTTGACAGGAAAATATGCATGTGATATTTATAGCCTTCAACATTTAGACTTAAAGAATGTCCTGGTCTAATTGATATGACTACATTGTAATGACAACCATATGGTGTAGAAATGTGAGGGTAATTTACAACCAACGCACTGAGTGGCGCTTTAATTAGACTAGATACCAGAACATATGAAACTAAACAATGACAAGTGAAAGATGAACTGACTTATTCCATAAACAGTTAAAAGGCAAGAAAGAACTGCTACACCATCTCAGTCACCCCCAAAATAAGAGGAATCGTGGCCGGATTACTTTTTTCAACATTATGAAGACAGGACTGTTACTTTGAAGTCCCTGAAACGTCTCGAGGATCCACATTATGGGGGTAGGCTTTCATCACTGATGACAATCAGCTAAGATGCTTCTCATCACAGCCACGAGTAGTGAGGTCAAGAGACAAAATAAAAAAGGAGCCCAGAAACTAATCAAATATCGGAACCAAGGATAGTGTTTCCACTCAAAGAGGGGAAAGAAAAAGGGGCTGGGATACGACACAAGACATGCCTCCCTGCTTTCTATCCATTATCACTAGACATTTGGAGCTCAACGGGTGGAGAAAACTACCATTTGAGCTGGATGAATCGCACATGTGCATTGCAAGCGGACAGATGATGATGATGGAAAAGTTTGATTCAAAGCAGTTTTAAGTTCAAAATGGGGAGGGGAGTTTAAGGAGGGAGAAAAACATAACTTTCAAAGAATCAATTTAAATGACGGGAAAACATCATTATTCGGACATGTTCAAAATGAAGAAATAAACAGTTCAACCGATATTTTAGTGACATAGACCCAACCGTGAAAGGGGACTACAACGCATTGTCTGTAAAACATTGAGGAGGTACACCCACATTAAACCTCACTGCGACCACCTTTTTAAATGTTACTCTGGCGATACCTTTTTTCTCTGGCTTCTTCTTCTTCCCCTCGTCCTTGGGAGGGACGGCCTCTGTAGGAGAGGCTAACTGGACCGGTGCTGCTGGGGGATGACTTGGCTTGGAACTGCATTCAACCGCACCGGCATCACCCGACGGCATGGGCACCTCCAGCACTGCACAGGAGGAGGAGTTGGGAGACAAAGGCAAAGGTTGACAAGAAAGAATCTTGACCGACTTGCACAAGCGGTTGTTAGTTTAGCTGTTGAATCTCAAACAGACTTTGGCCTGGGTTATACTTTTTGCTTCAATGCCACTGTTGTGATGGGATGTGCCCCATCGGCACTCAAGTCTGGCGCCACACTTGACACTTCCATGCAAATACTGAGGCTAAAGACGCCATCACCGGTACAAGTCCCAGTGGAGAATAATAGGTGGCGGGCGTTGTGCAGGCATTGTGTTAACAACGTAACCAGTCGTCTGCTTGCATTGTGCTCTGATTCCTGTCCACGCACCTATGAAATCCAACTAGAATGCCCGCCTGAACACCTCGAGATGTGGTCTAGGGCCCCGGATCACAATGTGAGGAAGATCAGTTCTGCCCCCTGCCCTATGGCCAATCTTCTTGGTTGCACAGCAGTTCACTGAATAAAAAGTTATGTTTTAAAGGGTTTTTTATTTTTGACAGATGAATGCAACGGTACTTGTGATGTACTACACTCTGTCTAGATGCTCGCCAACACCGCAGACACCTGGCATGTGTCAGGTGGATCATGTATTGCGAGTGTGAGGGTGAGTGCTGAGGGGATGAGCCAAGTGTTGCAGTGGTATTGGTGTGATGTACTGCCATGACAGACACGTCTCATCCACCTCACCGCCTCCGCCTCCTACTCTTACAGATGGCTTCAGCAGCACGGTATTTATACGCCCACCAGGGGAACGCTGGCGTCCAGATGAAAACACGTTTGATTGGAAAATGACATTGTGTCAAGAGTTGATGGAAAAAGGGACAATGGGTAACAGAAGGAAACGATGTCTCCAATCAATCTTCACGTGGACGGAAGAACAACAGAAAGGCTTTTCTGTTTAGGTTTCCTCTACATCAACAGTGGTCTGCATGGGTGCCTCACTGTTGGGCATGGTGCGTTCCCCTTAATTGAAAATTGCATGTTTCTGACTTGAGAGCAGAAAACAACTATGGTTTACTTAAAGAGCCATGCATGTGTTTACCCTTATGCATGTATTTTTAACCCCCAAAAACTGGAATCAGCAATGTTCTCGTCACATTTTTCTGCTGAAGCTACAAACATTCCTTCCACGTCCTTCCCAATTTTGTATTCCTTAGCGTCTTTCTCATCCTAATCACAATGAATAAGATGCCATTGGTTTGCTTTAGATCTCTCCAAGCTTTTCTACAAAGCACGACAGTGTTCCCTGGCACTTCCAAGCCAATGAAATCAAACTCCAAAGTAAACTTCAACATTGTATCCGTAATCATCTAATCACCAGTATTGTGGAGCATTCCTCCATGGTTCTGAAACAAAACAAAATACGGGGTCTTTCCTTGACAGGCCTACATTGACTTTTAATTCCTGCTTCCTAAAAGACTGTCTCTCGCAAATAAAAAAATAACAGAGCCGTGTTGTGGCATGCATTTCAATCTCAAGCATAATAACACATGAAAGCTCTTCAGAGGGACATGCGTTCCCTATTAAACTAATAGGCGATCTTCAAAACACAACGGGCTACTTTTCAAACGGATCTGTTAATAATACACCGAGGCGAGAATGCTAAAGATGTTATTGTTGCTATTTCAACACTAGAAGTATTGAACAGCAGAACACAGCCACGCACGCTCCTCTCTCACGACTCGTGTGAAGGAACTACCTGGCGGTCGACATCAAGGTTAGCCGGATTTCATTTGATCTGGAGGAAAGGAATCGGTTCCGCAAACGAGGTGCCACCTACCTCCTCTTTTCCTCTCTTTCTCCAGCAGCTGCTTTTTCAAGTCCTCAATGTCCTGCTTGAGTTTAGCGTTCTCCGCCGTCAGCTTCTTCTCCTCCCGCACGCTGGCCTGCACAACTGGGTTCACAGTGGATTCCTGTCAGTCATGCTGACCTGCACCACTATATTCACGGTGGATGCCAGTCAGAGTCACGCTGCACAGCACTTTGCTCCCAGATAATTCACAGTCCAACATGTGGCTCATTGAAGGACGAGGGGTATACGCTTAGCACTGTGTGCTACTACATGCCACTGTAGTCTGCTTAAACGAATATACAGCCTAAAGAAAATAAAATGTGTGTGTTTATTCTATAGGCAAAGATATTAGGGAGAAAATAATTAGGAAAGTCTTGTAGGACAATTTTCTGGGAAGTTAAATATTTTTTTTATGTTTCTATTTTGATATACTATGTAAAGCACAATGTCAAATATATACAATTCAACTCATTTTGTTGGTACAGGCCATCAATGAGCAGGTAGGGTTGAATGCATATTGTTCAAAGATACTCCACCATCCGCTCCGTTAATCTTAAATCAGGAAACTGCCCTAAAAAGAGAAACTCTTTTGAAATGTCCTGAGTGCCCTGGTGTGTCTCGTGCGGTGTCTCTCACCGGCTTTGTCCTTGAGGAGCTGGACCTGCTGTGTGAGGTACTCTATGAGGCGGTCAGCCTCCACGGCTCTCTGCTCCAACCTCACCAGGGGATTGTGGCTCGACATCTTCACCAAGGAGCGGGCTAAGAACCTGCAGGGCCGAAAGATAGCGCAACCGGGTCAACTTCAAAGCAGGTGCCTTACAAAGGAAAGACATGCGTTTTGTGACGCATTGACTGGCGTCTACCTCACTGGGAAGTGTGAGGGAATCTCAGCCGTCATGTTTCTCTCACACACACACACACACACACACCTCGAATCTAATTCTGTGTAGGAATGGATACACTTAATGAACTATTCGGATGCAGCCTCAGTCTCAACTCTCTGTGGACATCAAGAAGCACAGCATTACCTCAACACATTCCTGATTCAATGGGTAACTACGTAACAACATAACGATGTGGCAACACAGAATGCAACATTGCACGCATTTCGTTTACTTCTGTTTTCCTTTAATAAACAATAAGCAATCTGTCCTTTCAACTGTGATTTGGCACCGTGGGCTGCTGGTTTTTCTGTGTTTACACAGAAAACCTGTCTGCTTCGTGTCACTTAGGACTAAATGTTGCTTTACAGCAGTTCAGCCCTGCAAAGAAAACACCTTAGAAACATGGAGCTTGACAATTTACTTAGAAAGACGGCCAGGAAGTTATTTTACAAGTCACAAGCTTTAAGCAGAAGAAAACATCTTACACATAGCGCAAGGCCGGGCAGCAAAACAACAGCTGGACCCAGATGAAAACAAAATGTTGGGGATGCGGAAATTAGAAACATAAAAAAGCTGGAGTTGATAATATCAAGGATCAAAGCAATGGGGCTCTTGAATTTATTTAAACAGGACCAGTCGTGGAGCAATAACGCCCGCCACAAAAAGAGCTGATCTCATTTGGATTACCTCTGGAAGAGGGAGCCCAGAGCTTCGTCCAGCTTCAGGAGATGGGGGCTTGGAATGAGGCAGCAATAGCCAATTGTGTCAAAGAACTGGATTTTGATGAGTTGTAATAATCTGAATAAAGCAAAACTACTCACACAGATCTTATTGCAGAGATTGGTGCAGCACTGCACAACTGAATAAAATTCTGGAAATTTTAAAGTATAATTTGTTTGTTTGATTTATGCAGCATCACAATGCAGACTGCTTGGTGTGTCTTGATAAAGAATAACGTGTGTGTGTGTGTTCATTATTAATTAGTCCAGATCAGTTATGATCAATCATGATCTTGTCGTACAGTGTGACACATGATTGCTGGGTATTATGCACGTTTGTAGTGCGTGCATTAACTGTGTGGGTGTTGGGGAGAATATACTATGATACTAATATTTTAGTCCACCAACATAAATCATTATGCCTGCTAACAGAAACCGAACTACAGTCAGTAACCAATTATTTGATATTACGCAGCAGATATGATTAAGAAAAATTTTATATAAATTCAACCTTGGGATGATCTACAGCGTTTTGACCACGACTCCAGCCATTGTTCAGAGATTAATAATCCTAGGCATTTTAACAACGGTCGTCAATGATTCCCGTCAGAAAATGTGTATATTTCCACAAAACTAAAATGTATGCAAAAGAGCAAATGTCAATAGGTAAAATATGCAAAAGTGATATAAAGTGAAAGTGGGTTGGCACCACTACTTTCGGTTTACTTTCAGAAATACTGCACTAGTTGTAGTACATCGTTTTCATAGACTATCAAGTATAAGTATAAATGTAGTGTAGTGTATATGTAATGTGTTGGTTTTTTAAATGGGATATACTTCTGTATAATAGGATTCACTCGGTACGCTAACGTTTATTGTAGGAATAGTTAATATGACATGTGATAATATTACAAGTAACGTTAGCCTAACGGTAACAATGCTTACATTCCTGTATACATTGTTACAATTCACGCTAAGTAAACCAGTAGTTTGATGAACTAAAGACCGAAATACATGGTTTTAAACTCACATTGACTTACGGTACGAAAGCCTTCCAACACGTTTTGCTGAAGGTAATTTGTTAGCCCTCTGACGAAATATCCCCAGCTGTTGGCAGGCAGCTAGAACCTAATATGCTGGCCAGATATATGAAACTCTATGTTATCCGGATAGACTAAACCTCCGTTATTTCTGGCGGACTTCAAGAAAACAGATGTTTTGCAGATCTACAGTCCAGTCAATTTTTTTTTAGCAGTCTTTGTAATCGCCTTTATAAAATGACATACATTCCCACCATTTATTACATATTTCACCCGATGCAGAAATATTAAACATTAAAATGAATATTTCAGATATCACTGTGATTTATAACTCGTTTTGTATTTACAAACGGACCGGTATTGATAGTGCAGTGGGCACTACTTCGTCGCACAATGCAGACGTCATTGATCACGTTCCCTCAGCTGTTTCGGAAGTGTTTACAATATTAATTTTTAAGGGTTGGGGTTAGACTAAATCAAAACAAAGCTAAATTGTCGCTACCATTTACGGTGAGTAGGACTACCTGTGCCATGTCTGGTATCGCAGGACCGATGTAGGACTAGATTCCTACCTTGGTAGTGGAGAGCTGAAGTTGCTGCCTTGCATGACATTTAACGCTTTCAATCTGTAAATAGCGGATAATGCATAGGCATAGTACATGCTTGAATAATAAATACATCGCGGTCTTTCTAACGTGGATGATTGTTGCTCTTCATGCATGCTGCCATGTCAACTGTTAACTGTCATCTATGTAATATCTGTCACAATCTTAATATTCATAAAACGTACACAAACTGAATGTATTTTTAGTTTCTTTAATAACTCAACGTGTCCTTGACAAACAAAACCAAGAAGCATCATGCATATTCCCCGTTTGTTTCATCGGTGTCTTTTATAGTGATTTAAACTGTATTTAAACTCTGGGTTGCTGGGTTCAAAGGAATCACTGAGCCCGGGGTACAATGCGACCTCTCAGCGACGCTCAGCTGGGCGCCTTCACCTTCTTCGCCTCGGCGCTTCCTCATGATGTCTGTGGGAGCAACGGTTTACCCCTCACCCCCAATTCCATCAAGATCCTTGGGCGATTCCAAATCTTGAAGACCTTCACTCACCCAAGACTTTGCCAATATGTGGACATTTCCAGGGGAAAACACGGTATGTAATTACCCTATAAGATAATGATATCGATATTAGGGTTAGTGGATGCACTTGCATCTAATCCTCAGGAACAATAACAAATGGATATATTAAATCACCTTCACAATGAAGGAAGTTGAATGACAAAACATTTATATTCATATTGGCCATCAGAAGCTATTATCCAAAGCGACTTAGTGAGTCCTCCCTGTGGGCAGCTCTAGGTGCAAGGATAATTTGTACAAAGGCCTTTTTAATGAACTACTAGCAAACTAAACAAGGTTATAGCATTTGTATATCATTTTATATCATTATTAGGATCCTTTTTTTCAAGTCACTAGTCAACAATAAAATATGACTTTTACAT
>JAOPUD010000117.1:11503022-11515524 GCA_027122715.1 Trisopterus minutus
ACACACACACACACACACACACACACACACACACACACACACACACACACACACACACGCACGCACGCACACACACAGCTTGTTGGAGGTTAATTTTACTGCATGCAGGCTGATGACAGAAATGAGCTCATCATGACATCAGTGCTCCAGCTTACATCGTTCAGATTACAGTCTTTTAAAGAGTAACCCAACACCAACCATCTTAACTCAGAAACAGCTCCGTCCATGGAGAAGCATAGAGCACTGCAATGGCAAGTGACAGAACTAGGTTCTAATTTCAACCAATAAGAAAACAGGAATGGTATGTGTTTGGTTGTGCTTCCTGAATACAAAAAAAAAACACTTCTCACACTATGACACAAAAATATTGGTAAATTAACAATCTCTTACTAACGTTGGAAATGATTGAAAACTTATTATACTTCCCTTATCTAGTTAAGAAAAATTTCAGTCAGGCTTGCATTCATCTTTTTGGCTTTGAGTTGATGAAGCAACTGTTGATTCAATAGAACGATAAACACTTTTTAAATCGAATTGGTGTACGATCTGAAGTTAATTATATTTTTTCTTGACAGATGGATGAACAGCATGTCTGAACGGACAGAGCTGACATACTCTGTCTGCATGCTTTTATTGGTAAAGGATCCAACAGGTGGCAAAACTGTCTCACAGTATTGCTTTATACCTAACTGTGTCTTTATTTTCAAATATTTATTTTAGCTTTTTTATAGAGTAAGATAGAGTGGAAGGTATGGGAGACAGAGGGGAGGACATGCAGCAAATGACCACGGGCAGGATTCAAACCCAGGTGGCTGCATTCAGGACTGAGCCTCACTCCACTCGGTGGGCCAGCGGGTCGCATCTCCTTCACTGTTTCTGATTAGTAAGGCATGATTTATAACGATGATAAAGGATGATTACAGGAAAATAAGTGCATCCAAAGACATCTGCTTCTATAAATGAAAACAGCAGTCTATAGTTAGAATATATATATTCTTGTGCATGCATCTACTTGTTATTACTTGTAATTATTTTATGGTGAAGTAGGTCATTCAAAACGAAAAAATGACTATAAGGTTTGATGATTCCTAATTTAATGTATTTGGTCTTTGAATCTTATATTTTAGTTAATGTTATATTAATATTATATGTGTGTGTATTGGAATTACAATAGTAATGCCATTCATAATTGAAATATGCAAATTGCCATTGGGCCAGTATAAATGTTTAATTGAAACCTTCAAGATATAATTTTTTAATGGCCCCCATATGCACATTATGCAAATTATGAAGGATGGCCCTTTGCTTTTTTCCTAGGACTGATTACTGCGGAAATGTGAAATAGATGCACTACCGGAATACGCCGGCTAACATTGCGTTTGAACTAGGATTGTCTTTTGGCCTAACACATTCATGCACTACTTATCCAGATATGTTACATTCTGCTGTATCAAAAACTGCATTATTAGCAACAGTTAAGAAGAAGTATTTGAACTGTTGTGGATAAGAGTACCTGTTCATACATTATTCACTGTTCTTATTAGAAAACAAAACAATAAACACGACATACAAGAGGTTAAATACTACGATAAAGGCAACTACAGGGAACTACAACTCCCACGCCTTTCATAACTGAACTGTGCAACAAGGAAAGGAGCTCTTACTGTGAACGTCTCCTCTCTGCTTGGTCACCTCCTTCCCGATGGTGTTGTCTACGGGCGTGGCAGGTGGGGTCCGCCTGGTCGGGGGCACCACGGGGACCTTGGGGGCCGGGGGCGGTGGGGGTGGTGGTGGTGGTGGTGCAGTTGCCGGGGGTGGCGTCGCTGGCAGTCGCCTTGGTGGCACGTAGGGCTTGCGGGGGACCGCCGGTGGCTTTCGGGTGGGGATGACGGGCTTCCGGGTGGGAATAACGGGCTTCCGGGTGGGAATGAAGGGCCGCCGGGTGGGAACCAGGGGCTTGTGCCTCACCGGGGTGACCTTCTTGGGAGGGGACATTGTGGTGGTGGTGGTGATGGTGGTGGTGGTGCTGATGGTGGTTGTCTTGGGTTTGACGTAGGGGATTCTCTTGGGCGTCACTGGCGGGCGGAGGGTGGTGGTGGTGGTCCGTCGGTGGTCCACATCGGGAAGGCGGTTGTGGTGGTTCGGGGGTGGGGTCCCGGGTCTTCCGGGGGTGATGAACACCTTGGGCAAGGCTGCGGGGATGAGGGAATAAAGATTGAGGGAGATATGGGAAGGTGAATGGGCTGCATAGAAATGTTCTTGGCAGCCCCCAAATTGGAGCTCAAGTGTACATAGAAA
The DNA here is from genome assembly GCA_027122715.1 of Trisopterus minutus. Lineage (NCBI taxonomy): Eukaryota > Metazoa > Chordata > Actinopteri > Gadiformes > Gadidae > Trisopterus > Trisopterus minutus. The sequence goes on from JAOPUD010000117.1 coordinate 11,505,321, forward strand.
AGCCAAAAAGATTTCCTCAGATTACAGATTTACCTTCCCCTGAGAAAGACTCGATTTAGTCGCTGCTATCATTAAGAGGTGTCATCAGATGTATTTATAACACCTTGACTTTCCTATAGGCTTCACTGTGCCTTGATTTGTGATGCCTTTCCCTGCAGGCTTTTGGGGCTTGCAGCCCTCTGGTTAAGACCCCCCCCTATAGTTCCCTCCTATTGTCCCTGCACACCGACACATTCTTCAGGTTCCAGAGAATAGAATGAGGGGGAGAGAGGGTAGGAAACTCTGAGGGGGGCTTGGGGAGTGAGGACGGACGAAGGGACGGGGATGCTGCTCTTGGGTTACGCCGGGAAGCGGGCTTTGATATCCGATACACAGATAGCTCATAGCTCATAGTCCCAGTTCCTAAAGCACTTCTGTTTTACACCCTTTGGGCAGGTGACCAATTTCGTGAGCCATTGCCGGTGGGGCTCTGTAGGGGCTCTGCAGTGTTTAATGGAGGGGCTGACAGGGGGTCGCTGTGCCAGACGGATTGGCCTTGCACTTTTTTTTTATTTCATACGTCTTGTGATTAAGTATCCGTGGAAATAATAATCGTGAATAATTTAGACGGTGGCAAACACACCAGTGATGGGAGGGTACCAGGGTTTATGAGATGTGTGTCACATAGAGAGTGAGAGGGAGAGGGACAGAGAGAGAGGGGGATAGGTAGAGAGAGGGAGAGAGATAGAGAGATAGTGAGGGAGGGGGAGAGAGAGATATAGAGGGGGGACAAAGAGACAGAGGGGGACAGAGAGATAGAGGGCACGAGAGGTAGAGTGATAGAGAGAGAGAGAGAGAGAAAGAGAAAGAGAGAGAGAGAGAGAGAGAAGAGAGAGAGCGAGAGATAGAGAGAGCGAGAGAGAGAGAGAGAGAGAGAGAGAGATAGAGAGAGCGAGAGAGCGAGAGAGAGAGAGAGCGAGCGAGAGAGAGAGAGATAGAGAGGGACATGCTGGCCTTTAGGACAAACTGGCAGGGAAAACCAACATCCACCATCAAAAAAATACATTACTGTCGGAGCTGAGACGCGACAGAGTCATCAGAATGAACGAAACGCGGGTATGTTGCTTGCCTTGAAACATAACACATGTCATTTCTAGGGGGAACTGGTCTATTAAGGCGTCTCGCTGGTTTATCATGTTGGACAGCTGTAATGGCTGTCCAACATGATGAACCAGCGAAACACAGTACAGATTCTCAACACTTTGAGTTCTAAGATGGGGAAAGCCGGTCTGCCACCGGCCTGCCACTGCTCTGACTGCGTCTTGGACTACACCTCTTCACTTCTTCTTAACCACATGGGGAGGACAAAGAAAGCGAAAGAAAGCAATAGAAAGAGAGAGGGAGAGAGGGAGAGAAAGAAAGGAAAAAAAGAAAGAGAGAAAAATAATAAAAGGAATGAATAATGAAAGAGAAAGAATGAAATGGGAAATAAGCGGCCCATCAGTTTCCCCCGTGGGCATGGGAACCAGGAGAGTCGGATGCTTACGTTTGCAGTCCTGGCCCATCCCCCCGTAGCCGCCTTTGCATTTGCACTTAAAGGACCCCGGCGTGTTGTAGCATGTAGCGTAGCTCCCGCAGTCGCTCCGGCCTGAAGAGCACTCATCCACATCTGAAAAGCGGTCCAAACAAAAGTTTACCACACAACACAGGGTTGTTTCGTCACAAGGCTCCCTGCCCCTCCAGAGGCAGAGAGCTCATCGGAGGGAGAGGACCGCCAGAAAAACTAGGGTTTTTTGTTAGCTTGAAAACATGTTTGTGGGTGATGGGTGACGGGTGAAATTCCAAAAAAGTTCAGATCTTTAAAGGTTACATTTTTCTCTTCCAAGACTCAGTTGAACTGAACACCATGTTCCAGTTTTTTATGAAAGAACATCTGAGTCAAAACCCTTTTTTTTTTTTACTTTCAATTATACATTGTTCAACTATAAATGTAATACTGGAACATAATACATATACAGCACCTTCCATGCAAGCATCAAGTCTGAACTGGGACCCTTTGAAACCCGAACACAGGTCACGCTGTTCCAGTAGGGAGATGGCACTGCAGTAGGTCTACCTTTACACTGGTATTTCCCGCCGACGTACTGCAGGTCGAACCCTTCGTGACACTTGCAGATGTAGCTCCCGAACGTGTTGATGCACTTCCGGAAGCGGGGGCACACCGCTATCCCCGTCGCACACTCGTCCACGTCTGAAACAACAAGAGCACTCGGTCTCACCGCGTTGGCAAGGGACGGACATAACCCCGACAAATAACACCGTTTTTGAAATGCTAATACGCAATACAAATAAACCCCACTGGAAGGTAGTTTGCTGTGAAGTGCATGACCTTCCCTCCCCACCCTTGATCTGTATTCATTCATGAACACGACGGGGTTGTTTCAGGTCATATATTCCCTGGAATTACTCTGAACAATGCTTTGATTCATTATTGAAGCTCCCTCTATTGGCTTTAATGTCGATCACCTCTAGGGGCACACATGGGGACATTAATATTTAGCACCTGGAGTGGGAGAGGAGACCTCCACCTTCTACGGTGAATCTCAGATGCAGTCAGTCAGAGGTGGAGCCCTGGGGGACGGCTCCCCTATTTATTTTGTTTTTTATTCCTCTACCGACGACGGAACAAAATGCAGAGTCTGCTTTAACCAGGCAATTAGGTTAGTTCAGAGGGGTCTGACCCAGAGGTGAACACCGTGCATAATGAATGCTGGAGTTGACGTTGACGTTACAATTAGCATGTTCTCCACATGTTGCGCTGATTTATGCTAATGGCTATCTCGTCCTCAATCTACTACCCGTTTGAACAGAGCCGCGCTTTGTTTTTGCAGGAAGCGATGTCGCTAAATATCTATGTGCAGATGTGTATCTGCATGGCGGTATCTGTGTGCAGTCTAAGTGTTCAGCCTGCAGCTAACGCAGCTAGCTTCTGACCTTCAGGTGATCTGTAACCTGTAGGCCTGTAGCTTGAACCTATCAAAGTGGTTTGTTTTCCCCGGAGTCTCTCAGAACAGTTTAAACAACATTTAAACATTTTATCTATCCAGGTGAATAGAGTGTTCAATAGTACATCGATAGAAAGTGTCTCACTTTTTTACCGTGAAAGAATTCTTTCACGGTAAAAAGCTTCTGAACAAAGTTGTCTTGGTCAAGGCAAGGCTTGACAAAAGTATATTGCGCTTCCAATCCATATGTTGTTATCTGTTGAGGGTAACCTTGGTGACCATGATGTCAATACTAACATGCTGAAGGCACCTACTTCACTTTGGCTGCGTACTTAGATTCACAGGATATACAGAAAGTGTCTCCAACTAAAATAATGGTCCCAGTTTTCATATTGTTTTGTATTTTCGCCAGCTGAGTGCCTGGGGCTCCTGCAGCTCTCTCCCATTGTCTGAGATTAATGCTGTGGCTGATTCCCTCCCACTCACATGCAGAGACCGCAGACCCCCCCCTCTAACCGGGCCAGCTCCAGGACACCCTGTATTTACACCTGACACTGGGGTTACTGCCTCAATTTGTACCCTTCCATCTGTGCACTGAATACCTGGTTGATTTAAAGTCAAAGTGGAAGAAGAACAAAAGACTAGAAACCGTTTGGGCGGGGAGGTCGGCATGTAGTGCTAGGTGGTGTGATTTCACCCAGAAGGGAACCACGCTCCACTGAACATCGTCAGCTAATGAAGCTCAGGGTGACAGTGAACTCTGCATAAATGTTCTACTCACCAGTCTGTCTCTGGATTTTGTATTTTGTATGTATTTTGGTGGTTGAGGAAAATATTCCATTCCTGGGCTTCTGTTTATCACATATAAATTTTCTTCAACAGAATATTCCTCTATTCTTCCTACCGTTACAATTCCAGGGCAACAGAGGCTTCTAAGTGTTGACACATTTATCTTCGCTAATCACTATTTTTCCTTGTATTAAATCACGCCTTGCACTTTGTCCGGCTCTCGCTTTTCATAAGGGTGCAATATAAATAAAGTGATTAGATAATAATTATGATTCTAATCCTATAACCTCGCTGTTGTCTGTTCTTGACAACAAGACGAAACAAAGCACCAGCAAAACACAAAACACTGTCTGGCAGCACGCTTTGCCATCCGCCACTGCAACCCCCCCCCTCCAGCGGTGCCGGGCCCTTCATGGAGGCACGGAGATGTGAGGGGTGATGAAGCAGGACATACCCACGCAGGTCCTCCCGTCGGGCCCCAGCTGTAGCCCTGGCGATGGACACTGACAGCGAACCTCCCCCTTGGACACCTCGCAGCCGTACTGGCAGTTGGCCATGCCGCACGTGCGGGCACCTGGGCGGGGGGGGGGGGGAAACAGCGCATACACACACACACACACACAAACACACACCACAACACAGAGTTACGGTTTTACATGTCATGGAGTTTTTGACATGACATTTTTAGTTTTACCGAATTTAATAATATATAATAATAACATAATTTCCCCCTTCTCTCTCTCTCTCTCTCTCTCTCTCTCTCTCTCTCTCTTTCTCTTTCTCTCTATAGAGGTAAAGATATATATACATCTTATTTCTCCTCCTCCTCCTGCTCTCATGGTCACCCTGACCCACACTAGGCCCACCCTCCCCTCCAGACCAGACCAAACGGTTTCCCGCCCTCACCTCCTCCATCAACACATTGTTTCCCTGCACTGCTGCCCGCTGCTCATGGGAAACTCGAGTGCCCCGGAGGAGCACATTTCTCTTGCCTCTTTCAATATCCTCAAACCACAGCCAGGAAATTAAACCCGTTGCTACTACCTCTGCTGCTGCTGCTGCTGCTGCTGCTGCTGCTGTGGCCTCTCCTCGCCTCCCCTCTCTACAAGCACTCTGGCTCTCTCTCCACTTTGTGTGTGTGTGTGTGTGTTTTCTTTCTTTCTTTTTCGGATGAGAGAGGCAGAGGGCCCTGATTAAATGCTACAGCGATCTATCGATCGAAACGGGAGCGAGCAGAGGAGAGGAGCGGGAGTGAGTGGAAGTGGTGTTTTACACTATCATCATACACCATCACCACCGCCCAACAGCATTGTGGGAAACGCCGCTGGGGAAACGATTTTCTTTAGCATGACAAGATTCAAAGTCATTCCGTGGTGGAAGAAAATTGCGAAGAAATTTAAGTAATTTAGAAGTAGGAATTTATTTATTTTCTTCTTCTTTTTTATGTCCCCGACAATATGGATTTAAAGTCAGGCTGGTAAGATGGTGGTGAACAAATCGAATACAAATAATTTTGAGGTAAAGGAGGTCAAACGTAATTCATGTACACACATGTGTATGAATTACACCATCTCGTTTAATCACAAGAGGATCAGTGAGACCTGCCAATAGAGTCTCAGAGTAGTTAAACCTCAAAGCTTTGTGACAAAAATCAATTTATTTTTGTAATTTTAATCTTCGCAGGTGTCTTTCTCAGGACCCCTGAGCGGCTGCCAGCTGAAGAGCGATCAGAACGCGGAGTGCTCTAATTGAAACGTTCAATCACGCGCTTATGAGGCCGCTGTCAGAGGCACTTCCAGCGGTGTGGAAATGTGTTTCATTATGAGGAGTGGCTGTCATTAGCACTGCCTTGTGTAGGCATCCAGCTCTAAGGCCTACATAACGAACCATGTGACCAGCCCGCTGCCCGCGCAAGGGGAGAGAGAGAGAGAGAGAGAGAGAGAGAGAGAGAGAGAGAGAGAGAGAGAGAACCAAGGGACAGAGTCAGAGTGAAATACTAAAGGAGAAAGCCAGAAGCTTAGGCCAGAAAATGAGGAAGAGAACAAGGGAGACAGAAAAATAACAGATGTAGCGAAGCAGAGCGAGTGAGAGCAAGATAAAGCAAAAGATAGATAGAGTGAGGGAGAGAAACCAAGGTATGGACAGACAAGGAAAAAATTGAATGAGTTATGCAGCGCGGGAGAGAGGGAGAGAGAGAGAGAGCGATAGAGAGAGAGTGATTGTGAGAAAGAGAGAGAATGAGAGTGAAAGAGTGAGATATAGCTAGAGAGAGTGTGAATGAGAGTGAGAGACTGAGATTGAGAGAGAGAGACAGAGAGAGAGAGGGAGAGAGCAGTAGGAGACTCACTTCCGCAGGTCCCGTCAGGCATCTGCATGTAGCCGTTGAGGCAGTAGCACTTGTAGCTCCCGTAGGTGTTCATGCACCTGTGTTTACAGGGCCTCGGCTTCAGGCCACACTCGTTCAGGTCTGCAGGGCGAGAGAGGCAGGGAGGCAGGGAGAGAGGGGGTACAAATACATGAACACCTTGTGGTGTGAAAGACAAGAGGCGACAGCGGCTCAAGAGCTCGTCAATGCGGGGGGGGGGGGGGGGGGGGGGGGGGGAGAGGAGGTCGAGGGGTCAAATGGCTCCTTCCTCCCCCAAACACACCCCTCTGTCCATTAAGGTTTACGGTTCAGGTGTGCGGGTGGGGGAGGAAGCGGGAGCGGAGGGGAGGACGCGGAGCAGGAGCGAGCTGGAGGTATTTGGGAGTGGCTGGGACGAGAGGGGAAGAGGAAGAGCAGGTGAGAGGGGGAGGGGTGGTGGGGCTGCAGCTGGAGGTGGGAGGGGAGGGGCTGAGGATAGGCCGGAGAGAGGAGTAGCAGGTGGGGGAGGAGCAGGAGAGAGAGAAGGAGGCGTGGGGAGCGGGGAAGAGGAGGAGTAGGAGAGGGAAGGATGTGCCGGGAAGGGGGAAGTCATGTCAGATGCAATAGGTTTGCGGTGTTTTGACATGTCAGAGGTTTCCTCTGTGATAACACTGTGATGAACGTGGCGTCGGGGGGGGGGGGGGGGTTGTTAACTGACAAACCAGTGAATTACCTGCGCCGGATACAAGATAATAGGGTAGGGTCCATCGCGCCGATGGCTGAGATATCATAAATCATTTAGCCGACAACCTAACCCTGAAAATTGTGGGGTTTGCCCTGTTTTGCAGTTAAGTCCTTGAAAGAGTTGTCAACCTGTCGCCTTTGATCTACAGCGTGTCCGGCACTTAGAAAAGCCTTTGCTTTGAGCATCTATAAAAATCAGATTTAATATGGTCCGGTTGGAGTTGCAAGAGACTGAGGGAAGGATTGAATGCACACTAAATAAAAACGTCTAATCTAAAATGTCTCTTCTTTATTAGCTTTTGAATGGGATTTCATTTCAGAATGGACATTATTTCAGTTGTCTAGTTTCTGACAGTCGAGAGGTGCTGGAAAAATGACAGGATTCCTGTCATACTAGAGACTCATACTCAGACTCCGGGCTCCAACGGATGTCCAAGCAGGTAAGTGTCCATCAAAATGGTAGGCGATGTGTGATTGGTGCAGAGCCAATCTGTCAAATCACCCATCTAGAAATCACTTCCAGCCCAAAAACGGAGCAGACGATTCTCCCTTCTGACATTTTGGAAGGAGAAAGAGTATTTGTATACAGTATGACCACGGTAGTCAAGGAACTATTATTGGCAAAGGTTTTTGAGGAATCGGTTTGACTGCAGCTGTCTGTTGACAAATTGTGATTTCGTGAAGTGTTCTTTCAGTGCCAACTCAGGCTTTGATCAATGAATGTAAAGCAAGGCAAATCGGTTGAAACACAATAAGCCTTGTCTGATGAAGCACTTGAAGCAGGTATGCTAAGTATTTGTTAAGAGCTGCTTACTGGGGTTTTATATTAGTTTAATACCATTCAGCCAGTAAAGTTGGTAATAAAGTCGGTAATTAGTCTCAAATAATTTCCTAGTTTCTCACCCTCTCTTCTGGGGAAATTAGCAGATATATGAGCACATCCTCGAGAATAGTTTAACTTCTAATTTATTAAATTACTCAAACAGCTTGTTGAAGAATGCGATACAAAGTCAGTCAGCGGCCTAGACAAGGTTTACATCATTCCCTAACCCTAACCCCAGATTTGTGGGCGAAGAAGAGGGGGATACAAATTTGGTCTACTTGTTGAAAGAGCATTCACACAAAGGTTGACAACGTCAAATCTCTTAAAAACTGGGCTTGATGTGATGAAAAATAAATAAATAAGGTAAAAAAACAACAAAAAAAAACAACAACAACACAAAAGAAGGCATTCCTGTCGGTAACCATGGGAACCCAACGAGATGACATTGTCCATCCATTATGGGATGGCGGAGCGACTGGCTCCCGCTTGTCCGGCCAAAACAAAAAGTGCTTTTTATTTTGTATGTAAATGAGGGATTATTGAACATGAGCGCATTCTCAGACGGTGAGCGTTTCACACGACCATCAGAAACACGTCAAACAAGAAGAGACCCAGGGGCCTCCCGAGCCCAGACTGACAGACTGAGAGGAAGAACAACACTGCCAGGGAGAGTGGGGAAGAAGGGGGAGAGAGGGGGATGGGGAGAAAGAGATAGAGAGAGGGATATAGGAGCGTGAGAGAGACGGAGAGAGAGAGACTTAGAGCGAGGTAAGTAGCGTGAAAGAGATAAGAACGAGCAAGAGAGAGAGAGAGAGAATGGGAGAAAGAAAGAAAGAGAGAGACAGTGAGAAAAAGAGAGAGAGAAAGGGAGAGAGAGACTGGGAAAAACAGAGAGAAACTGAGAATGAGAGACAGATAGAAAGAAAGAGAGATAATACGAGTGAGGTAGGGAAAGCGCAATAGCAAAATAAAGGAAAGAAAGCGACGGAGATGTGAGCAGATAAGGTGTTTCACGCGGGCCCTGGCCCCGGGACGGCGGGGAGCTGAGTGGGGCAGGGGGCAGGTGGAGGGCCTCTGGCTCTGGGGCTTCCAGTAAACCTGGCCCTCCATAACACTGGACTGACACAACAGAGGCGATGCGTACGTGTGGACAGATTTATAGGGTCTCAGATCCCTGACAGTGAGCTGTGTTCTGCTGCATACCTGACACGCCTCCATCACACAGAGATTAGGCGTGGGTGTGTGTATTCGCGTGTGTGTATGTGAATACATGTGTGTGTGTGTGTGTGTGTGTGTGTTAATGAAACTATCTGGGTAAAAAAGTGTGGATGTGTTTGTGTGATTGTGCGTTTGTGTGTGGGTGCGTGGGGGGGAAGGTGTGTGTGTGTGTGTGTGTGTGCGTGCATGTGCGTGTGTGTGTGTGTGTGTGCGTGTGTGTGTGTGTGTGTGCGTGGAGTGCAGGGTAGCGGGTGGGTGTGTGTCTATCCCCAGCGATGTGTGAACCCTGCAGGAGATAACAGGCGGCCATAATGCTGGTCATTGTTCTTTGCCGGTGGAAAAAAGGGGGGAGAAAAGAAAAACAAAAATTCAAATCAACATTTTTTTTTCTCCCAGTTCCTCCTGGGAGCGCTCGACATCTGAGGAACGATAGGGGAGAGAGAGAACACTGATACAAGAAGCATCACAACGCGTCCGGCTCACTAGAGTTATGAGCAGTGAACTCATCGGGGCTCCTTCATGCCGACAGGAAAAAAAAAATAAAAAAGGCCATTTGTCAACCGTTCGGGCTGGGAGCGGAAGAAGAGCATAAATAAAGAAGAGAAAGGGAGAGGGAGGGAGAGACACAGAGAGAGAGAGAGAGAGAGAACAGAGGAGAAAGATGTACAGTGATGGCGACACACACACTGTGAGCGTGGCGAGGTTCGACATGCTCCGCATTCACAAGTTCTCCTGCAGAGATATTTATACTTACTAGTCCGCACTGCCATGATGAAATAAATATACTGTGTATATATATATATATATATACATATATATATATATAAAAATATATATATCGCTATAAATGTATATATATACGTATACTGTATATAAATCTATATATATATATATATATATATATATTTATTTATATATTTATATAATGTACCCACATAACCCGTATATACAGTATATTCATCCATGGCAACGTAAGGCATCATGGCAAGATAGGGCTAATAGATAAGCAACATAGCGTACGCTGGTTTTCTGTGGTGAGTGTGTGTGCCGGACCATGCGTTTGGTCGCCCAGCCGTCAGCAGAGAGAGAGAGAGAGAGGGGGGGGGTGTGTGCCAGGGCAAGAAGGGCAAAGACAGGGTGAAGCTGCCTGCCGTTTGACAACGTTAGTCTCTCACCCTCCATTGCCACCCTCGCGGGTGGGTGGTCCACGGGGAGATGGATATCCCACCGTGGCGGGGAGAGATACCCCGGCTCCTCTGCTTGGACGAAGGAGAACGAGGGGGGGGGGGGGGGGGGGGGGGG
>JAOPUD010000117.1:11535385-11545759 GCA_027122715.1 Trisopterus minutus
GAGAGAGAGAGAGAGAGAGAGAGAGAGAGAGAGAGAGAGAGAGAGAGAGAGAGAGAGAGAGATGGAGAGACGGATTCAGAGGGACGGAGGCAAGAGAGTCAGAGAGACGATAGAGAAGAGAGATGAGACAAAGAGAGATAGAGATACAAAGAGAGATGTCTTTGTTTTTGCTGAAGTCCCTGAGGTTTAAAAGCTGTCCCTGTGAATAGTTAAGCAACAACCTAGCTGCCAGATAAATGGCTTCAGTCTCTCTGCTTTCTGTAGCTTACACTCTGTTTCACTTTCTTTTGATCCATTTATGCGCAGACTGAGATCAAGGCATGGCAGGCGAGTGTTAAGAGTCTAGTCAAAGGTCTGCATGAACAACCAAATTGACAAGCGGCCCCATCAGAGAAGAACCAGGAAACACGCCATGAAATAACGTCGCCGCAGATCTCATCAGATCCCAGGCCTGTTACGAACGTACGTGCACGGTTAAGATGCTTTACACACACACACACACACACACAAAAAATATATATCACATTATGACAATGTGTTTGCACTGAGGAAGCCAAAAATAAATCCGAAAGACAGCACATAGGCTCAGAATTGAACGTCAATGTCAGAACTGCTTGAAGATGAATAGCTCAAAGTCAGCCTTGGTTAAGTTAGCTGCCCTTGACAAAGTTACACAGCATTTATTGAATGTGATGAGGATTCTATTTGATCATCATTATACATTATCGGATATGACTATACTATATATCTCTGTAAAAAAAGGCACAACATTTTGGTTCAAACAATGATTTAGCCTATCCAGTAAGAAAATGTGATAGTATACGACAGCTCTGGATTTGTGCGTCCGCGTTTACTCCCCGCTGCGTTTAACCCCAGCTGAAAATGTCAGCTCCTAAAAAAAAAGAAACGTTGTGTCATTTCTATAGGCCAAGAGTTCCTCAAAATGACCTAGATTGGACATTCAGACGAATTTAGGATGGATGTAGCAAATTATGTTAAAAATAAGGCCTAAATTAACAATCATGGGGTGTGTATGTGTAACTTTTTCAAGATGGATAACTTAATCAGTTCTGACATTTGACGTTAAGTGCTGGCTATGTGCTGTTTTTATTTTATTTTACAGTTTTTAACTGTTTCAGTGTATTTGTGTGTGTGTGTGTGTGTGTGTGTGGGGGGGGGGGGGGGGTTTCTTAGCAACGAAGGGTTAACGTTTATAAATCATCATCCCGTTCAACTCCGATGCCCCTTTAGGCAGATTGACATCTCGGAGCCCATGCATTCTTTTGGGTTTGGCGCGTCTCCACACTTCTTCTCTATGCATATTTCACCGGTGCGTGTTTGAACACGAAGGACCGGGTCGAGTGTCACATCATTTTATAACAAGGGGAGACAGCGACTAAAAACAAGAGCCCCTTGTTTTGGAAGTGCTGTATGTAAACAATGTGTGTGTTTCTGCTCGAAGTGTGTGGTTACGGAGAGACAGTTATACAGAGAGAGACAGAGAGAGAGAGAGAGAGAGGGAGAGAGAGAGAGAGGGGGGGGGGGGATATAATGATAAGGATAAATGTAGGCTATTTAACAGGTCAAACAGCGGATCCAAAGTTATTCGTAGATAGCCATTATCGGTTTGGTAATGAAAGATGCAATTCCTTTGCGCACGCATTTTTGGTTTTGTGCTCCAACCAAGCACACGGACTTTTAACACTCCGCGTTGTAAAGTGCAATAGCTAAAGAATAGCCTTACTCCTTCAGAAATAGAAATCCTGCTGAGAAAAGGGCAACATTGCCAGTCACACTAGAGCGCAATCGAAACCTTGTCTATAGACCTTTCTTTATTTGCTGTGGATCAGCCAAGCGCGCCTGCGGGCGACGCATCGGCACCTCAAGAAATCTTTGTCCTTACCTGCCGTCAAAGTCTGCACTTGCTCCGACGCACCAACTGCACAACAATAAAAACTTTATCCATAATTCCATGATTGGCGAGGGAGAGAAAAACAGAGTGACAGAGAACAAGAGAGCGCGCGGGCCAATTATCCTCCGAGCAGGAGGAAACACCGGAGCGCGTGTACGCCGCGATGTGGTCAGCACGAGTTTCCACCAAGCACGTGAATATCCGTGCCGGTAGAGGCGTGTTCCGGCGACCTAAATACTGAAAATACTTGCAATTTATGACTCTATTCTCGAGGCACCGAGGAAATCAGTCCGCTATCTAGAAGTGACCCCGGATCGCACGATGAGAACAGCGGTACTGGCGCCCTTGCGCGCGCCTGTGTGCGCGCGTGTGCGTGTGCGCGCGTGCGCGTGTGTGCGTGTGTGCGTGTGTGCGTGTGTGTGTGTGTGTGTGTGTGTGTGTGTGTGTGTGTGTGGAGCAGAGTGCACTCTGTCGGTGTTCACGGGACCCCACAGCTCTCGCCCTCACTCCGCACGAGTGGTGCGAGTCAGCCGATAAACACCACCAAAGACGGTGCGCGCGACCGGGTCGACGGGCGGACGGGCGCCGGTGTAGTGCTACTGGGAACAAACAAAACGAAAAAAGTCCTGGCTAAATGTCAAGAGGAGATCACGCTCAAACCCGTGTGGATAAGGTGTCGTGCTGCGCATGCATTTTTTTATTTTTTTTTGGGAAAAGCCATCATTAATTCCCTAGCTTGTCGAGGCACGCGTGGATTTGGCCACCCATGTAGTATGGCGCCCATTCCCCTGGGAAAGTATAGGCAAAGTCCCTTATAGTCTCTGGTATAGGCTGGTTGAATGTGGTCAGTCCTCGGGAAAGAGCGGGAAGAACGACGTAAGGTCAACGTCGTTTTCAGCCGTCGTAGCGGTGTCACTTCGTCCCGTTTTATTTACACATAAAAGTGGTTGATTTGCCGCATAGCAGAGCTTTATTGGTTGTTGATTACATTTTAGTTTGTATTAAGTGTTGGATTTTCCTTAACACTCAAATCAATCGCTCGATCAATACATTAGCACGCACAGCTCACGCTCACAAACGAGACCAAAGGAGCACGTCGCCCTCCGCGCTCCACGAACAGGAAGTGAGTTCGATCCCAACACGTGGCTAAGTTCAACCAAAGGCTGCCTCTCTGATCATAGCATTACGACCTATTGCACATTCAGAGCAGGCACAACTTCTAGCCAGGCCCGATTCGCCGAACCAGTTCACAAATGCCATAGCAAATAAACTCGCATGAGCTCGCAAGTTCGTCGAGTTCTTCTGTTACCATACGTCCCTTTGACCGCAGTAGCCTAGCTGCGTATTGTCCAGGGTAGGGAGTCAAGGATTCTAGGATAATCCATAAATGTTTTGGTTAATCATGAACCATCGAAAGCCACAAACTAGATCATAGGCTGTGCATTAACCTTGCAGATGTTAAATTACTGAGAGAATGCCAAATTGTGAATGTTAAATTGGCCTAAAATTATTTAATTGACAATTTTCTGGATTCCAACATTCAATTGTAGCTACTTTTATTGAATTTCACACTAAGTCAACAAAAGTTGTATCTTTCAATAAAAAATAATTTATATAAGTCACCTCAAGGCACTCTGCAATATTAGTTACAATATAAATGATTAGCATTCCTGCATTATTTCTGTCTTATTTATAGAGTAAGCATAATAACAACACTAACAATAACAATGGCATAGCTGTCCAATAGAATGACACCATATTAGTAATTTAAGGTGTGTATCTTTGTGTTTTGTTATTATTTAGTAGGCTATAAATAAAAACTGCCACTTGAATTTGGCTTATATATTAAACAAAAGTGATAGATTTTTTTACTTCATTACACATTTACAAAGGCCTATGTTGTAAACCAGAGCCACGTTCTCAACGAGACCCTGGTAGACGGCCTATCCATGAAAAAAATTGAAAGGATTCTTCACAGAAAGAGAAGCTTTTGAAATGGACCTCCATTCCTTGATGATCTCTGGTGAGATTTGCGTACGGACACCCTGATTGAAGTGCAAACGGGAAGCTCTCTCTTGCCCCGTTCTTCTTCTACGCTTCTCTTTCATGTGCACCGGCACTCACAGGAGCTACGGGCATGGGGCAGATGTGTCAAATGTTTCTTTTGGAAATCATTCCAAGCCCCGTTGGTAGAAACCATGTCTTCGGTCAGTCGACTCCCGATAGATTGGCTGTGCCGGCTGAATTTAGATGAGCTGAAGATTGGAAAAGAAAATGCCTATACTTGGTTCTCTCCCTCCTGGTTTAATCAAGTACCTGTTATATATCGTCACGGTGACAGGAGAGGCCTGTAAAGTGTCACTATACCAGTCATGCAAGCATATATCTTTTTCCTTTGTTTTATTTAGGGGCCACGGAGATTGTGATAAAGCAATAATGCAAGATGCTTAATTTTGACCTCACGTATCATAAAATATGTTTAGTTTGATGCTTTTTGGAGGAATATTGAATATTGTATCAGTCATCATTGCACATCCAATCTTTAATTACACAAATGATAGAATGTCAACAAAAAAAAAAGTAAAGATGTGGGAAGTAAAATGATGCCGATAGTTTATTCTTTAAAAAGCCATCATAAAACAACTGTGAAAGAAATAAGACCCTGAAAGTCTGTCAATTAACAGAAGAAAGAAAAAACACATGGGCAGCGGTCATTTCCATGGATATTGAAAACAACCCCATCTTGGGGATCTCATCTCTGCCGCCGTACGACGCGCAGCTCCTTTTCATCTGACACGCACCGTCTTTCAAAATCATTTCCTCGGGGGTCCTGATTATGCACGGATCAGTCCATGTCGGCGGCGCGCTGTTCCTCTGTGGTGCCGGGGGTGGTGGGGGCGTTCCGTCTCGTCGTCGTGCCGACCAGCATGTTGTTCTTGGGAGAGCAGCTCTCGGGCTCCATGGTCATGACGCGCGCGCTGTAGCCGCTGGCCTCGGCGCACCAGGAGCGGTCCAGGTCCACCAGCCCCATGCACTGCTTACCTGGAGGGGACACACGCACGCACGCACGTCTGGACACGGTAAAACACGGCGGACCTGCAGCGACAAACAGTCTGACTGGACACGCGAGAGACGGACACAGACTCAAATGGTGTAGTAGTAGCAGCAGCAGCACATGTCAGTGGAGAGGAGAAGGGTGAGGGTTAAATAAGGCTCTTTAATTAACGATGGACTATGGAATAAAAATGTAAATGTGCATCAACACTAATGAAAAAAAAACATCTTTATTGAATAAAAATCATTTGATACGGCACATAGCAATGGGGCCCTCAAATGTTTGTTATTGAATAAAAATCATTTGATACGGCACATAGCAATGGAGCCCTCACGCTGACCCCCCCACCCCCCCCTCCCCATGCGAGCCAGGCTGTCACAGCCACAGCTGGTGGGCTCGGAGGAGACGAGAGCCTCGCGGTAGAGGCCGGCGAGCGGGAGGAGGAGGACGCGATGCAGGGCGGAGGAGGCCAGTTTAACTGATGGAGAGGTGAAGTAGATGTGACGCGCGGTGGCAGCTTGGTGTTAGAGGGCTTCAGAGTGATGGGGCCCTTGGGGACACGCCCCACACGAGAGACAGGGACACTCTGATAAAACAGAGGAGTTATCACCGGGTGAAGAGAGGGACACTTACACCGCGTCCTCGGCGAAATGTACAAAAACCCACACACGTGCACGCATACACTGACACGCACACACACGCACACACACACACACTGACGCGCACACACACACTTACACTGACTCCTGCACACACACACACACACACACTGACACGCACACACATACACATGCACGCATACACTGACCCACACGCATACACTGACATGCACACACACACACACACACACACAAACACACTGACCCGCACGCATACACTGACACACACACTGATGCACACATACACACCCACACAAACACATCACAACCCAAGCACACATACACTAATGCACACCCACACACCCAAACACAATCACACACACACACACAGACAAACACACACACAGATCCAGACAGGGGAAGCCTTTAGCATACTCTCAGTCTCGCAATAAACTAAATCAGGATTCCTGCTGCAGAACCAAAGCATTAACTACATCGCAGACGAAGCCTCATACTTTTCATCTTCTACCTCAAACGGCAGTTGCGTTATTCATTACGGATCTCGGGATGTCACGGGCCCTCGCATCTGCCTCGGATTTGTTTACGTTTCCATTTTTTCGACGGGCGGCGAGCCGTCTCAGTGACGGGCGGCGGCTCTATGAATCCCATTCCTTCTGAGTGGAGGCAGACAACACTGTGGCCTGTCACGCCTCCCACACCATTACAGGCTCCAGACATACAGGAACCCCTCCGCACTACCAGCGTTCCCGGTGTTCGTATTCCGCCAAATGCACTTCTTCCGCTCCCGCTCCTCGCCTGATTATGCAAAGGCGTACCAAAGCACGGACTATGGACACGGCGGCGTGTGCAATGTGGGGGCATGCTTTGAGGTGGTCGTTACTGGAGGGGTCGGCGGGAGTTTTGCCCGCGCTCGTCTCTTTAGGGAGATTGTTGCGATACAAACTTGTTGGAGAAATAAGGATGTCAGCATCCCATCAGAAATCTACTTTTAGCTTCATCTCCCAGAGCACATGGTTGCACCCCTACGTGCATGAGAATGACAACAACAAAAAAAATCACGGATAAATAAAGTTGCTGGGAGAGGCACCCGAGGCAATCCAGTCAACAATTTAAACCACACCAGTCAACAGAAAAAGGGGCTGCAGTATTGAGCGGTGCATATGAGCCATCGGAAAACCCTCGCAGAATCCCATACAAGTCATTATATATACGACAATAACACAAACTCTGGATGATGTAATTGCAGATGACCTACAAGTGATAAAGTGAAATGATTGCAAACAGTCCATCTCTCCGGGTTCTCTTCAGCCGGAGCCTGACAATTTGATGGCACTTTTCCCACCAGTTACACTGGGAGAACCTTTTGGGATCAATAAAGTACTTTTGCTTTTACTTTCCCCACCTTCCTATTTACACAACCAGGGGCACTCCTCCTCCATCTGCCAAAGTGAAAGATTTGTTTGGGTAATAGCTGGTCAGATCGGTGCCGCACAAGCTGTCTTGTTTTGATCTTGGTAATGCATGCTGGGTAACATGTCTCATTCAACTTCATAGAGAAACATCTAAAGCTCCAGGCTTTATCAACCCGGCGGCCACCTTGGCACCACCTTGGTTCTAAACGCTAGCTGGGTGGTGAGGGAACTGACAGTGAATTCCGCATTCGGTACCACCACCCAGGGTGGCCGCTAGGTGAATAAGTGAATAAAGCCCATGGAAGACATGGCGTTACTGTGAGGAGGCGGGTTTAGATGTAGATGCCATGGGAAGGTACCTATGAGTCGTCTCTCAGGAGGAAGCTGGGCAGCGGTCTGGTCTGCGAAGCGGCAGAGCACCATGTGTTCCTGGAGAGAGAGCGGGGAGGAGTCGTTCATTACGTAAATACATTAAAATGTCATCTGCATAGAACAGCGCACCATACTTCTTCTCTTGTGGGGCTTTTTGGAAGAAGAGTCATAGACAATAGTCATGACCAGCCTTCCCAGCTCATTAAAATTAATCATGGTAAAACGTTTCAACGTTGAAGGCCAGGTCCCTTGAACGAAGAGGGCGAGGTTGGATATCTCGTGTCCTATTATGCCTGGGATGCTTTATCTGGCACACATGCAGCGCGTTAATCTTGCTCAAAAGGAGACAAATCCAGAGAAAGTAAGGAACAATGTAATTGCATCATTGGTTTCTGTTAGCAGCGGGCCAGCTGATTGAGTGTGTTAAGACACACAGAAGACACAACGGCCGTGTAGAGCCCTAGACTAGATAATCAGTACATGTTTGGTGACATTAAGATGGAGACGAGAGACGGGGGGGGTGATGCACAGAGGCAAGGTGTAAAGCGGAAGATAATGTTTCAAGCCTTTTTAATGGGATATGGATTTGCTTTTGATTTATTCCAGTTGTAGCATTTGTGTTTGGTTGTGTATTTTCTTTTCTCTCTCCGCGTCTCCTCATGGAGGATTATGGCAAGACAGTGGGACGAATGCCCCCGGGGGGAAAAATAACATCTAATGTGTTACAGAGAGTTCCTCGCCGTGTTTCTTTAGGCGCAGGGACAACAGAAAAGTAGAGGTGATTGAAGTTCCAGTGTGCCAGCATGAGGTTGCTAGTGCTAGGACACACAGAACCCTTTGAAGTGATGAGTTTCTCCAGCGGGCAGTGGCAGGGCCTATTCATCACAAGTTTGAGGTCCCCCCCCCCCCCCCTCCCCACTACATCCCTCCATGTTCCCTGTCCACCAATGACCTGCTAGTCTGAGAATCCATGGTGGCACCTCAGAACTTCACCAGCTTTCTCACAAGAGATGTGTGGTAAAAGAGCCCCTCCCCGCCAAATAAAAATAATATATGAGAAGAGAGAAGGGGTTAGTTAGTCAAAGGTGTCAGTTAGTCAAAATGAGCCAAATTTCACATCATTAGCATCATAATACTCATTAGTTCATTATACGTTGAGATAAAAAAAATAATATATGTAAACATTTGAATATATAGGATATATTTGTAAACACATTCTACTTACCTTATAACTCAAGGTGTCCTGAAACCTTTTGCTGCAAAAAAAAGAAAGACAAAACAATTGTGAGACATTTTGCCAATATTTGCACAAAATATTTGCATCCATTATGTGTTTGCTTGGGGCTATCGCTATCCTGGAAACAGTTAGACAAACAAAAGCCCTCAAAAATGAATCACAACAAAACTATAACAAACGAGGGGGACTAAAAGCGATTATAGAGCAGAGTTGCTGGGTTTGATGCCCTGGATTTTGTTCTTATAAAAGCGAAAGCTTGTTTGAGATGTTCACAATTTGTTAGAGAACATTGTGAGAATGTTTTAAGCCAATCAGACCCGAGTTTGGGTTAAAGAAATATGAACATGCCCGTGTATGTTGCCCACAATTCAAAACCAAGGGCTACAAGCATGCAGTGGTAAGGCAAGTTACTGATGGCACTACTGAAGAAGACGATGCATCCATCTACATCTGTGGGTCCTCACTCATTAGTCTGGACCCCCTTGGGATCGGGTAGGGTCGTAATGCCTTTAGTCGGTTAAATCATTATTTTTTGTTTTATTGAGGTTGATCTTACAGTGTTGCATTGAAAGTTGCAGTAGCACTATAAAACGGGTCTAGTCACAGACCTAGCCATCAAATTCATTACGTTTAAACAAATAAACAAAACCATTTTACATTTGCCCAAACAAAAAAAAATTCACAATGAATGCACTTCATGGCATTTCTTCCTGATGGTTGTTTTAGGTCACAGAAGACACTAGCTCTTGCTGCCATGGAGGCTTTGGGGAGCTTGTCACTTGCCACACTGTTAAAAGGTGAATAAAGCATATTTTGACAGCAGTTGATGACAACTGACCAGGAACTATGATTAATTTAACATGCTGCTACCATGGTCTGGTCTGTTGCAAACTTCATTGAGTAAGTTAGGGCTCACAGCAGGCTAAGTCAAGTTTAATGTTCTAGATTTTCACAAATCAAGTCGGAGTCTCAGGTCTCCATCTCTGCTATGCAGGGAATGCGTGCACCTGGCAGGACCTTCAGAAGGGGGTTTGGAAGATGGCCTCAGGGTGGGAAAGCCTCTTAAAGAAGGAGAAAGTAAACTGAGTGGGTCAGGTGCAGAGAGGGTCCTCCTTAATAATGTAGCCTTCGGGGATGGAGAACTAAACCCGTATTATTGTACGACCCTGCGGCATGGTCCCCTTACTGCACCCTCTATTTTTCTAGTGAGTTGGAGGGAATGCACTCTTAGAGATATGGGGAAAAGCTACCTGAAAATAGCATGATGTTTTTAAATATTTGCTGATTATTTGGGGTGTTCAGCACTCAAAATTATTGGATTTCTTGGTTGATGCAAGGTTTTATGGCTCTCAAACACCAAGCTCTTTCATGACCATTATAAATTCAAATTTGCAAGCGTATCACTTGAGTGCTTGAAGCCTTGGCATTGGTGGATCGAACCATGAAACTAAAATGGTGCCTAAGTGCCCTTGTGCTATTCTTTCTCTTACAAGCCCATTTGTAAAGAAAGAACTGTCATAGCAACCAACCAATCTAATAACGTACAGTTCCTTCTCTCTAGGACTATTTTAAAAGGATCAAAGCAAATCATTAAGAGTTCGAAGAAATGGTGTTCCTTTCTCATCTCGATGGAATTGATAAAACTAATTTCCCAAGGTCCAATGTTTTTTTTCTTCCATCTGTAGGACCCATAAATCACACACACACACACACACACACACACACACACACACACACACACACACACACACACACACACACACACA
>JAOPUD010000117.1:11598600-11626212 GCA_027122715.1 Trisopterus minutus
GTGTGTGTGTGTGTGTGTGTGTGTGTGTGTGTGTGTGTGTGTGTGTGTGTGTGTGTGTGTGTGTGTGTGTGTGAAGGCAACACTTCTCCATGGCAGAGATTCATAGGGGGGTTCGGGCTGTTCTTCACTCAAATGGTTCTCCCAGCCCCTTTGATTTGTTGTATTCAATAACATTTATCCTTTTTCCTTTCTTAGGCTCCTGTGTTAAGTAGTGCCCTTCCTATGTCTCCTGGGGGTAAGTTTACAGAGAACACTCAAAAGTTAAACTATTTAACCTGTATTATGTAACACTGCAAAAGAGAAGCCATGTCAGTAAATGGTAGCTACTGAAGTTAGATGATAAGTTAGGTAATCATAGGATAACGTAAAGTGTCGTAAAGAGTATAATAACTGCACACTTCACACCCAGTCACACAGGCCCTTTCAGTCGGTGATGCAAATACACTTAATGATTATAGTTTACAACAAACAAGATTATTTAAATTTTTTACAACTTATAGTTGTGAAAAATGATGTTGATTCATCTGTAGATTTCTTTGTGGAATATTGACTATATATTAACTGGTAAAAGTCAGCGACGTTTGACCTCTAATACACACAAGCAAAACAAAACAGCTAGGGAAAGTCATAATGTATTTTTTAGCGATGGTGCTCGCTCTCCTGATAATATTCTGCATTTTTTTTTTCTTTACCTTATTCATGCTTGTGCCTTTTTATACATGTATTCCCTTGCACAGTGGACAAGTGGCATTTTCTCTAAAGGGGATCTGACTTCCTCAAGATGGTGCCAAAACAGCAAAACCTGTGGTCCATTTAAGACCATTCTCATTTTGTAAGCACTCCGCCTGCATTTATGCAGAAAGGCTATGGTCTCCGTTTTGGTCACCAACATTTAATATAAGACGATATCATGACATTTTGAAATGCCCTTTTTCAAAACCATGTAATTATACGGTTGTAAGGTGAAATAACCGTTGGCATATTTACTTTTTAATAAAACTTTATTTCAGGCTTGTAGAATACATGGAATATATTAGTTTTAATGATGTTTGCCAAATAATTATGTATATCAGTTGATTGAGTAGTTGGGCTACTGTTGATTTCACTTACAGAAGATTTGTGTAATCTTAATATTGTATTAATTTCCACTTTCTAAAAAGTCAGTGCTCAGCAGCTCCGGTTGTATGTTAAGCATATGTTATGTGACCCATCGCACTTAATCTAGCTTTTTATTTTATTAAGACCACGTTTATTTTTGTACTGAGCAAATATATTATTAATTTGAATGAATAAATAATCATTTACTGTAAACATTACGTTCTTTTCCCCCTTTTACTTGAAACAAACCCTACAAATGGAAGAAGACAATGACGGCATGTATTAAGTAGAGAAACAAATCAAAGTGCATTAAATAAATATAACCTTTATTAAAAACACCCACATCTTAGCAATAACAGGAATGATATAATGAACAGCTTTCAAATAAACTGCGTTCAGTACATTACATTACTTACAGTATCTAACCTTTTTAATTCCATTTTAGCATACCATACTTAGGAAAACTAGAGAAGCCTTTGAAAAAAACAAACAGGAATTTGCAGTTTTTAACCTTTTTTAGTGTCTAATTGCAAACCTCTGTTTATCAACTGCTAGCATAACGTCAGAGCTTAGCACCGTTTATTCGTAAGTTAAGCTCTGAAAGTCATTCAAGTAATGTTGATCTTTTTGAGTATGGCTATGCTTAAAACCCGCTATAAATCACCTTGTCTTACTCAACTTGCTACTTCAGCTGGGTCCTGTACAACATAGTGTAAAAAATGTAATGTCCGCAGCACTGATTAAGCTCCCATATCAATTTATTAAAAAATGAACGGCAACGTTGCAACCCTGTTGGGTCATCTTCAGGCAAAATCAGTACTGCGGACATTACATTTCTTTCAATCTATATTACTTTATTTGTCCTGCACCTGGCCAGAAGGTGGGATGTGCACACAGCTACTTTTTTTGTACATCCTGTACAACATAATCATTTTATAATTTCTCTACAAAATGGGAAAGGTACAAATACACATTTTGAAGATTTTTGCTAACCGGATTGTATAACTGTAAAAAAAATGCTGTGGCAATGGAGTTTAGTATGTACAAAAACTGTCTAGATTGATCTGACTGGGGTTTTCTGTTAACTCAAAACAATAAAGAAACCATGTTTACTTTAGGATTGGTACTTGATGGATTAGTATATTTGACAAACTACATGAACCTACAATATCAACAACAAAGAGTGAGTTGTATTTGTGTAATACAAATGCATGGTATGTACAATGTGACATAAATTATTTTTCCTTAACACATTTACAATCTATTTTAAATAAAGTAATTCTTTTATTACATTTTTTTCCTGAAAAAGAAATTAAGTGCTTTAAGAAATTGATATAATATATGTTAAAGATTGGGGTCACTCATACATAACTCATAACATTATATATCACATCAATTAAATCAAATAAATGGGGCAAAATTATCATTATACAATTGCTTAGTGGTTATAAATAAATTTGAACTATACCCAAGCACAATGGCGTGCAACTACTATAATAACTGCCCTGGCCTTGCTTTTTTAGCAAAATAAAACTACATTACTCCTCACAAGTAAGTGTCATACTTTCCCTTTAGTCAACTCAGTGCATATTAAATTCAAATGACCATTTTTTTTAAGAAGATTTCAACCAGCCAACTAACTATATAATAACTTATGAATGATCTTTTTTTTTACTTACAAAATAAATTTTGTTTTGGGTATGGCTTCAAGACTTTCTAATGGGATTCTGAAGGCAAGTCCCTGAATGAGGTGTAAAAGACAAACTGAATCAAGATGGAGGTTTAGACATACTTAGTTGAAAATGTCCCTGATTTGTAGTAACATCAAAGCTTCAAGTTTAAGTAATTCTTTCTAGCAGTTTGATAACAAAAAAGGGAAAGAAATAAACTTCTCGGCCTGTTGGTAACCTGAATATTCATCGAGTGTGAACGTTTTTGAGTAATCGAGGAAGGATAATAGACTAAAATAAACCTTTGTTATGTTATCCTATTGCCAAGCATGTTCTGAGGTATATGACAGGTAGATACTGTATATCATTCATCAGCCTCATGAGTCTCACATTATGTAACTACTATGTCAAATAGCACCATATGAAATAAAAACAGTTTCAACGCATAAAATACATCAAATGAAAAAAAAAAAGTCTGAGACTACTTCTTTACAACATTAAAATCTTAAGCATACATTTGAAAATTAATTTACTGTACAAAACCTTTTTGTATCTTACAGTTGGTTTATAATATTTTAAAGACCCCCACAGCATGCCAGCTGCCTTCTGAGACACCAGCACCACTGAACTAACCCTGCCTCATGTTCCTCAGTGTATGAACAAAACATGTTTAGTGAATGCAACAGTCACAGGACTAAATATTCACATCTGATCTGTTCAGTGAGCCTATGGCCAGCAACCCGGAAACAGCCAACAACAGAATTGTGACCCCGTTGTGAATCAAGTGTACATTGATTTTTTTTCTCATGAAAATATATAAAAAAAGAAAAGCACCATAAGGATGGCTCAATTAAAAATGGACAGTATAAAGGACATAGAATAGTGAAAGAAGCACCAATAAAATGCAAGTGAAAGTCAGTTTTCTCGGTTTGACAGACCATAATCACTCATGATCCTTTTTTCTAATGCATATTGTCATTTAACTGTGAATATCATTAGGAAGTAAGAATGGTTTTGTAACAATATAAGCACAAACTTAAAAATTCAGATTTGAAGCTGTAGCATTTATCTTGTTATCAAAAGTGCTCTGATAATAAAGATTTTGTAAAGTAATCAAGTTGCTGATGATTTGATAATGATTCTGTTTTCTGAATACATCATTTTAGTGGCTGCCACTCGTATAAAGTGGTACCGCTATCATGTAAAAGCATTTTGATTAAAGAAAGCAGTATTAAGTATTCTTTAACATAAGTTAGGCTTATCACAAAATCACTGTTTTTTTGCCAAGGTTTTTTCTCGAAGTGAATATCTTTTAAGAAAAATAGTCATAGTTCATAAAAAAAGAAACTTTGTTTCCAGTATAAACAAGTCCTGTTGTATCAGACTGACAGCACCAGCGTTTTGACAGTGTGTATCTTGCAAAAAGTAGTTAAACAAAAATAAATATTATGTTGGGTCAACTTACGAGTAAAGCTTGCTTTATAGAGAGGTGAAAGACTTGTCGAGAGAGTGCTTTCCATCTTAACCGATCTGAAGTTCACATTTCTTCTAACACTGTTTCTCTGTGGAAAATGAGGAGTGTTATATATCAGACCAGTGGTGCTTAGGGCTCTTGTATGTCATCCCTAATAAATATAGCACCTATTTGTAGGAATACAATGTCTTATTCCTTGGTATCCCTTCCTTGTCCTACATAAATTGACTGTAGGGCCCGGTGACCTTAGTGAAGGCGTAGGGGGTTGTACTGACATAGGTGTTGGTAGTGCTGGACATAGAGCTCTCCATGAGTGTCTGGATGAAACGCTTGTAAGTAGGCTCCCGGGGTGGATCAGACTCCGGGTGCTCACGTTTGACCGCTTTCTTTCCTCCGCTTTTACTGGGGGTAACCTCACCCCCGTTCCTCTCTGCGTCTTCTTCCTTCTCTCGAGCTTTCTCTGCCATCTTTGCTTCCCACAGGGCCAACCCGTGCTTTGCCTCGTTCATGTTTTTGTGCTGGTAGAAGACGAGGGAGATGCGAGTTGGGTGGTTGCGGTCTGGGTTCTTAACTGGCGTTGTTGCATGGAGTTCCCGTTTTGCGCACTCAATCAGGATGGAGCCGTGGCTTGGGGCCACCGCCACGCCACCAATATCTGGGTCCAGGAAGTTGTGCTCGTTGTCTGACCACATCTCGGGTTTCTGTGGGGTGGTGGGCGTGGTCGGGGTCCCAGGCTCCTGTTTGATGGACACACCTTGCAGGTTTCCATTGGGAACTCCAAATTGTGCCTGCGGAGTGTGACACTCGCTACCTAATGCAGAGGGAAGCACCTGTGGGCCTGGAAGGCCCATTTCCTGCTTGATCGGCATACGGAACGGATCTTGGCCAGGGGGGAACATTTGTGGATTTTGAGGGAGGTATGGGTTTGCGTATCCTCCGAACTGATTGCCATTTTTCATGGCAGCTTCGTAGTTCAGGCCAGGGTGTGTAGTGGGGGCTCTAGAGAGGGCATCCATAAGATGTGCATTTGTTGCTCCATTAGGTCCATAGGTGGGGTAAGTGCCCATGGGATGAGCACCTGGCCTCATGCTGCAGGCATTGTATCCATTGACCTGTAAACCTGGTTCTCCATACCTTGGTGGATAGCGTTGATGTACACCGTACTGCTGCTCCGGGTAAAGCGCGGGCCTCTGTTGCCGATACATATCGTGGGGCTTTGGGTTGGATGCATAATAAGGGTGATAATTATCCAGGGGCATCCCTCCGTTACACTGATACCCGGGGTAAGGAGAGTTCGCCCCGTTCATGTAGGCGTTTGGAACATGAAGTGGAGACGGGTAAGGGCTAGTTGGTGTCGGCGTGGGGTACATGCCACCTGCCTTCGAAGTGCTCGGATAGGACCCAGAA
The DNA here is from genome assembly GCA_027122715.1 of Trisopterus minutus. Classification (NCBI taxonomy): domain Eukaryota; kingdom Metazoa; phylum Chordata; class Actinopteri; order Gadiformes; family Gadidae; genus Trisopterus; species Trisopterus minutus. The sequence goes on from JAOPUD010000117.1 coordinate 11,604,250, forward strand.
TGGATTGGGAAGCCTGGATAACCGGCTGGGTGTGGGGATCCTGGGTACGGGGGGAGGATGTTGGCGTGCTGCTGTTGATGGAGCTGCTGCTGCTGCTGCTGCTGCTGCTGCTGCTGCTGCTGCTGCTGCTGTTGCTGCTGCTGGTGGACTCCGAGGCGGTGTGGCGACGGAGCCGCTTGTGCTGCCGCTGCCATAGCCCCGGGAATTGGTCCTGGAAGAAACGTAAGGAGGACAAAAGGAGTCGTTATCCTTATCCAGCAATGGAAAGACAACATAATCGAAGCGTTGAAGGATGGAAGTTAAATTGTAATTAAATCACATGTTATTTAATACCCTGCATTAATCATTACCAAGGCAGTACGTCAAATGGAAAACAAATTATCTACCCACCTGTCCCAGCAGCGCTCTGAGCAATAGTCTCATAAGTGCCAGCCTTGGCCTTGGCCTGCATATTCTTCTCGGCCTTAATGTCGAGACCGGCGTTCTTGTTGGCTGCTGCCTTTTTGGCGTCCAGCTTCTTCTGCCGGCAGGACTTGGCAGGTTCTGAGAGCATGCGGACCTGGCGTCGGAAGGCATTGAGGACCTGTATGGCACCGGTTTTGATTTTCTCCCGCTGGCCTTCTTCACTACCAAATTCATCCGTACTGGAGGCCTTGTACAGAGGCAGTACATGAAGTTGTTCGTCCTCAGGGATCTTGCCTATGTCCCGATTATCCTCTCTGGTCAAGGTGCAAACCTGTGAAACAGGTGGCAGGATGTTTAGTGACTTTGAAATGCTAATTGAAACTCCTATACTCACCAAGGACAATCTTTGCATTTACAGAAAAGACTAATGTTTCTTAAATTTTAGTTTGAAACCATGTCTTGATTACATGTTGTGCATACTAGTGCTATGTGGAATTCAACTGTATATAAATACCGGTACACACAATAATGACATTTATATTGTATGTGTGTGTGTGCTTAAGGAGTACATATTGAAGCACCATGTAGTTTCCTATGCATCTGCTTACCACGGTGCTTCCACCCTGCATATTGTGGAGGTCTCTGTGAGCATGTGCACAGAAGTCCATGCAAGCGGTGACCCCAGAGAAAGGGCGGCCATCTTCCTGCCCAAGGCGACAATCTGGAGCTCTGTGTTCATGTTCCACCTACGCAACAAAGTATTCAACGTTGAGATGTTTAGTTCAGTTTGTTAATTTAAATTAATCACATGTTTAAATTAACTGGTTAGAAATTGTTTAACTTATTGTAGCAGTTAGCAGCTAAATTAAATAAATGCAAAGGTCTCATTGCATAAAATATACATTGTGTATGTGTTGAGGCAAAAATTATTATTTCAACTTGGTGTACTGGTAATATGCTGGTTTAAAAAAAACATACCTGGTTTGCATAAGCGTCAGGTGCTAATGTTTTATACATTGGCCCCATTAAAGTGGCTAGATGTTGTAGATTTTGCTCCAGTCTTGCCTCCTGGGAAAAAAAAGTATTTGGTACTATCAATATAAAAGATATCTTATTACCTATAACACATTGCCAAAATTGTTGAGTTTTACGACATACCTCATTATTATCATCTCCAAGAAGCTTAAACTTCCTTGGAATTTTGCTCCTTGCAAACTTGCATCCATTGTAATACATGCTCCAGGAACAGCCAAATGAGAAAGACGCTCCACAGGCCTCAGGATTTAGTCCTTGGCAAGCACATGTCCGCCTAAATGACAGGGAGGTTATCCGTTATGATATGGATGTCATCATGTACATTGGAAGAAAAATAACCAAAACATTTTGGATGATCTATTATAATCTATTTTATCCCGAAAAAAGGTTTTCACAGTGCTGGATATGTGAAACCTTGGTTCTAAATTATGATATTTACATAAAGTGAATGTTTCTTGGTGTTCAAGTGTTAACTATTTGTACTCACTCCTCGTTGATTGCGCAGCGTCTCTGGGTGTGGGCTCCATGCTTGGTTAAAGTGGTGCTCAACTCCTTGTACAGCTGGTCGGCCACATTTCGGTTGATGCCCTCCCAGATTAGAATGACCACGATGATACAGGAGGTCTCGCATGTATGTCCGGCACGCTGCCGGACCAACACCAGCACTTTCTCCTCATCGCTGCCACGCCGAATCACCTGCAATACACACAGATAGCACAGGTTTAAGTATACATAGTACCTACTACCGGTTGAGACAAATACATTGTGAACGTTTTTTAGAATCTATCTTTCTATTTAGTTATTTAGGCAGACACTTTTATCCTGAGGGCATTTATATGCAAGATATTAATGTGCTGTTAGGGGTAGGCATCTTGCCATAGAATTCTTACAGGTAGGCTGTGGACATAGGCTGTGGGGGTTGAGCCCAGTACCTTTGTCTGTGAGTCGAACACCCTAGCGACTACACTACCCCCTATGCAAATGAAATGCAAAACCTTCATACCCATTTGGCAATTGGACATCCTTGTGTGCTCTTCCCCTCCTTGCCTGTGTAAATGACTTTTTCAATTCTAATGGCACGACCAGTTAGCCCAGACCTTTAAAGAAAGGAACATGCACAGAACAAGCACAACATGAGTACTGAGTCGTCTTCAACAGCAAAAGTCATCTTCAACAGCATCTCAAAGTGCTGCTTTTAATAAATTGATGGCATGCCTTTTCTCCATGACTTCTCGTATAGCTGGGACACTCGGTGCTGCTCCCAAATGGGTGTAATACGGGCCCTCATCCTTCTCACTGATTTGTTCTAAAAAGAAGAAAAGGAAGGATAAAAAGATAAGCAGGTTATCAGTTTATATATGATAGCTTATGATAATCAGGTCTTCTAAGAAAAATATGATAGAGACTCACCGACACAGTGACAAGATGCAATGTCATACTGCGTTTTGATAGGAGTGTCTAGTAGGTTCTTTATGGGGGTGTCCAGGAGCTTCATGGGAGATTCAAGAAAGCTCTGGAGACAAGGCTCCTTCTTCGGGGTGAAGTCATTGTGTCTTCTCATAGGAGTAGAGCTGGAATGGATCCCTGACTCCCCTCCCACCAGGTCTGCGTTGGTTGACAGGATTGTGACAGCTCCTGAGGACTCCACCTTCACCTGAGGAGAATTGAGGGCAAAGGGCTTCTTCTCAAACACAGGAGAAAGCTCATACTGCCTCAGGCTTTGTTCCATGGTGGCCAGGATGCTCCCGGGCTTGTTACTTTGTTTGCACATGGCTTGAGTAAACTCCTGCTTGATCTGTGTGTTTCCCATGGCCATCTCTCGCCTCTGATACTCCTGCTGATGTATTCCCGGTGATGCGAATCGGGGTCCATTTTCCATTTTGATAGGTATTGGCCCTTGTTTGTCACCAAGGTTCTGAGGTGGATAACCTGGTCCATGGCGCTCCTGCCGCTGTAAAAGGTGCATTCGCAGAGCTGCATGCTTCTGATAGTCTCCTTGGTTCGCCCCAGCTCCAGGAGGTAGCTGGTACCCTCTCTGTAATTGAGAACACAAATCTTTCTGCTGCTGCTGCTGCTGCTGCTGCTGCTGCTGCTGTTCTTCCTTAGGATACATCTTTCCTGAAACCTGTTGGTTCATCGTGCCTAATTGGGGTATTTTGGCATTTGAGCGCGCTGTTGTGTTTTGGAAGTCAGTGCGGTTGGGTTGATGGCAATGCAGCGTAGGCTGCTGCTGCTGCTGCTGCTGCGGGTGGCATTGTTTAAAGTCCCCGCTCCCTTGATTCACTGTGGCAAACTGTTGCCTCTGAAGTTGCTGCCTTTCCACAGCATTGTTGTAGCCAAAAGCTTGGTCACCTTGCTGAGTGTGTTGGATGTTGGCCTGTACAGAGTTTCTCCCCTGCTGGTGGGGCTGGAACTGCTGCTGACCTGGATGAGGCTGACTGTGGGGTCTGTAGTTTGGGGACTTGAGCTGCTGCTGCCCTTCAAACTGGGGCGGATGTGACATGGGCCGTTCTAGACAGTGCTGTTGTGTTGGTAAGAATTCTGGTGACAATATTTCCTGCAGGTCTGGGTCTACGTCGTGTAAGTGCTCTCGCTGCATGGGAGTGCGATAGCAGTGACTTGGCTGGTCAGAGAGGTTGCACTGCTGGGAAAGAGCCTGCTGCATTGGAGTTGTTTTCGAATTAGATTGCTGCCACTCAGGGGCAGTGTTGTGCTGAGTTTGAGCACAATGAGACTGGGACTGCGTTTGCTCCTGTTTAATCTGCTGCTGCTGGAAATTATTGGACCCTGAGGTGTTATCTGTGAAACCTTCCTGGGTTTGAAAGCGTTGCACTGGGTCAGTCTGCAACATCTGCCCATTCACTTTGGGATTTGGTGGCTGCTGATCTGATTGAGGCCTGTTCAGAAAGTCTTCCCACATATCTTGCTCTTGTGTTTTGGATGGCGGACCACTGCTCAAGCGCTGCTCAGATTGAGGTGTGTTTCGGTCCATCCACTGCCCCTGGCCGGGTGTAGTGCATGATAAGTTGCTGCTCTGCTGGGTTTGGCTTTCCAGTCCGTTTTCCATCCCAGCATAATGAGGCTGCTGAGTTCCTGGTGCGCTTTGCCTGCTTATCGATTTAGGCCCCATAGAGCCAATGCTGTCTGGTCGACACAAGCTCCCAGAACGTTGTTGAAAGTGCTGCATCTGGGGTTGCATTGTGTATTGGAGACCCCCATCATTTTCAGATTTATTGCCAGAACCAGGCTCCTCACTCTGCCTCATTCCTTTTAATCCGGGGTTGGGAAAACTCTCAGACTCGCATCCCTTCCCTGTCTGGGGAGGCATGTTATGTTCAGGGAAGGAGTTCTGATTAAACTCCTGGTTCGATTTCTTATACATGCCGTCAGGATTCTTTGGAAAGCATTTGATATCATTTTGATGTTGTGAGCCGTTGGCAGGTCGCTCTCCACCTTGCCCAAGTGCAAAGTCACGTTCCTGGACAGGGTAAGCTTGCTGCTGCTGGTGCTCTGCTTCATGGTTCTTGGAGTATCCGTTCACTATATAGGGAGCAGAGTTGTAACCATTTTCATTATTGTGGCCTGGTCTAGGTTTCTGTTGCAGTGTGGCAGGCATCTGAGTTGAATTTGAGTAACCTGAGCTTAAAGGGAGGTGTTGAGCACCTTGATTGGGCAGCTTTTTTGCTAGAGATCCATTGACAGCCAGTGGCAGTGAACCAGATGGTTGTGGTGCAATGGAAACCTGTTCAGGGCAATACTGAGACAGAGTCTTCTCTAAAAGAGCACCTGGAGTGCCTTCCATTATTGGTGGCGAGGCTGTAGCACCATTTGAAATGGAAAATGGTTGTCTTGAATGTCCAAAAAGATCTCCATTTGAGAAATTTCTGTTTATTTTGTCCAGTTTTGTCTCCTGCAGGGCGTTGCAGTCAAAATCCTCCTTTGTTAGCTCAGAAAAGTCTTCTACCAGACTGGAGCTCATAGGCTCATTTCCTTTAATTTCAGAATCCATTTTGAGTTTCTTAGGCTGGTGAACCAACAAAGAGTCGTCCGGGAGCGCATGCTTCAATTCCCCGTTCATGGTGTAAGGCCCTGGACTGAATAGCCCCTGTTCTGGACCAGGGCTGTTGCAGTTCTCTTGGGTTCTTTTCATGGAGTTGACCCCTGCACTAGGCTTGTAATGGGTCCAGTCCTCGTGTCCATTAATCCGCGCTCCGTCGGGAGACTGGGTTCCATTGTGGAGTTTGGTGGTGTCCGTCGGGTTGGGGTTCTGAGTTTTGGCAAATTGTGCTAACATCAGACTTTCTTCCGTCTCATGGCTAGACTGTTCTGTTTCCATCTGGTCTGCTCAGAGTCCATCCACGAAGCTGTCCTCCTGTGCGTCCTGCAAACAAAACACAAGAGAGAGGGAGATGTTAGCATCCAAATAAAAGTCATGCGTTTATCTTAAACATAGGGTTGATGTTATTGTTGTGATTGTTCTGTCTTGCCCTTCAGTTGCAAAAGATTGCCGTGGTTGCCAACAGATGCTGATAGCTACACACTACGCCAGTGTAAATAAAAAGTGTATATATATAAGTTATAGGTAGTTGTTAAAGTGTGTTTGAATAATTTCCTTGCTGTACGTATCAGTGACCTGCGACTATCTTAAACTTAACATAGCTTTCAACCCAATCACATCCCTAAATCGTACTATACATATACCATGTAGAAAAACTGCCAGAGGTCAGAACAGAAATCGAAGATCGAAGAAATAGACAAATATTAAAAGTCAAAAAAAGAATAAAAATAATCAAACCAAATTGTTTTAGATATGAGTTTGATTTCTATCCCATCAACACACACACACACACACACACACACACACACACACACCAATATGGCTTTCCATATTGATCAGCCAGGGTGTGGGTTCGTGAACCATCCGGGTGAATGTGGGAAGAAGTACCGCTTGTCAGATCATTTTGATCCACAACACTTACACTATATGTTAAATATGGAAATAACGTTCTATTAATCTGGTTTCGTAAGACCTTTTGCTGAATTGCAGTTTTGTGCATTACCATCATAGGCATTTTGTCTTTAAGGCTGACATTATTGTGGGCTGTTTGAATAAGGGGAATCATGCATGATTCATGCTATGACTCATGCTTTGGCAGTTACTTGTTAGGCTAGTTTGAGCAATACAGCCACTCATTTAACATTATGCGTCATATTTAGATAGTTTGTTCCAGGCAGATTTGTTGTTTATTAAAAATGTGTATCAAATAGTATATTCCCCATTAAAGTCCCTGTTATAGGGATTCCTTTTTTACAGGGATTCAGCCCTTTTTATAAAGCTGTTATCAGGCTGTACATGTTGACCTCGAAATAAGGTTCCATTATTCATGGGCGAATCTCTGTATAGTATCTGTTTAAGCTGAGCCCAGGAAGGCCTTTAATCCCCATCTTTTCCTAACCCCCATCCCCCCTCCTGCACATGGAAAAATGGTGGTGCGCCATTGATTTTTCTGTGCCACCCTCTTATTATTAATGCATGTCACATCTGCAACATCTGCAAAACAATTACAGTGCAGAGGCTGAAGGAGAGCCGCAGTCTAATCCATCATAATTATGAGCAACGCCTTTGCAGTAGCTGAGGAATAAGGCAACCAAGGCGGTCCAAAAAGGTGGGTAATGGTTAGGTGGTTCATTGACAGCAGTTCAACTGAAACATTGAACCTATTCATGTGCATCTGTATTAGTTTCAAAGTGTATTTGTGAATTTTTTTTTTTCTGTGGAAGAATGTCACACAGATCCACAAAGAGTAATGGAAGATCCTTTCATCATTGATTCATCAACCACCGCCTTGCAATTAAGAGAAAGACTTAGACGTTCTAACACTGTGCTTTGTCGCCAGTATGTTTAACCCATAATCACAGCCCAAAAACAGAGTGAATAAACATCTATAATTTAGCCTTTTATGTCTTCATGAGCAATTTAAGTCACTCAACCACAGAACCATAAAGGCCTGCATTTAAACACGTACAACCTTTTTTATATTTGTTCTTTTTGACCATAAAGTTCTGAGGAAATGCATGAGATACGTCTGTGACCACAGAAGAAAAACATGGCCGCCACTACTTTGAAAACATAATTTGTTCCAGATTTATTTTTCAACGAAAAACGCTGATGTTAATGCAAACTTTCTAAAGGGGTCAGCTATAGACACTGTTCTTGAGGGGGAAATTAAATCTTCTTCAAGGAACTGTTATTTCTCAATAGTAAAATAACAGCAGGTCCATTTCCTGCTGTTTGAATAGACCAATGCTGCAGATTATTTAATTTTTTGGAGACATTTCAGAAATGTAGGATTCTGATCTGATCATGAGCACATCACATCTGGAGTATGTTACAGCAGCATTAACTGTCTTCTTCAAACTGCATATGGAGTATAACATCCTGCATGTGATCCTAATAGTTAGAGGATTTTTATGTTATCATACTGTTGAAATGATTTTCAGTTAAATAAAACAAATTCCTACAAATTTGTACAAACTTCTGTGGAGGTGGCAACACAAGAAACATATTTGATCACAGTTGGTTCTGGAGAAGAAGACAACTGCCAACTGCAGACAACTGTCCTTTATATACAATAAGAAGTTTATTATGTGCCCAAACAGGCATATCATTTTTGTAATTTATTTCCCTTTTAGTCCCTTAAGTCCTGTCGACACATTTTCTTTGGCGCATACTTTCTCACAGAATGTTTTACATCATTCAGAAGCTTCGCTAAACAACGTCGCAATCTCACTCAAAACAAATGCTCCCAGTGCTTACTTAAGGCCTCAGACCTCACACTACACAGGATCGGAGAGTATCAATAAAAAGAAGAACGTGTGCCAGTTTCACACGCTTGGAGGCAGCTCCTTTGCAATCAGACTCAAACCAACTGGCTAAAATAACGACGTACCCCCTCATGTCAACGCTCCTCACCGTGACGTTAGCTGTCAAGTGGGACCCCCTGCTGTGGGTTTTTAAATCTCCATCTAACGATGCGGCCTGCTTAAGCAGTGGTCCCAGTCATTACTGCCACGCAGCCTGACAGTCGTTAGAGGGTGAACGAGGGAATTGTAGGAGAGCCAGGGACAATGGTAACTTTGCCCGGTCAGAGGGGGTTAAGATAATGACCATCTAGGTATTGAGGAGCAGGTGTTCCTGTTGGATTGTTTTCTTCCTCCATATTTTATAGCAGCAGAGATGAGGTTGTTTTCCAGTTGGTCTTGGCTGTCTTAACACCTTCTCTTACATAAAAACAAACAATGCAATGAATACCCTCTCTTTTATTTATCTGTTTAAGAAAGCTTGCTTGCATCGTAGTCTATAGTAATTGTTATAGAAATAGCATCAAATTGTTAGAATATTAGAATATTGAAATAATCGTGTTTTTCTCTCATGAATCTTCCACTAGAAGATGATACAAATAACTAACCAAATGTAGCTGTGAACCACTTTCCATGCCATTTTTACATGTGAATTGGGGCAAAGTACCTAATTATTAACCTTTTATATCCTATTTTAAACCCCATCACTGCTTTGTTGTTTGTATTATGTTGTGTGGTGTGTGTGTGTGTGTATATATACGAGAGAGATGTTAATGAGTGACAAAAGTCAGGAGGTGAACCAGAGTGCTAGGCTGCTAACAGTGTTAGCTCCAGTCCAGTGGGACACTCCAGAGTTTCGAGAGGGCTGCCTAGAGCCAGGCAGCTTGTCACAGTTGGATACACCCACACTGAACACTGAAAAAAAGAGATCTTTGGGAACCTAGAACAAAGCAGGCGAGCCAGCTGAGTGTGTTTGCACATACAAACGTACACGACTCAAGCTTACCCCGTGAGATTTTCACCATTGGCCATATATTGTTAAACCTCACTTAAACCTGTGTTTTGGTTTGAAAAGCCTTAAATTGTTTGATTTTGTTTTGCTTCTATTGTTTTGTTAAATCTCTTTCTTTGTGCATTCTGGTTTTGGATCTTACTTAATGACAATCTGAGTGCTGAGTAGGATGTATTATTATCATAGTGCTGATGGTGTCCAGCGTAATAATCAGCTAGAGTCGTGATTCGTAACCAGAGTTTATTGTCGGTTGGAATGAATCGAGTTCAGGCTCCTGGCATAAAGTTCTACAACTTCTGACCGGCGTTTAGTATTCTTTCAGCCGCTTCCTTTTCCACCAAACAAACTAACAATCAAACAAACAAATAGTGGCACTGTGTATAAAATCTGTCAACCTCTTCCAATGGAGGACTAGGAGAAGGTCTCCCTCCAAAACCGGGTGCCTTTGTTTCGACGTGCTTTTGTTGTTGCTGTGCCTCGTCTGCAGGGCCCTCCCTCTGCCTGTCCCATAGTTTTCTGCCCTGTAATTACTCTCTTCTCTCTCTGGGGTCCTCTCCGTCGCTGTCCTCACGTCTGCTCCCCATTGGCCTGTGCAGTTATGAGCTGAGCGGTTAAGGGCACTTGTAAGAAATGTAGACACTGCCTATAGGGATAGCCTGTACAGCTATGTGCACCATGGCATTTAAAGCTAGCTAACTGGTTTTAGTGCTCTAAGGCCTAGGGGTGTCCGAGAGTGGACATCTTAAAGGCAGTGTGATCAATGCAGAAAAACAATGAGAGGTGGTTTGGGCAAGATGGACGTCCATTGAACCGCACAGCAAGAGGCATTTTCAAGCCTACCTTTAGTGAAATGTGTCATATGGTCTGTGGTGTTGTAATATATGGTATTTTGGAAATGGAAATGTCACTGTCTACCTTATCTTCTCCACCAACATTTCCATAGTTCATTTCCATACCCACAATAAGTTCAATGCAGTACACCTTTGTTGAAGACAATACATACAATGTTTTAGTGCTTTGTGTGTCTTTTCTATCCCCTCCACCAACTCAACACTTCTTCCCAGCCACAGCAAGTTCAATACCCTAGACTCATAACTTTGTGTTTGTGTGCGTGTGTGTGTGTAGTGTGTAGTGATCCCTGGTAGGGAGGCAGTGAAATAGGAGAGTGGACCTTTTAGTGGACAGTGAGGTCTATTTGCTGTTGCTTGGCAGCCGTATGTGACATTCACCCATAGCGACAGCTGCTGCTGGGAGACTGAGGTCTAAGCTAGACTAGCAGGTTGAGACGTGCGGTGTGGGGGGAACGATATGGAACAGCCTTGTAAATCAGACACACGCTTTGCCTCCCAATAGACCCTGCCACGGGTGTGTGTATTTCGAGTGGTTGTTTCCCCTTCTCTGGGCTGAATAGGGCGGTGAATGTTTTCCTGTGTGGCGTCAGGAACACCGGCTTGTACACTCAAAGCCGTGCCGACACACCGTTTCTTTACGATTGCATTGTGTATTGTTAGATTTTTTTTTTGGACGTCTATAAGCCGTCCACTGTGTTTATTGCATAAATAAAACAAACACGTATTGAAGATTAGAGTTTAGAGTAGGCTCTTTTTGTGTAATGGATTATTCATCCATTTGTATTCTTGTAGTATATTTGCACCTCAACCTCTGCACCTTGCTTGAATCCAGCTGTACAGTTATGTTAATATTATTTTCAAAAATAACAACCCCAAAGTATTGCCAGGTCCTTCTTTCCATGCAAAGACTGATAGAAACCTACGGGAAGTTGTGTAATATGTTCATGTCACTGCTCAGTTGTTAACATTGTACATTGCCTAACATTGTTCATAGCATGCTTGTTGCCAAAACCCAGTCTCGTTTTGAAACAACCGGACACAAAGACACTGAATCTGGTATCACATGCTAGCTTCCATTGTGGTTGAGCACTCATAGTTCAATTGTGAAACTGACCCAGTAACGTCTCAACTATGCCCCGCTTCCTGTCACGTGACGAGAGGAATTTTTTCGTCCAGAAGTCCAAGCATTTTGTTGGACAGAGAACAAAGCAAAAAAATACTTTGATCTTTTACCAGAGTAGTGGGTTGCGATGTGCAAATAAATATACATATGAATGGCCCTAATATTTGTTTTTAAGCTGGCCGGCACCAGCTCAAGGCTGGCTCCGGTGTAGTGAAACCTCATCCCTCACAGATCCCTGCCAGCGCAACTGGGTCACATGACTTGCATGCTAGAGCGTTTTAAATCCCTCTTGTAATAATAGCGCTCGTCCCACTGGCCTCTGACACTGTTTTCACAACATTATACTACAACTGGCCGGTCGTGTGAAAACAAATTGCAGGGGAAAGCTAAACGATAGCCTTTTTTAAGCCATAGGCCAGCGATGAACATGCTAAACCTTTAAGAATTGAGCTAGCATTGGAAACATAGTATAACTCGTGTTTTTGCTGGTGATGCCATGCAAATAAGTAGCTACCTCCTGACAGGGAGCAGATGGTTATATTGTTAATTCCTCTTTTCCAGAATATCATACCCAAAACCAATCTACTTGCCATAATTTTGTTATATGGTTAATGCTCTAACAAAGACACACAGCCAAATCTATATGCAGCCCACGAAACTCACACAAAAAAAACAAATTAACCAAATTGAAAAAATCAATGGCACGAACTGAAGTCCACAAGGGCCCATTTGACTCAGTGAAAGAGGAAGAACCTTTCTCCGCTGAATGTGGCAGTTGTTTATTTTTTACTACACTTCCCTGAAGCCTTCGGGGGACAATTGAGTCTTGTAGCGCGACTGGTGGTTGGTCACAATCTGGAGTAATGTGATAGTCCCGTGTGTCAGTGTGGACAGTCAAGTGCTGGGCAGCTAACACTGGACAGATGTCCAGTGCACGAGTCCCATGACAATCCAACACACCAACACTTGTGATTTGTGTCTCATGATACAAAAGTAATTAAGAATTATTATTTTTTGTAAAGCGCCTCAGATTGCTGTGCATGCCTTCTCCCTCTGAACATGTGACATTCTCTCTCTACCTCACTCTGGTCGTGCAACAATAGGACCCTGTGTCTGCAGCCATTGAACCCCATGCCCCGCTGCAAGCACACATGCACACACAGCCACACATACATGCACACACACAGAGTCCCACTAAATGTATAGCATTTCGATGTTGTAACTTTTTCCTCCAATTGCCTTCAACAGGTTTAATGCTGAACAGTAGCGCAACAAGATTATGTTCCAGCAGTGGGTTGAAGAAAACATACACTGGACTATTCTGAATTTACTTAATGGAAAATGTGCAGCTAAAAACCAACATTTCAGACTTTCTACCTTCAGTTTGCTCCCTACATTTCTCCCAGAAACCTATTTTCCTTACATGGACTCTTTAATCGACAAAACAAGGTGAAAAATAACCTAGATTGTACAGTTTTGTATTGTCGCCTTACTTCTTTCCCTGACATACATTTACATTTAGATAATTTAGCAGACGCTTTTATCCGAAGCGACTTACAAGAATTCATACACATATATACGGCAGAGTCAACCATGCAGGTCATACAAGTCATACACACATCCATATACACAGATCCTGCTCAGGGACACCTCAACAAACAGCTAGGAGGATCCAGGGGTCGAACTAGCACCCTGTAAGTCAACACGCTCTACCTCCTAAACTAAGCCGACCCGACATTGTTTCGTGCTGTTCATTAACAGTGAAGAACGGTCAACAGTTTAGTCCAAAATAGTCCAAAATGAGACCAGAAAGACAGGCCAACTGCTCCCTCCCTCTCCCTCAACATTTCACCTCTGCTGCTGTGTCCACATTAACATATGAATAGGGGTAGAAGGAGAAAGTTTGTAAACGCTGTTCTAATGACTGTTTATCTCCTCCATTGTTTTCTTTGGAGCAGGTGAATCACCTGCTTCCTCTTCACCCTGGTTCATTGACTTACTAGCAAAAGAGTTGACTCAGTCCAGCATTTGTCACGCAATATACCTTTTGAGGAAAGTTGGTTGATGTAAAGGGTGTGGTTGAACTACAGGAGGATCACTGGACCGTACAGGCTTTGAGCATGCAAATAGAGCAACGTGAAACGATAGTAGCTCCTGTTTTACTGTGTGTGGGGAGTGCAGAACGTAAGTAGGTCAACGCGTGGAGACTTCAAATAGCCTCTTGTTTTAGTTTTTTCTGCCGCTGGAAAGTTTCAGGAAATAAGCAGTAGTCAGAGTGCAGCCACTCGTTTGAACCTCAGAAGCGGCATTGTGGAAAGGCTGTGGACAAACTGCCAGTGTGACTCAATCTTTGTAGGCAGGTAGCACAAGGCAGTTTCCTGTTGATGGCTGCTCTGTGGGCCACACGATGGGGAGTCGATAATGGCTGCGTCACATGACGGCCTGAAGCAACAGCGGCTGATTTCTCTCTTTTGTCTCGAACATCCTCTCCGTTCCTCCTCTTGGCCAAACCTAGAAACACACAGGTTGGACCCACCGGTCGGCCTGCTGGCTGTAGATAGAATATTCTCTCCGTTACAACATAGTGTTTATCTTGGACCAGATTGTTACATGTCACCGGGTTCAATCTATCTTTCGAAAAAGGTTTTAAATGACTTGTGTCTACAAGTGTCCAATCCTGTGGCCCCCGCGAGATCGTATGTTTACATGGTCTTTAAAAAACAAAAGATCTTTCAAATAAGTTCCAAGGTATTCTTTGTTATGTGGGTTCACTTCTTTCATTGGGATCAGAAGATGTGATAGATTACCTAGAAACCACAGGGCATATACACTTCTGTTTTTAATTTCTCCCCAAGAGAGCCTCCTCCCCCAGCCCTGCAAGGATCTGTACAATCCTCATGGCTCTTTATGTCTAATCTAAGACAGATGTCCCAGGCTGCAGGAGATTCCCCCTATAGTCCCTGTGCTTCTCTGTCTACTCCTAGTATACTCTGCCCTTTGGGCTGCTTTGAAGCAAATGGGGATTGGCGTTTTTTAGTCATCTTTGTAAAATGTGTATTACAAGTATAGTTATCCAACAGATTTATATCTGAAAAAAAATGTTAAGTAAAATTTACTTTCGAGTGCCACATTGAGACCACAACATTGAAATACTGTCTAATATCACTGACAGAAACCCCCAAGAAGAAAAATGTAATAGATAATCCCTCAATCTACTCTTCTTTCTTACTTACATTCTTAAATGTGCATGCTTCTATGAACTATTCCTTCTCAGCAACATTTCTTTGTTCCGCTGCATTTGATTTCAACCTATCAGGAGCCAGTGGAAGGCTAGTTAGAACCGGCCCATCAAATCGAGGAGTTCAGGGGCATCCAATGCCAAGCAGGTCAATTGGCTTAACGATCAACTTAATACACTTTGGTACAATGGTGCACTTCTTATCAGGCTTACAGAGTTGGCTGGCCGTTGCCGATGGCTTACAAGGTGGTTGCAAGATTGTGTCCTACCAACTCTAGGGATTGATCCCAGGCAGAGTTTATCAAAATGTAATTATTCATGTGAATGCATGAATGTAGGCAATGTATGTAGGCCTACAGAGAGAGAGAGAGAGAGAGAGTGAGAGAGAGAGAGAGAGAGATATTTATATCTCTTTATATGTGTGCACACTTGCAGGTTCTGAGGTGCACTCCAGGTGGTTTCACTTGAGACGCGGTCGGACACGGCGCGCGTGGCGGGGGCCGGGTGTTGTGTTCGCGCGCGCGGCGAGTTTAAAACACACGCGATCAGCTGCGGCTCGGAACAAGCCAGCTTGTTGAAAATTATTTCAACTTCCAGAGCGAGAATCCTCCATGGCAAACCGCCACGTGGTCTGGCGCCGCCGCTCCATGAAATTGCCTCCGTGCTTTCGCCACAGGAAAACAATGGGAGCGGGTCGCACGGGGAGTCCGAGGATGATACAATCGGTAAGACTAGAAGAGCGAATTAAAACGGCGAACCAAACAGCGACCGACTTCTCCCCGCCCGCCTTCCTGCAACCACACGCGCCTGATGTGGCCGGCCAGGCCAAAAGGTCCCCGCAGCCATAGCGACGAGGCAGGAGACCCCTGCACTGTGGTAGGGAATAAGGGGCTCAAGAACATGTTGAAAGTGCTTGAGCCGGGATACCGTTATTTTTGTGCAGTTATACCGGCCTTGTACAACACAACAAGAGAACACGTTGGCGCGTCGGGAAGGCCTCCTCGTGGGCTGACTGCAGACCGTTAAATACAAATGAATGAAATTGACGGCTGTTGGCGTTAGATCGACTTTATTGAAAGTCTTTGCAGCAGTGTTGATGTTGATGTGTTGCATGGACGGACTCTGTTTCACAGCGCTGCTTGTTGCTGTGGTCTTTAGGAATGTCTTGTTGCTGAGTGTGCAGGTTTTTGTTGTTGCTCAGGCTCTATTTGAGATGTCAGGTGACCTACAAAGAAGCTTCTAGAATAACCGGTTCATCTGCTTTTATTTCCGTAAGGTTACTCCCTCCTCAGTTGTGTTCCCTTACGAAATATTTACCGTTTTATTTTTGGTTAATGTACACAGTGTACAATTGTGAAATACACGAGTATGTCAGTGCAGTACAGTGCCATCTTATAGAGGGGGATCTCTGGTGCATGACATAATCCTGCTCGCACATACCTTCACTTTTTTGTGTGAGAACAACGTCAAGTCTTGGAGCTTGCTGTTTACTTAAGGTGACTAGTCAAGGGTTTTTCAAACTCCTTTCCCTGAGAGGTCAAGCCTCATAGTAGAACATAGTTGTTCATTAGCTTTTGTTAAAGCATAGACGTGGGCGTCTATGCTATGTTATTCTACCCATGGTCCCAGTGAATGGAAAAAAGGGCTTGGAGCCGGAAAAAAACAACAACACAAAAACCATGTCTAAAATTGCCCCAGTGTGGCTCACACAGTAAGACCAAACATATACTCTGTGCATTCAGGCTGCATCACACGGAGGCTCTAATTAACAAGTTGTCAGTTGAGCACACAAGTGCCCAGCGCTAAACCCGTTCACCTGCCCGCAGCCCCTTCCCTCCACGGCCCTCTCTTTATTTTTTCCCCCTCATATGGTTCCCTGTGCGTCGTTATTTTTCCTCCCTCCACCGACCCACCGAGTAACCACCAACCCCCCTTTGTCTGGTGCTGCAGTCAATATATCTGACTAACTTGATGAACTGTGCACAGTGCAAAGTTAATTTCTTTCAGAGAGCCCCGGTAGCCATGGCAACCATCTTATTAAGGGCTCCGCAGCCCATCTGCTCTAAACATTACCCGAGCACGGCTGACTGTGTAGCCTGCCTGGCTCTCGCCCCCACCCCCACACCCCACGAGCTGCGCTCTGCACATGTGATCTACACATTGATCCGTGCTGGGGAACAGAAATCAATGGAAACACATATGCATGAAGCTCACATTTGCACTTTTGGAAAACGGAACGGTTGATTAGCACTGAAACCTAGCATGAAACCCTCCCAAGTTGGAGTGGGTTTTTTGGTTTGTTGCTGTTGACATTTTTATCTTAGACGCTTAGTTATTTGTAGATTGGTTCAAATTCCAAAAGCTTTCAATTCCAATGAATGGATTGTGCTACAGACGCTAAAGCTAGCTGGAAAGGAATTTTCTGTGTCTGGGTTACTCTTTACTCTCTTAATTAATTATTAGCCTCCTTATCTGGCTCTGTGCCTACTACAGAGAACACTTATATTCCTGCACTCATGTTCCTGCACTAACCCTTGGTGACAGCCGTATCTAAACGCATACCCAGCAAACTAATAAGAACATTGAAAACAAAGGTGGGACCATAGCCAAACCAATTTTTCTATCGATAATGCAAATGCTACCATGGATTAGTACAAATTAGATGTTGAAATGTCATGAAAGTCCTTGCTAAATCAATTCACTTATGAAAGTGCAGGTCCTTTCAGTACGATTTTGATAATACACAATATAATGCTACGTTGTGTAGTGGTATAGTGCCTTGGTGGCATAACACAGGCTTGGTTTAATATGTGTGGGTAAATAACAACATAGGGGATATCCTTTCTGCTAGCGGTCTCCAAGCAGCTTGACCCGAGAGTCTCTGTTGCCATGCTGCCGGATTCCCTCCAATAAGCTTGGGGAGTCATGTGACTTATTGAATGGAGGTCACCGATCCCTCTCTCCCAGTCAGAGATACTCCCAGACTCCCTTTAAAAGGGAATATCTGGGAAATCCAGCCTCTCGCAAATCTACATGGACGATCAAATGTGCACCAGTCAACCATTTTTCCATCTCTGGACAGTCTGTTAAACAAACAGCCTTGTCATTCGCAGAGAGAGAGGGATTCGGATAGACACCAGCTGCTACACACAAATGCATTCCCCGGTGGAAACCTAATATTGCGCCGGAGCCACTTGAAGCCTTCAGAAGCAGTTAGTGATGTCATTCAAGCCCATTGGTAGGGTTACGCTTTCTGAATGACACTCGCGGCCAGCTGTCCTTCTTTGTGGGCCCGTGGCGCATTGAGCCACCAGGAGGGAGCCCACGCAGGCCTCAGCCTTTACAACCACAACCCCTTAAGAAGCGATAAGAACTTTATCTGACAGCCATTTCTGAGCATCCCCCGTGAAAGAAGTTTAGCGGCCGAGGTGCCGTTCTCCTCCCTGATGTGTGTCCGTCACAAGGGACCTTTGCCCATCACTTGAAAAGCTGCATTAGCTATGGAGATTCCTCCCCTTCAGATCTTGCCCTAAATGATCTTAGCAGATTACTTTACTTGAAAGGATGCATTGCAACCAAGCAGTCCAACAAAAAAGCTTTCATCACCCACTGCATAGCCCACAACCCCCCCCCCCCCTTAACCCTACAGAGCATCAGAATGAGTTTTCAGAATTTGCAGCATTTTTTTGTGACTTGTTGAAATCACCTTAAACCTATGTTTTTAAAGTCATACCGTGGTTTGTCTAACGGTGACCAAAAAAGGCTTCACAGTAGAAAGGTTTGATTATGGACCCTGCGGATATTCATTGATCAATATTCTGTTAGTTTTGCTTTATTAAGAAATATAGCTCTTTTTTTCCTATACTGGTCTCGATCTGCTCACAAATAAGCTTTACTTTAACCGTACAAAACTTTCCTTGAATAAGGTTTTTGCGATGGCGAAAAACGTGAATTGAAATGCCTCTGTGAGATTGGAAACCATTGACAATGGCGACTTTATCGTTATACCTACTCTAGTCATTCTACGAACAAAGCCCTTATTAATCCCAACCGTCCGCCCTCCGAACTAAAAAACAGTTCATGGGGAAATGTATGAAGTTTGCCTTCGAACTATAACTGTGCTTAAGCCATTGAAGGCATACACCTCAACAACCTGCGTACGAAGCGGCCCGGCTCCATTGTTGATGAGTAAAGTCCCTTAAGGTTAAGCTAACCCTGCGGCGCTAACGTTTTCCTCATCTGGTGTCAGAACCGGCGTCTGCATTCAAACAGGCCGCGACACTGGGAGCTCACATGACCGGGAGGCGCCCGGACAGCGATGATGCTGTGCGCATCGGGGAGCGCCGCTTGCGTAACGGCTGACTCGGTATCGCGCTACGGAATGCCAGAACAGTGTTTGCAAACAGAGCAGCCACGTGCGGCGCTCACGTGGGGGGAAAGCCTTCCGAGTCTCCTGCCCCTCTTTTGCTCGCGCACTAAACCAGGTTTAAGTTTTAAGAGGTGATGCCTGAGACATCCACACATGTTTATATGTATATAATGTTTACCTCGCCAGGACCAAGAAACCGCTCCTTACTATCCCGTGCTACTCCTACCACCCTTATCACCCGTATGATATAATCACAGGGCCAGGCTAGGCCAACACAGCAGGACAGCTTATCGGTCATCCGGGTTTAAATTTGGAATGTGCTTTTACATTTGCATTTCTTTGGTGTCTTCATAGGGGACCTATTTTGGAGTTGGTTTAGGTGTGAATGCTTAAGCGGTTTAGAAATACATCCTTATTACCACAAAATATTAGGTTTCGATCATGTTTTTCACAAAAGGCACAAAGGTGTATAATCTTCCTCTCATTATTTTGAATGGATGTATCTACAATATCGCATGTTTCTAATGCAGCAGTCGCACAGTGGGTCACTGCATCTCTCCCTCTGTACAACAACAACCCCCGTTAGCAGGAAAAGAAAAAAAAATCAATATTTAAAAGATCAATACAGCACAATAAATTGCTCGCCATTTTGTCTCAAGGTACAAAACCCACAACCAAGGCAAGGCCATGCAGCAAGAGCTAGCCCAATCTAAAATGTCCAACTCAACCGTCTCATAGTTTAACAAAACAACAACAACAACCAGGGCAAGGCCATGCAGCAAGAGGTAGCCCAATCTAAAACTCAACCAGTTGTGTCTCCTTTCTGAGACCGGGCCCAAGGGGGTCGAAATATGATGCGTGGGCTCAAGTAAAGGAGGAGGGTGGGTCAGGGGTCAGGGGGAGCATTGTCATCGGACTGCATTGTTGTTGAACGCTATGGCAACTGGACATTCTTCCCAAAGGTGATATTGTCTCTTACCCTGGGAGGAACATAAAAGGTTCCTACGGCCACGACCAGGGAGCAGCCTGACCGCTAGGCTTTATCAGTGGGTGTGGACGGATGTGAACAGCTTGATTGATCTGTAGGTGCCCCATCCCCCCCACCGGAGCTCCCCCTGCAACCCCCCCCCATTGGAGACGCATTCAGTCTCGTCGTTGCTAGGGCCGATGTAGCAACAGTCATGGCAGGAAACCTGGAAACTATGGAAACCATGTCACTGCGTAGGTTGTGACAGTTTGTGCTACAACATTGATGTCACCTGTGAATAACCTCCCAGCTGGAATTGGGCGTTTAAGGCTGTTCTACAATCACCTGGCACGTTAATTGAAACATATAAACCACAAGTTTGATAAAAGCCGGTCACATCAAATCCTCATGTCAATGTATCTTGCTATCTGCCTATAGCAGTAAGGGTAATCGACCAGGGGAGAGCACGAGGTTAGCATTACACGAGAGCAAACACCCTCCTCATTGACTGATCAGTCTCCTAAAGAAGCATGGCAGTTATTTTAAAAAGTACAGGTGACTCACACACACACGCACACGCACACAAACACGTACAGCCCGATACTTCAGATCGATGTGTTCAACTCACCGGTTGAAACAGGTTAGCTTAATAAACGGATCTCTCGTGTCACGTGGTCCCGGCAAGTTGGGGCGGCTGAGCACGCCCCCGCCTACTCTCTTGTGTTGACACTACACACTCGATAGCCATGCGCGTCACATCAAAACAAAACCATGCCGTAGCCTTACAACGTCAACGAATGAACATGTGACGGGAATAGTTCCGAGCCCGCTAAGATTCAGCCGGTGTTATTATATTGCAGAGTACCTCATTTCTTATAAAGGCACATCATGCTGTGCATAGCTAACCACTGATTAACAAATCAGACAGAAATCGTAAGCAACATAATTAATGCAGTGTAGAAACGCTATTTTTTTTAATGTAGTAAATGCCACCCTGCAGTCGTTCACAAAGCAGTGTACCATTTTCATTCCGTTCTGTGGAACTCCACTGCCCTGTCCGAGTCCCCTACCCTTTATAGTTCCTCTAACGTTTATTTCACCACGCTGTGATCTCATGTTACTCAATGTGCATCAGCATGAGAATGTTAATGCATTAGGGATTTTTACAACTAAGCTCAACTATTGGGCCATTTAGATCACCTGATGACCCTTCCAGGCATTTCTTGGTTAGCATTTAACTGCAGGCCTAACCGGGGCTGGAATACACAAACCAAATACACAAGGTTTAAGATAGTATCTCTGACAATCTCCCAGCATGATGTTAATCTAAAGGATGCATTTATTGACTGCTTTACAGTGTTATTTAAAACAGCAATGGTAATGACCTATTAGTTACATGTGTTCCGTCATTATTAACAAAAACAACAACAACGTCGCTTTTCTGGTATATCTCAAATCAAATTATAATCAGATATCGTGAAATGTATGAATGTTCCTCCTGGGTACCTTTTATAGCATTAACATTCCATTTGTAAGCTTACTATTTGGCCGTTACAAGGCTGTAGATTCACTACACTGACATAATTGCACACAGCAGGAATACTATCACTGCACTCTATCATACACTATACTTTATCATTGAGACGTCAGAAGTAGGTTGAGTGTAACAATATAAATGTATACTTTCCATACTGTTTTATAAATGAAAAGAAGATGTACCTCATAATCTACTATGCAATATGTTGTATTAACGGTCTGTCAACTCTGTGAAGAAATAAGATCTACTGTTCCTATGAAATTAGTGAACTTTGCATTTCCCCCTACTGGTATCCCCCCCCCAAAAAAAAAACCCAAGCTGTGCTAGATTCTCCCCATCAAATGGTGCAGTAGGATAGAGTTTCATTTCCCTTAGCACTTTCTGACCTTGACCTGCTCTCTGCCCCTTGCTAAAATATTCTTTCTTTTTCTTACACTCTCTTCCTGTCTTCATGCCCTCCTTGGGACCGGGGAGGCCTTTGTGTCTGCCTGTCATTTGGGGGGTGATCACGATGAAAGCTGATTCAGGGTGATGCACAAAGCGGTGTAGCCCCCCCCCCCCCCCC